>OZ024743.1:264057345-264084845 GCA_964016885.1 Eledone cirrhosa | reverse complement strand
CTGAGACGATCCATTTAATACTTACTAGCAGGGAAAGTGGACGTGAACTGGGGATAGGGATTGCTATATAATATATATATACATATATTAATGTATGTATGATTCTGAATTTATTGCACCCATAAAGCTGAGATAAAAATGCATAGTGTTTATGTGAGCACATCTATGCGTATATGTCTGCATGTATATATATATATATATATATATATATATATATGTAGATAAATCTACCAAAAGTTTACGGTAGTGTCCAATCCGTATAAAGAACTCAATGTAATCCGGATATCATGAAAAGAGAAGATGCATTCAAAAACTACTTTCGGTGAAAAATAAACGGAAAACAGAGTCAAGATAAATTAATAAAATAATGAATAAACAAAGAAACAGTTCCTTATATAAAAAATTCATCATTTTACGATCGTTTCTAGGATATATATGTGTTAGAGTTGGTATGCATATTCTATAGATTTATGTACAATATTGATACAAACTATCATAGGGAATATACATACCTACACATATATATGCTCTCTTCAGAAATAATGATATTTGTTTATTGAAAAAAACAAAGATTCAATACAATAGGTCTGTTTGGGAACAGGTTTTGAATTGACCAATAGAGAGATAGTGAGGGTCAGGATAGTAATATAGTAGTAGAAGAACCTTAAATTATGGGTAGAGGAAGGTAGATTTCAGTTTTGGATGGAAAAGAATATTATGAATGAAGGATTATTTTAGGGAAGAAATAGGTCTTATGCTGACCTCAGAAATAATTTTATTTTTTCAATGAATAAAACCAACAAAGATCTAATATATTCTGTCTGTTTGGTAAGAGGGTTAGAATTAACCAATAGAAAGTTAATAATTGGCCAAATGGTAAAATAGTAGTAATTGAAGCTTATTTTAGGGGTGAAAATAGGTCAGGTGGTCAGTAAAAGGTTGCTGTTATAAAATAGTAATGCCAATACAAATATCTAAGGTGACTAAAGTTTTAAGATAAGAATGTTAGTGAAAAAAATACATCTATGAAAAGAATATAAATTAATTTAATTGATGGGTATATTTATATTGATAAAATTATACTAATACATATAGATATGATAAATAAGAGTTAGATGCAGTTGAAAAGTGCTGTTAAAGTTGAGGGGAAATTAAAAGAATGTAAAAATAATATATATATATATATATATACTCATACATATATATACATATATATACACATACACACACACACACACACATATATATATATATATATATATATATATATATATATATACATATATATACATATATATACACTTATATATATATACATATATATACATATATATACACATATATACACATACACACAAACACATAAACACATTCATATATATACATGTACATATATATACACACATATATATATATATATATATATACATACATATATACATAGATATATACATGCATATATACATACATACACATACATATACACTTATATATACATATAATTATTGGGGGGGGGGATTAAATTTATTAGTGAGAAATAGTAAATATATATAGTTTTCAAGGAACATAGAGTCATAACCTGAAGTTAAAGCATTATATATGTTTACTTAATGGTATCAGTTTTAGGAAATGATATTTGTAAGAAGGAAAGTAAAATTATGTAGTTCATCAGTAGTAGAATATTAATTATAGGTTAACTAAATTAAAAATAGTTTATATATTAATTTCAAAAGTGTATATTAATTAGGTTTATAATTTTTAAAGCAGAATTATGTAGTTTATCAGTAGTAGAATATTAATTATAGGTTAACTAAATTAAAAATAATTTATAAATTAATTTCTAAAGTGTATATTAATTAGGTTTATAATATTTAAAGGTTTTTCTCAGTTTATGATTACACGATATTATTAATTCCTGTCGCTTATTTAATAGGATATCCTTAGATTTCATTATTTCAAAAAGTTCTTGGGAACATAATCTACATTCATTTCTACTATTTTGATAAGGGGTGGCCCTTTTGAGCACACTCCAGGTCAGGTCATATTCTATATTCCTCTTTCTATAACTATTTATTATTTCAGCTAGAGATGTTGTATTAGCTAGTGCGGCATTTTTAAAGCTATGTTTGTGGGTATTAAATCTTACCTTAAATTTGTTAGAGGTAGCTCCTATATATGAATAAATTGAGTCCTTAGTGTTAACTTTACATTTATATACTGTTATTAACAAGTCAATTTCCTTTTAATGAACAGTTTGCCTTGTTTTTACAGTTACAACTTTTCGTGAATCCTGTATCTGAGGAGATATTATGGTTAGTTTGATGTACTGGTGGTATACTCATGGTTCTTTTACATTTATATGCATTATAGGCACTTATATTTTGTTTTATGTTTTTGGTTGTTGAGTAGGAGAATTTAACCGTTGATCTATTTAAGATTTGATGGTATTTGTGGTTTGGCGGGAAGTTTTTCTTTAGGATATTAAATAATTTTTTAGGTATATTATCCTTAATTTGTAAATTAAATGTAGCATTGTACCAAGTAACTCGTCTATTACGGTTTCGATTTTGTTTATTGTTTTTATAGGACACATCCTGATGTTTATTAAGAGAATTATTGTTAATGACCTCACCACACATATTTTTAGTTAGATTTATTGATTTAGGTGTTTTAGCTTGTTTATTAGGAGTTTTATTATTAACATTTATTAGAGTTGTAGGATGAGTAGTTTTTTGAGAGTTACTATACTGTATATTAGAAGAGTTAGAGAAATTTGGTTTTATGTTGGTGTTTTGGGGTATAGTGTGAGTGGCATTTAGGTGTGTATGTTTCATTTGGTGTTTGTTGGTAATATTAGGTGGTATGTTTGTAGTGTTATTGGTAGAAGGTATATATACTAATCTATTTTTGTGGCCACTTCTAGCTAGAGCTTCGTTATAAAAGGTCACATTTTTATCAAATACATCTTGGTTAGACGAAAGGTTAGAAATTCTACCAAATGAAACTTACACACCTAAATGCCACTCACACTATATATTTACTATTTCTCACTAATAAATTTAATACCCCCCCCCCAATAATTATATGTATATATAAGTGTATATGTATGTGTATGTATGTATATATGCATGTATATATCTATGTATATATGTATATATATATATATATATGTGTGTATATATATGTACATGTATATATATGTATGTGTTTATGTGTGTGTGTGTATGTGTATATATATGTATATATATGTATATATATATAAGTGTATATATATATGTATATATATGTATATATATAAGTGTATATATATATATATATATGTGTGTGTGTGTGTGTGTGTGTGTGTGTGTGTGTGTGTATGTGTATATATATGTATATATATATATATGTATGAGTATATATATATATATATATATATATATTATTTTTACATTCTTTTAATTTCCCCTCAACTTTAACAGCACTTTTCAACTGCATCTAACTCTTATTTATCATATCTATATGTATTAGTATAATTTTATCAATATAAATATACCCATCAATTAAATTAATTTATATTCTTTTCATAGATGTATTTTTTTCACTAACATTCTTATCTTAAAACTTTAGTCACCTTAGATATTTGTATTGGCATTACTATTTTATAACAGCAACCTTTTACTGACCACCTGACCTATTTTCACCCCTAAAATAAGCTTCAATTACTACTATTTTACCATTTGGCCAATTATTAACTTTCTATTGGTTAATTCTAAACCTCTTACCAAACAGACAGAATATATTAGATCTTTGTTGGTTTTATTCATTGAAAAAATAAAATTATTTCTGAGGTCAGCATAAGACCTATTTCTTCCCTAAAATAATCCTTCATTCATAATATTCTTTTCCATCCAAAACTGAAATCTACCTTCCTCTACCCATAATTTAAGGTTCTTCTACTACTATATTACTATCCTGACCCTCACTATCTCTCTATTGGTCAATTCAAAACCTGTTCCCAAACAGACCTATTGTATTGAATCTTTGTTTTTTTCAATAAACAAATATCATTATTTCTGAAGAGAGCATATATATGTAGGTATGTATATTCCCTATGATAGTTTGTATCAATATTGTACATAAATCTATAGAATATGCATACCAACTCTAACACATATATATCCTAGAAACGATCGTAAAATGATGAATTTGTTTTATATAAGGAACTGTTTCTTTGTTTATTCATTATTTTATTAATTTATATATATATATATTTATTAAAATAACAGATTAAAGTTTAAGCAATGAATCGATGCTTTCACCCTTAACGGGATCTTCTGTTTCAGAAGATCCCGTTAAGGATGAAAGCAGCGATTCTTTACTTAAACTTTAATCTGTTATTTTAATAAATATTTGTTCTACGGTTCTTATATATTTGATATATATTTGTCCTTATCGAGCTCTCTTTGGATTTTAGTCTTCAAATATATATATATTTGTGTCTATCTGTGTGTGTATATATATATATATATGTCTCAGAGATAGCTGATCCATCATCCACTATCCCTAAGTGGTAACTCCACATTCCCCACAGCTCCTGAACTCCCGAACTTGAGCGTTGCCACTGGATACAGTTTAATGTCATACCAAGGACAAAAACATATGCCATATGTATATATATTTATATATATATATATATAAATATGTGTGTGTGTGTGTGGGTGTGTGTGTGTGTGTGTGTGTGTGTGTGTGTGTGTGTGTGTGTGTGTGTGTGTGTGTGTGTGTGTGTGTGTGTGTGTGTGTGTGTGTGTGTGTGTGTGTGTGTGCGTGTGTGTGAATGAAGTATTTCCGTCGGAAAGGTACAGGAAAAAAGAGTGCTCTATGTAGGCTACAGAGTTTATTAGTTATGTAATAAACAACATAAGATAATTATTTCATTTACCACTGGTTTCTTGAAGGTAGATGATGTGTCTGTCTTCAGCTGTCACAATGAATAAAAAAAACATTTTTTTTTTTTATTTATTCATTCTGACGGCTGAAGACAGACACATCAACTGCCTTCAAGAAACCACTGGTAAATGAAATAATTATCGTATGTTGTTTATTACATAACTATATATATATTGTTTTTCAACACATTTTATAATACATTAAATATTTTATTTATTTCTGATTGTTTTGTAAGAATATGTATATTAATGTCATTTCTATATTAAACTTTAAAATGTGATTATGTTTTCTATTATTCCTTTGACAATTTCATGCTTTCGTCAGCGAGAGTTTTATACTGCATTTCATTGTTCACAATATTTGTTGTATTTAGATTTGTTTCTGTTAATAATGGCTCCTAATTATTAACATAATTGTTATGTGCGATACATGATTAAGTGCCCTTTGAATTTTATTGGCTATTATCTTGATTTCAGCTTCTGTAATGTATATATATATATATAAACAAGAAGCGTAAGTCAACAGGTTAAAATTAACTTCGTTTATTCATATTTGGTGCAATACATATGATAACCATTATTCAACAGCTATGACGTTATCAGGCAGCTAGAAGTTGAACAGAAAAAAACAGAAAAACATAACGATGGAACAAAGTTTAAGTCCTTTCTTTCGGTCCTTTGATATGCCAGTAGTTCCGAGGTGTCGTGCTGTTTTCTCAAACAACTGGTGGCATATGAATTAGAATGAGTGAATTCAAGCATCCGAAAAATATACTTTCCTCTCATTGGTCAGATACTATCTTAACATTTCAGTACCAAGTCTATTGAATTTCTGAGGTCAGTTGTCCGTCAAACAGGTCTGTCTGCAAGGTTTGTTTTTTTACAACCAGCTATAATAACTGTATATACTTTCAATATAGGGGTGTTTTTGTCTAGGTAACCTAACTGACCTTAGTGGCAGTGATGTAAACAGGTCATCTATTAACACTCATTTTGCGGTAGTATTGCAGTTGCTAGTGAAGAATTTAACCAGATTTGGGTTCAGCTGGGAATGTGAATGTTTATCAATATTAAGAGTCCTGATAGTAAGAGATGTTAGAATTGTAACTGTAGGTGTTAAAGATTATAAGTGTTAAAGATTATAATCCATATTGTAAACATTTAGTACACACTCACAAACACACACCTACGTACCTACACGCATACACACAAATATGTATATACATGCACACACACAAATGTATCTATACATACACATACATCCATATATAAATATATATATGTGTGTGTGTATTTGTGAGTGTGCATGCAAATATATATATATGTTTATACCAATATAAATATATAATATTATATATATATATATATATATATATATATATATATATATATATATATATATATATATATATATATATATATATATATATATATAATATATATATATGAGTGTGTGTCTCTGTGTAAGCATGTGTAAGTATGTGTATGTATGTGTGTCTGAGTGTGTGTATAATCACATCTCACACGATCATATGACCAACAACATACACTTACAAGACATCTCGATTCGACAACAATGTTTGTATTTCCGGCACCGGTAGTACGAACACTGATGTCGGATATAGGTACGTGCATTTCAAAACAGTGTTTAAAAATGGATAAGTACTTAGTTGATAGGTAGGCAGTAAGATTGTTCATATCTACATATAACTGTTCTTATCAATGCAATAAGAAAATGTCTTAATACATTTTAAAAGTTTGTGAAATTTTGACTCCATTTATGATTATATATGTTATCGTTGTGGTAATGACATTACTAGATAACATCATTCATGTCGTTGAGTACAGAAAGTAAATCTCTAATTGTATGCTCTACTTGTTACCTTTCAGACGTAATTACAATGTCTGGCTTACTCTGCCTCTTAAACATATTTCACAACCTCCAAATCTGTCTTACTACTGGTCAGCATTCATCTCTTCACTATGATTTTCTCCTGATTACCATCATTCTCACCAACAACATCATAATCAACATCATATTCATCATCATCGTCATAATTATCACCACCTACAAGAGATATATTCAACATAGTTCACTTTCTGAACTTCAATCTGTGATTTTACACATAGCGCTCGAAGAATGACCTGACTTTACTTCAGAAACGACATCAGACAATTTCATCATCATCGTCGCCATCCCATTCATCATTATTATTATATTGGTGGATCGGCAGTGTCGGTAGAGGGTCGGACGCCATGCTTTGACGCATAGAGTTACGGCCCTTGCCATTTTGAGTTCAAATCCCACCGAAGTTAACTTTGCCTTTCATCCTTACGGGGTGGATAAAATAAAGTACCAGTAATGCACTGGTTAATTGCTGGCCCTGTGCCAAAAGTAGAAACAATTATCATCAACAACATTTGCGTCATTGTTATTATCCTCATATCATCATCATTATAATTGTCATCACCAGTAACGCACTGGAATCGATTTAATCGACATTTCCCTCCTCCAAATTACTGGCCTTGTGCCTATACTAGAAATCATAATTGTCATCACCGTCATCATTGTCCTCAGCAACATCACTATCATCCTCATCTTAATCTTCATCATTATTATTTGGATTGGCAGTATCGGTAGAGGGTCGGACGCCATGCTTTCCAGCATAGTTACGTCCCTTTACGATCTGAGTTCAAATCCCGCCGAGGTTGACTTTGCCTTCCATCCTTACGGGGTCGATAAAATAATGTACCAGTAATTCACTGGGTAATTGCTGGCCTTGTGCCTAAAGTAGAAACAATTATTGTTAGTGGATTTGCAGTATCGGTAAGAGTGTGGGACGCCATGCTTTCCAACATAGAGTTACGTCGCTTTACGGACTCAGTTCAAATCCCGCCGAGGTTAACTTTGCCTTTCATCCTCATGGGGTCGATAAAATAATGTACCAGTAATGTACTGAGTAATTGCTGGCCTTGTGCCAAAAGTAGAGACAATTATTGCTAATGAAATTGCTGTAATTGTCATATAAATAATTATTTATATAACAATAGCGTTTATAAACCTTGTGTTTATACTATAATTATAATCATAGCATAAACACAAGGTTTTAACTTCGATATTTTCAGAGGTTAAGTTAATGGCAAAGTGAACTACGATTGATTTCAGTCGGTTACTGGTATTGGTAGTGGTAGTAGTGATAGTGGTGATGGTGGTAGTCGTGGTGGTAGTAGCGGTGGTGATAATGGTGGTAGTGGTGATGGTGGTAGTGGTGCTGGTGGTAGTGGTGTGGTCGTGGTGATGGTGGTATTGGTGCTGGTGGTAGCAGTGTTAGTAGTGGTGCAAGTGGTAGCGGTGGTGGTAGTGGTAGAGGTGATGGTGATAGTGGTGCTGGTGGTAGTGGTGGTGGTAGTGGTGATGGTATTAGTGGTAGTGGTAGTCATGGTAGTGGTGATAGTGGTCGTGGTGCTAGTGGTAGTGGTGATGGTGTAGTGGTACTGGTGGTAGCGGTGGTGGTAGTGGTGATGGTATTACTGGCAGTGGTAGTCGTGGTAGTTGTTATGGTGGTATGGGTGTTGGTTGTAACGGTAGTGGTGGTGATGGTAGTGGTAGTGGTGCTGGTGGTAGTGGTGGTGGTAGTGGTGATGGTGGTAGTGGTGCTGGTGGTGGTCGGGATGATGGTATTAGTGGTAGTGGTAGTAGTGGTAGTGGTGATGGTGTTAGAGGTGCCGGTGGTTGTGTTAGTGGAAGTGGTGATGATGGTAGTGGTGCTGGTGGTAATGGTGCTGGTAGTGGTGATTATATTAGTGACAGTAGTTGTCGTGGTAGTGGTGTTGGTTGTAGCGGTGGTGGTAGTGATAGTCGTGGTAGTGGTGATGGTGGTAGTGGTGCTGGTGGTAGTGGTGGTGGTAGTGGAGGGGGTATTGGTGATGATATTATTGGTAGTAGTGGTAATGGTATTAGTTGTAGTAGTAGTTCTGTTGGTGCTGGTGGTGATGGTATTAGTGGTAGTGTCACTGTTGCCGGTGGTGGCAGTGGTAGTAGTTGTGTTGTTGGTGGTGGTGGTAGTAGTAGTAGTGGTAGTGTTGCAGTTGGTGGTGCCAGTATCCTATTTATAAATAAAACATTTGGTGCCTTCTTTAAGCATGATTACTTGTATTTGCTCACTTCTTTCATTAATTTTAGTTGACAGTATCAGGAGAGCGTGAGAGACCATGGTTTGCAGCATAGAGTTACGGCCCTTTATGATCTGAGTTCAAATCCCGCCGAGGTTAACTTTGCCTTTCATCTTTACGAGGTCGATAAAATAAGGTACCAGTATTACATTGGAATAATTGCTGACCTTGTTCCAAATGTAGAAACAATTATATTATATAAATAAATAAGGGCTTCGACAGACAGTGTATATTATAATCGGAACAGCGCCGGGGAAATTAACTTGTGGTATTTGATAAAACTTCAGATCATCAAATGTTCTGGGAGAACATCCACCTACTTCGACACCTGCTATCAAGAACGCGTCTGGTGTTACCCTTTCATCAGAGATGTGCATTCTCGTGAGGTCGGGAGAATACTTTGCTGATTTACTAAACCCAATCACAAAAGCCTTTTCGGATGAACATAAGGTGCACCTGGAAGCGGTGACTAATCTATCAGAGGCTGAGGTCAAAACAGCAGTTAAAGAACTCAAGTGTGGCAAGAAATAGAGAAGGTATTCGCTGGTTGACTCGTATATGCCGGGTGGCCGGAATCTCTTGAAGGGCACCTAAGCAATGGCAATTGGGAGTGATAATCTCAATTTTCAAAAAAGGGAGACAAAAGACATTGTTCCAATTGCAGTGGGATATCCTTGCTAAGACTCCCCGATAAAATCTATGCTAAATATCTGGCAAAGAGATGCAGAGAGATTGTCGAGTCCAAGACAGTTGAAAAAGAGTGAAGGTTTCGCCCCGGACGCAGCACATCCGACTAAATATTCACACTGCAGCAGGTCTTCGAGAAATTGTGAAATTTGCAAAGTGGTATATTCTCGTTTTGTCAACCTTGAAAATGCATATGAACCCTTTCTTCTGTTGAAGGTTTTGCAGGTGTATGGGATCGATGGTCAGCTTCTTGCTGCCCTGACGTCTCTATACAAATGACTGAGTAGTTGTGTTCGGATAAATTGTCCAAAATTGAAACCATTAGGTGTGGGTGTCGGTCTCTACCAAGAGTGTGTACTGTCACCTCTCCTATTCATTATTTAGATGAACAGGATTGACAGGCGCAGCCTGGTGGAAGTGGCATCATGACTGGCAGGTGTAAAATCAGTCGACTGGAATTTGCAGACGACATGGTGTTACATAGCTTGACAGAAGGTGACCTCCGACTGGCACTTGATAGGTTTCATGCCGAGTGCTGCATGGCTGGAATGAAGATCAATGCTGCAAAAACTGCGAAATTCGTCCTCTCAAAGAAGCCTGCGCATTGCACCTTTCGTGTGACTGGAGTTACGCCGAAGCAAGTAGAAATATCCAAGTATCTCGGGACCGTTTTCACGACTGATGGAAGGGAAGATACTGAATTAAGTGCAAGAATTGCAAAAGGTAGTGCAGTAATGCGCCAGCTTCAGCATTCCGTAATAAGATGAAGGGAGGTAGGTGTAAAAGCCAAACTCGCTATTTTCAATTCGGTACTCGTGCCACCCTTACCTAGCGTCCGAACGAATACGATAGCGAATACAAGCGGCTGAAAAGCGGTTCCTCCGAAGGGTCTTTGGAGTAACGTTACTCGATAGAATGCATAGCTCGGAGATCAGTGTGTCATTCCAGGTAGAACCATCATTGAGAGGACACAGTCCCAATATTATGGGCAAGTAGTTAGAATGTCTCAGGAAAAATATCTGGACAGATTTTACGGGCAAACCCAACCGACAGGAGACCATGGGGTAGATCCCGAGCAAGATGGTTGGACAACATCCATGGGCCAGGCTGGTCTCGCTTGAGGATGCAAGCGGATCAGTTGAAGACAGTTGCTTCTGACAGGACCCACTGGAAGTAGTGTTTGAGGAATCAATGTAAGCCACAGGTTTCTTTCTCTCTCTCTCCACAGACTGAGCTAACCCCCACCTTGTCAATATGATGTTTTTATTTCTTTTCGTTTTAAGGGTTTGATCCTGTGTATCCTATAGCATTCTCACTGTAGCTTTCTTAAGGTCCCTTTTCTTTAACCAGTCCCGTGCCTGTGGATCTCAGAATTCTGTTTTTTCAAAAAGATGAAGGACTTTTCATTGATATTTTACTTCCTTCGCGGACATACCCTAATCTATTGTCTCCTCCTTTAATTCAGCCTTACTCTCAGGCACATCTTTGTGTAAACAGCTCTTCTCCATATGAACAGAGTCTCCACGCTGATAAGTGTGCTTCCATTTTCAAATAAACTTTAAGTAAAGTCTATCAAATTCACCCTTCTTATGAAATATACTGTATGTAGTCATTAATTGCCTTCTCTTTCTATCCAGATCTTTTTTATCGTTTACATTCCGGTTAAGAATTCCCACACTATACCTAATAATAGACACAATTCGGGAATTTACTACACTTATGGCATTTCTACTAG
The DNA here is from genome assembly GCA_964016885.1 of Eledone cirrhosa. Lineage (NCBI taxonomy): Eukaryota > Metazoa > Mollusca > Cephalopoda > Octopoda > Eledonidae > Eledone > Eledone cirrhosa. The sequence goes on along the minus strand of OZ024743.1, from coordinate 264,073,322 downwards.
TCAGATGTTGATACTATGTTCCTTACTCTATGCATTCAGATTTTATCATTTCCTTCATTTTATTGTCCTTGGAGTTAACTGCTTCCAGAACACCCAAATACCTATATCCCTTTTCTGTGTCGATCCCGTTCATTATCTCACCCGTTGGTACCCAGTTTCTTCAATTTACCTCTCTTTATCATTAGGACTCCCCATTTATCAAAGCAAAAAATTCCATATATATATCATTGCTGAAAGTACAAACAGTGTTAACAAGTACTTCCAGCTCCTTCTCATTCTTCTCGAAGAGTTTTGGGTTATATATGAAGAGGAGGTGACTGATGTTAAGCTCTCTGCTTCCTAGTTCGTATCCAGCCTTCACTCTTTGCAATACGGGGGAAAAGAGTATGAGGGTAAAGAGCAAACAATAAAGGCGGCAGACTCCCTTGGAAGATACCTCTCTTGATTTTCACTCCTCCCAAGAATTCTCCTCCTGATGTTATCTTCTAGGTCTTCATGATAATACTTAATAGCAGTCTGATGTTGTCCGCCACCTTGAAGATTTCCAGACACTTGGTTATTCAAGAATCAGGAACCATATTGAATGCCTTCTAATAATCTATCAACAGCCTGGAAAGACAAATATGCCTCTTTTCCCAGTTCTCTATTATGATCTTGTCAATAAGTTACTGGTGTTTTGTATTGCAGGACTTCTTTCGGTATTCTTTCGGTATCCTTTCTGTTCCTCTGGCTATATGTCGAAGTGGCTGCATATTCTCTCAGACATAATTCTTGTTAACAATTTCCACATGAAAAACAGACATGTAATAGATCTATAGTTGATAACATCATCTCCCTTGGCTTGGTCTTTCATTATTAGAACTGCGGTATCTTTTGTCAACCACTGCGGTAATTCAACCGACACCAAGCATTCATTGAACATGGCCGTCAGCATCGGGTGGAGAGCCGTTATATTTTAAGACCAATATCTTTGCACACCATCCGGGTCTGGGGGTTTATTCATTAGCCTCTTTTTAATAGTCTCAATCCTCTCTGGACGACTGTTATGCCAAACATCCCGCTCCTATATCCCTCACCAAAATAATTTGGTCTGTTTAGCCTTAGAGATAGCATCGTTGCGTCTTTCTTTCCCCTCAAGCTGTTCACATAACATCTAGTTGTTGTGAAACATGCGGATGTGCCTATAATGGCAAACTCTGCTCTCACGCCTTTTAATTTTGAAGTTTTGGCTACTGCAGGTTGTTTTAACTCCTCTATTATAACATTTAGCCATTTTCCCTCTGTGTTATATTTTCTTGTCAATCTATCTTTAGTATCAATTTTTTATAATGTCCCGTTTAATAAAGACTCAAGTTTTCTGATGTCCTTACCTATTTCCTTTATTTGACCAGTCAACCGCTTCTTCCACCAAGGTCCTGTCTTTTCTCGTCTGTTTTCCCTGGGTTTGCTACCAAACAATGTTTTCACAACATTTGCGGCTGCTTTTGGGATGTTGTTTCATTAGTGAAGCTTCTTCGCCTCAAGTTTTGGTACGACCCTGTTTCTCATAGCTGCCGTTTCTTTTAAATTTAATTTTTTTCTGTCTACAAAACTTAGATTCATAGGTTTTCCACTATCACTATTCATTTCATCCACCATCTTAAGATCTTAAGATCGCTGTTTCGATTCCCTGTGGGCAGAATATCAGTGAATTTTCATTTCAAGACACCCAATGATGGTGGCAAATAGGGATGGTATCTTTAATACAAAGTCCCAGACTTGTCACACCTTATATCACTAAGCATTTACCCAAGAATCACATTAAATGTACATTTCGGGCTGAGTAGGGTAAACTCTCCTAGTATCAGTCGTTCGCCTACAGGTTTGCAGTCGAGCCCCTAGCAGTGGAGACTTTTGGGGTCCTTGGCCCTAGGGCTACCTCCCTACTCACCACCATTGGCGCTGATCTGGCTAACCGCAGGTGTGAGCCTCGCGAGATGGAATGGCTCTTCCAGCACATACCGCCATCATCCTCCGGGGGAACGCCTTCTCTATTCTGTCCGCCGGGGCCGTGAGGCGGCCAGCGCGTGGGACTACATTTGCTCATAGTTCTGAGAGATGGGGAGCGGGAGAGAGAGACGAAAGTGATGAAAATAAGATTTCTGCTCCTCCGTCTTCAGACCTGGTGAACATATGTGGGTATGTTTTCTGTTGCTGTTATTGTAGTTGTTTTTATGGTCGTTGTTGTTACAAACTTTCGAACATAATAAGGTTCGCAATTTTCATTTTGACAAGATTTTAACATTCTGGCTGCAACTGTATAATGTCACTCATGTACACATGTGTAGATTTTACACAACCACTATCACGTTACATTCACGATTAGTTTCTTCCTTTGTTTGAACAACTAATGCACTCATCCTAAAAACCACGGAATTTCAACAATTCTGGTTTTGTGAAACTCTATTTTGAAGACTGGCGCCGAGGTTGTTAATATATGTCCGGCAATAATTACGTTTTTAACTCTAACGTCATAATCAAGGTATCCTATTTGCTGAATTGTGATATTTTTCGCTCTATATATATATGAAGACATTTTGCTCCTTCTCGTATAATTATAGTTGGTCTGGTGTATCGTTGTTTCACAGATGTTTTATTAGAAACAATATTTGCAAATATGCATGTATTTATTGTGTATGTATTTATATGTATGTACTGCAGGGAGAAAAATGTGGTTTATCTGTCACGCACTATAAATCACCACATGTGGAGATAGCTGCTGTTGGTTGGCAAACTACTTAGTATATGAAAAACGTATAAGAAAACCGCTCTTTATATATAAATATATATATATATATATATATATACATATAGAATAGAAAACGAAAAATATGCTCCGAAATCATTAGACGTGTCCGTCGAACCTGCGGGTCCAGAATCAGACCGATCCACACAATGATCGCGTCTTGAGCTGTCCGCCGGTGAAACATTTGTAACACACAATAAATTGAGTTCAGATGCCATCACTGATTTTTCGTTTTCTATTGTATCATACTCTGCTCTGTAAGAGCATAGAGTGCTCAAACAGCATACCGCCTATGGAAACATCTTAGCTACCATCAGACACATATATATTTTTTTTTCTTCCTAATAATCGTCTCTTTCTCCCTGTTTTCATATATATATATATATATATATATTGAAGCATAGAAATATCCGGTGTGTGTGTCAGGGTAGGTAATAAAATCATAAGGAAAAGGAAGACTCCAAAATCTTTCTTTTCCTCCTATTATTTTGTAGGTAATCTTTAGCAAGAAAACTCTAGGGGAAACTCCTATCATTAATTTCTGATCTAATTGTTTTTGTTTGTTATTCGATAATAAACAATGGACACTGAGAGAGGGATATATGTGTCCACCAGCGTTTGAAACCATATTGATGTGCTGATGATTGATAAATAACCCGGCTATTATCTGACAAAATGAAGCAATTATGTATTTTCGCAGATATTCACTTTCTTTCGAAAACGTAATACCGCTGTATTTCGCATTGCATTCTTTTCGCATTACATTATATAAGGGTTTGGCAGTATCGGTAGAGCGTCAGACACCATGATTTGCAGATAGAGCTATGGCCCGTTACGTTCTGAGTTCAAATCCACCGAGGTTAACTTTGCCTTTCATCCTTACAGATTCGATAAAATAAAGTACCAGTAATGCACTGGGTTAATTGGTGGCCTTATGCCAAAAGTAGAAACAATTATATTATATAAATACATGCATTAATTAACTAAATACGAATTAAAAATACATATCTTTCGAAATTTATATATATATCCTTCTTACGTCTATATTTCTCAATTTCTCTTACTTCCCAATTCCCTATTTACATTCTCCTTCTTGTCCCTGTTTTATTTATGTGACACATACATGCACCCAATCGCAACTATACACACAGAGACACGTGCGTGCGTATATACGTATTTTTATCTTATTCCTCAAAGTCGAAATATTATCACTCAATTCCAGAACTAGTTTACTTTAACAAAAAGCTAAACATCAGCCACTCTTTATTTCATTCATCACACACACACACACACACACACACACACACACACACACACACACACATACATATATATATATATATATATATATATACAACCACAAGCACACACACATGTACACATAAATACACATACATACACAGACATATACACATTAACACATGTACAGGCGCACTCACTCACATAGCAATCTCTTTTCACACGCAATATAGTTTTGTGCTGGAACGTGTGTATTTCTTAATTTTTTTTATTCACAGTACACAGAAGCTTTTCTTTCGGTCTTCTCGCTTTTTCTCACTTCTCTGCCTCTCTCACTTTCTTGCACACACAGGCACACATACAAACACACACACTCACACACATACACACATACACACACACACACATGCGCACACTCTTATGTAGATAGAAGAAAAAATACGAAAAGAAATATTTTCTATCTTTTTATTGATATGTATGTCGGTATGTTTGTTTGTATTTATGTATGTATTATGTTTGTACGTATGTATATATGTATGCATCCATGTTTGTATGTATGTATATACATATAAAAGTGTGCGTGTGCGTTTGGGAAAGTATGTATATATGTGCGTATGTATATATAAACATCTGTGACTGCCATATATTCTTTCAGACGGTGCGTGGAAATGGGATGTCTGTCGTAAAACTGAAACCAAAATACAAAATATAAAAAAAATAAAGTTTAAACACTCGCAGAAATTTCGTCCACGAGAAAGTTGGCGTCTGGTTCGTCTTGGAGACTTGAGGAATGTTAGGGTGTAAGTTGATCCATGTTCATCGGCATATTTCTGCTTCATTCTACTCAACTGGGACTGAGTGACATGTATTAACAACTGTAAGAAAATACGGCAGCGGTAGAATGAACAGCAGCCTCCTAGTAACCAACAAGTGAATTTTTATACTCTTTCAACCTACTAGAAATAACAGTCATATCTGCCTCAAACCACATCATATAGTCTTGGAGCATTTTCCCTACCATAGTAACTAATGTTTTATCCATATGTGCTTCTGATAGTAACTAATGTTTATCTCCATTAACGGTCCACATTACGGAGATTACTGAAGTTTATTTTACTGCGTAGTGTTATCGCCTTTATCAACATTTCGTCAAATATTTCACTCTCCATGAAACTAATTTCACCTTATAAAGCAATTGGTTGGTACCTTAAAGACAATGTAAGACACTGTAAAGATTCCGCATATCACACCTCTAGAAAGGATGAAAGGCAAAGTTAAACTTAATAGGATTTAAACTCGGAACGCAAGAATTCAGAATAAATACCACGAAACATTTCGTTTGATGATCTATCTTTTTCTACTAGTTTGCTGAATTTGCACAGTTCTGTAAATTCACACAGACATTACAGGAAATATTCCTAAATGGATTCTTGTGAGCCGCCATATATACCATTGTTTTTTTTCCATTCGCTAACATATTAAACAGCTTGATCTAAATATATAAAATTCTCGACAAAATGTGGAATTCTGGTTGTCTGATTGTGGCGTTGTTTCCGTTGAAAAAACTTTCCCCGAGATCAGACTGATTAATAATTAACAATGATTCTTTTGCTGGTATCTAGACACCATAAATTGTTATAGTCTTGAGAAATCAGTTGCATAAATGTATGAATGCTTTCTTCAAACTATCGTATAAAAATTTGACATTGACAAATTTTTTCAAGGACATATATTGTACTTGACAACATACTGCAGAGAATTCATACTCTCTGAACATAACGCTTTGCAGCCGGGAAAACTATAATAAACAATTGTGTAATAAATACTCCATCGAACACTGATTAAATTGCACACTATGTCAGATTATTCGCTGATAATTCATAAAATGCTTTTCATTTCATTGTGTAACTGGGAAACTGCATGGACAGAGTTGTCTGGAAAAACGACTTTTTAGAAAATTTCACAGAAAATATACTTTTTTATTTTTTTATGAAACTGATCAATATTTTACATTTTAAATACTTCTCAAGTACTCGTCAGTTCTCTTTAGTTATTGGTGATTACATTTGTTACTGTTTTCTTTTAAGAACGTCTGCATTACATTGGTTGGAAGTATTTTCCAGTCCTGCGTGGAATGTTCTTGTTAGTGCAGATATGACTGAATTTAATTTCAGCTTTTTGATATTCAAGCGTTTGACTAGGTAATTTATGTAGCAGCAGCCTCATCAAAATGAGTATAAGATACTCTGACTGAAAATGTACACTACCCGCAGTCGTTATGACAACTACGTCTTGTCTCTCTACTTGCTAAAATTGATTGATTAATCTAAAACGATGTCTGCAAAGAAGCTTAATGACCCTAAAAGGGGTTTTTGTCTTAAAATTCGTTCAACTATATGTGTACTGAGAAGGTAAAGGGTCAGATTGTACAGCTATGTTATTCTGTCGCTTTATGACTTTTGACATTCAACCTTCATAATAAATGACTCAACAACTGGACTCGTTTATAATTAATTAGCCGATAGCTTAGTTTAGCTTGTCAAATTACTGAAGGATATATCCCATGTTATGGAAACTTTACTATGCAGTAATCCTATTTTTGCTAATCAATCCAAAATTTCATCGTGAAAGTTTCAAGTTATAAGAAATGATCCCCAGATGTATTTGATGCAATTTCATAAATGATAATAAAAACAGAAGCAGTCAATATAGTAGCGGTAGTAACAACAATAACTATAAGAGCAAGGATTTGGAAATTCTACAATCCTCAAGTGATCTTATATAGGAGGGTTAGGCTCTTGTGAGTGGAGCAATAGAAATAGTCAGTGTTATGATATTACGAAAGAAGCTGAATGAGCGAGAAAGAGGAAAAACGTCAGCGTGTGTGTGAGGTAGAGAGAGAGAAGGAGAGAGAGAGAGAGAGAGAGAGAGAGAGAGAGAGAGAGAGAGAGAGAGAGAGAGAAAGAGAGAAAGAGAGAAAGAGAGACAGAGAGAAAGAGGGGTGAGGGAGAGATTGAAATGAAGTGAGAGCGAAATGGCAGAGAGGTAGTGAGAGAGAAAGAGATACACAATAAGCAAGAGAAGAAATGGTACAGAACTAAAATAAAATTCTGACAAGTTTTAGATCGATTCTATATCAATATAGAGTCACCAATAATTAAATACCGGGATATAGGAATAATCACTATAGTGTCACACTACAGATATTATTCTAATCATGCATCTCTCTCTCTCTCTCTCTCTCTCTCTCTCTCTCTCTCTCTCTCTCTCCTCTTTATCTATCTATCTATCTGTCTACCAACCTACATAGATCGCATATATGTACTAGTTGAAGCAGCAGTACATATTCCTGATCCTTAAAATTCTACTGTAGTATCTAGCCGTCGTCAAAGACCTATTCCATAATTCCAGCATATATATATATATATATATATATATATATGTTGATCTCTCATGACTGCAACTCAATCAAGCGGAAAAGGACACTCTTCGACACACCTACAGTTGGCGCGAAACCAGCTCACGCTAAAATCAATTGAAACTTTCCCGTGACTTCTACCGACCAATCAAAATTGTTTTGACTACAAGAATTTTTGCAACAAGAATTGGCGCGAAATAGTGCTTATTTACGTGACATTCAACAACCAACCAAATCTTAATACCACCCAAGCCACTTTTTTCACATAAAACAGGAAGAATTTCCAAAACTGATCAGATTAGAGCAAAAATCACGAGCACTCTATCTCAAAATTATTTTTGAAAAGCATAAAAAATGCGCAACCGGTAAAAACTTAAAACTAAAACTGAATACTAACTAATACTTATTACTAATTTATACTTATTCCTAATTAAACTATTTTTCACTGGGAAAAATTTGTCAGCATTTTCTTTTCCTTTTTACTAATATATATATATATATACAGGATAACAGGTTATCGTTATAGGCAGTCCACTTAGATGTAGTCCAGTTAGAGTACTCTGTGGAGTGGATAGTATTAACGTGTGACTTAGTTTGACTCAACAAGACGTTTCCATAGTGTTCTGCGAGTTCGCGGTGATTTCTAAGTAATTTATACTTGGAGTAATAACAATTCAAGAAAAAAGAGTGACATGGTTCGCTATACAATAAGGGCTTTATTCACATTGCTGACAATTGTTTCTTCGATCTGGTAGGTCTAGAGTTCGCTACTCGCCTGATTTTGCATCAATCGATCTCCAATACTTTGTTTATAACCAGTTGTTTTCATCGAAGCACGCGAAAGGGAAGAATATACACAAGGCATGGCTTTTATATAGGAGTGGTATTAAACCAGGACAATAATATCAATAATAAAATAAAATAACTAGATAGTGAATAGTTAAAATAATAACATCAATATAAGTAAGAAATAGAGTATAATGATGAATTTAGCATGTTAAACGAACTGATATTATACAGATGTATGAAATTGACATGTGAGAACTGCTATAGGGTACGTTAGATATAGTGTTAAGGTGGCGGAGATATAGCAGTGACAACTAAAATGTACTTGGGGTCATGATTTGAGGTGTGTGCTTTGCTGTAGGTGTGCTGGCAATAAACCGGGGATTTCCTTATTGTCTGACAGATAAAGATTTTCGTGATAATGATAGTTTTTATGTGGTGTTAAGTGGAGTTGTAGATTCGTTATTTAAGTAGCCTATAATAAAAGTAGGGATTGTTAGTTCGAATCATGGGGGTTTAGTTTTCACAACATCAATAACCAATCGTGTATAAATAAACAATAATAATAGCAACAATAGTAGAGACAATACAGGTAATAAAATAGTAAAATATGCATGGTAGTTATAGAGAACATGATGAATAATATTAGGGATACATTGAGATGTTCATAATAATAATAAGAGGAAAGTGAGATTTAAAGGAGTGTAGGAGTAATAAGATAATGTACTTAGAATTAAGTTCATCTGTTATAGATCATGAGTGCTAATGTGAGATATAATTGTTTGGTCCTAAGGAGTGAACAACAGCAAAGATGGGATTGATTTATGGGCTGATGAGATAGTTGTAGACATATCCCAGTGGTATAGAATTAGGGAGGCTAGAAGGAGTTTATAGAAGGTTATGTTCTGTAGTGGGCTGTATGGGAATGCGGATGTCAAATCTTAAATCCGAAGTGATGTTGGTTCGAATTACGGTGGTTTAAATCTCGCGAATTTAATAGCAATCCTATGTCTGCAGAAAATTGACCTTTCTATTTTGCTGTTGAGTAGCATTTTATCCCTCCTTAAGATATGCAGCAATTCAAGGTTGTAGAGTCCGCAATGGGACATACCACTGCTATAGGACTTAGCGGCCACCAATTTCGACCAGCTAATATTGTAATCAAGGTTGTTGTCCTTAAGTTGCCAGATATTATTGGCGAGGGTTGTAGAATTTACCAGTGCACGGTTTTTCATTGAATGTCTGTACACATACGATCTTTTTAAAAAAAAGATGGTATATGCACAGATCGAAGAAACAATTGTCAGCAATGTGAATAAAGCCCTTATTGTATAGCGAACCATGTCACTCTTTTTTCTTGAATTATATATATATATACAAGCATCGGAATTAGAGTATTCTCACATGTAATAATTCTTTACACACATCTCACTGTGTAACACACTTCTCTCTGTGTAATATATTTGTATATAGTTAGGGGAGCAGAAAATTGTTCGTACGAATCAAAACTCATCGAGGAATCCTTCCACCTCTACCCCTCCCTCCATCTCAGTTTGTCGTCACTCTACTTCCTAATTCTTCTACTCATTCCTCTCTCTCTATACTACTCCGTTTGTCAATCCACTTTCTATTTCCTTTTTCTCTCTCCCTATACTAGTAAATACAATTTTAAAAAAATATTTTTCTATATATTAAGAACTCTTTAAGAGTAACTTATTCACTATTTTGAAAATTTGGACGTGAACAACAATTATTATTGAGTGGCTGCTATTTGCAGTATAGCCATATAAGGTTGCACTTACCAATGAAACGGTCGTAAATACCTGGATAAAATCCTTTTCTAATGCTTACCTGTGTTTTCTCTTTTATCCTATATATATATATAGGAAAAAGTATGACCCCGACGGCAGAGCTCAAGCCCTTTCAACGTTTATTTCTGTCATACGTTTTCCTATTTCCCACTCTACACCCTAAGTATTGAGTACTCTGGTGCGTTATGGTCTATCTTGTTCCTTACCACAATTCCTTTGTTATATATAAATATATGTGTGTGTGTGTTTGTATATATATATATATATATATATATATATATATATATATATATATATGAAATTGTTTCAACCCGACGGCAGAGTTCAAGCCGTTTCGACGGCTATTTCTGGACTAAATTAGAAATTTTAGCGTGGTAAATAAATAACCGAACTCTTCAAGGGTTAATTCCTTATATGGGCAGATTGTAGTTATCAAAAGGATTGGTCAACATTTCTTGTAAACACAATTAAATCTTTCATGGGAGTGGGTGGGATGTGGCGTTAGCTGAACTTGCCTGTAGAACAATGAGAGAGTGGGTGGAGCCGGTCAAGCGTTGAAAGTTAATTCTATACAGCAAATTCTAAGGAGTGTGTAGGCTAGATAGGAAGCAGGCGAAAAAGGATTCTGTTAAAAAATAGATGGGGGACATTATAGAATAGGTTAATAAATTGAGATTAGAAGATAATAAATAAATTAAAAAATATATAAAAATAATAAAATTGGAAAGTAAAAAGTAATAAAAAAAATCTCTAGAGTCTAAAGCAGCTGCTATACTTAGTTGGTATTGCGTTTTCGGCAAATGATATATATAATTTACTGGGGTCGGGTTACTGAGACTACAAAATCCCGATGGACTGCCTCGGGGTAGGCGTAAGAGGAAAAAGGAAAAGGAAGAGATAGGGGGTGGAAGGAAGTGATAGGAAGAGATAAAGGGAAGAAGAAAAGTAAAAGGAAAAGAAAAGAAGTACATCCACCTATGTTAACTGGGGTTTCCCCTATCTTGTTCGGCAAGCTGGGAAAAGGAGGATGCTGCAGCCATTGTCTACCCACCCGGGTCATGAGGGGGTTTGAGGGCGAGGTAAGTCCTATGCAATCGGTATTTACATGCAGTCACCAGTTCGTCTTTTTTGTTTAGGAGTTGGTCCTTCGTAAACAACATCTGTATTGTTTCCTCCGAGCATAAGTTACACGGACGTGTAGGAGTTAGCCCTGGACAGTAAGCTCCAATTAAGATTGTATGTTATGTTAATATCATGGAGGTCCCAGATGTGACCCGAAAGTGTAGTGGCATGTCGCCGGGCCGAGTTTCGGAACGTATGTCGGTGTTAGTAGAGCGGGGTCTTAAAGTCACAAGCGATTAATCCTATATAGGCTTTGTTGGAGGTTTCCGTCCTCATGTTGCATTGGTAGATCACGTTACGTTCTCGGCATCTGTTGTTGAGGGGGCATCTAGATCTATCAGGGCAGTTACACCTCCTGGTCGGCTCTCCACTAATGTCTACATTGTTTCTTCCATATGAGTTGAGTTTCTTGTTGTTTGAGGCGGCGATGTTTTGTGAGAGGTTGGGTGTGGCGCTGTTTGATAGTGTTTTTGTTGATTATGTTGTGGTAGCGGTGTTGCGGTGGGAAGTGTTTTTCGAAGAGACTAAATAAGATTTTCCCGATAGGTGTTGCCACCTCGGCATTATGGGGAGGATTGAACCACGTTACGTGGCGTGAGCGGCGACGTCGCTTGCTGGTTCCGCTAAGGGAAGCTGAATAAAAGGAGATTTCCTCCCGAAAGCCGCTTCGGTAGAGGGCCTGATTGTAATGAGGCGCATGTTCATCGAATATCTGCTCATTAGCGGAAAAACGAGATATGCGGAGGTAGGTATTTTTAACCAGGTTCTTGGTGATGTTTCTAGGATGGTTAGAGCAGCGGTGGATGTAGTGCAGGTTGTTGTTTGGTTTCCTGTATGGGTAGTACAGATCATTTTCGAGGTTGAGGGTAACGTCTAGGAAATTGACTTGTGTTAGGGACGTTTGTAGGGTGATTATAAATCCCCAGTCCCAGAAGAAGTTGATTAATTGCTTACGGACACGGCCCGTACTGCTGGGGTTGTACCCTTTGAGGGTAAGGAGCCCATCGTCTCGGTACAATTCAACGTCGAATGCAGGAAACATTTCGGTGTGTTTATATAGTAGGAACAATCCTATAAAATCGGTCACCTCGGCCGAGTCGGTCGCGCCCATACTTACGTCGAAGGGGGAGTCGGGAGTTATCTTTATCCACTTGGAGTTATCGAAAAGGAGGACTGTCTTCCTGGCGTGGAGAAGGATGTTTCTTTCCTGGTCGTTTATTGGTGTGCGTATTTTGGCAAAGTCCAAAGCGGCCGTAAGGAGCGGTAAGGTAATAGAGGCGTAGTAACTCTCTATGTCGAACTAGACCCAAAGGCTAAGTCTCGCATTTTGCTTAACTTTTGGTATAACGCGGTCTAGGATCTTTTTACATATTCTCCCTATGTCCGACTTCGTCGGGTTTATTAGCCTGAAGGATGACTTGCGGTCGAAGTCGGATTTTTGGTCCTTTAGGGTGAAGTAGGGAGTCCGTGGATCGAGGGGTTCAGTGCGGTCGGCGACCCCGAGGCTGGAGGTAATTTGTTGTCCATCTAGATTTATGTCATCGATTATTGAATGGTTAGCCTTTTTGTAGATGGAGTTCAGGCTCCTCCTGATCAGTGTGTGGTATCTGTCAGGGTTGACGAAATAGAGGTTTCCAGTTTTGTCCGAATGCACTAGGATGTCGTTGGTGCTTTCATACTCCGTTATTTTGCTACGGAGTTGTTGTAGGAATTGGTTGTGTCTGGGTTTGAATTTTATACCGTTGACCAGGTGGAAGAGGTCGTTCTTGAAGGGTGAGAGCATAGGGTTCGGTGGGGGAGATGTGTACATATTGAATCCGAATCTCTCCTTGGTGTCAAAGTCCTGGTTGTCGCGGTAACTATCGTAGAAAAATGTTCTCCATCTCAGTCTTTTCGCAAACAGGTCGATTTTTTGCATGCGCATCCGAAGGTAAAGTTTTCTCGGTGGAACTGGGAATCTTACCATATAAGGAATTACCCCTTAAAAAGTTCGGCTATGTATTTAACACGCTAAAAATTCTAATTTAGTCCAGATATAGCCGTCGAAACGGCTTCAGCTCTGCCGTCGGGGTGAAGCATTTTCCTATTACCCACTATACTACCCTAAGTATTGAATACTCGGGTACGTTATGGTCCATCTGGTTCCTTACCACACCTCCTTCGTTATATATATATACACGGGTGTGTATGATTGTGTATAGAAGATGTGGAACGTTGTCAGAAGAATGGTTACTGTACTTAGTTTGTAGACTTAATCCGTCACCTAGTTTAACGTGACCACTACTATTACTACATGGCCCTTGAATCTCTTTCATTAGAGCATAAACTGTTGCAAATATTTGAGGTAGGATTTTTGTCTAAGATTACCTCCCGCTTTCTCTTTCCCCCAGGACCACGCCACCATTAAAGATAAAACATAACTCCTGCATTAGTTAAGCAAGTAGATGGTCAACGTACTAATTATCGTTATATAACAGTTTGGAAGGAGATATGATGCAATTGTGTCAGGCAACAGTTTGCAGTAATGCGTAGAAAAATTTAACATGCCACAAAATATATGAAAAGTGAAAATGACAACTTGGCTATGAGTGTGGTGAGGGTTTCTATGTGTGTTTGCATATTAATGGCTATAATGATTTTTCAATGACATAAATGTTTGATTTTCGATATATGATCTCAGATTGAGTACAACTCCGAAAATTCCAAAAGGCAATGTCATCTTAGATATCTCCCTCATACTGGTTGTACTTATTGTATCTTCTATATATAGGGATGTATGGTGATATTGCTGTAAGTTTACCAATAAGGAATCCAGTTGATTTCGAGTCAGGTGGTCCACATTAGTAAAATAACGCACTGAAATAAAACTGAATGTTCTAACTAACACTCCTAACCTTATAAAACTATATGTACAAAAAAAAAAATTAACGTTCTAACACTCCTAACACTATAAACCATATTATACTAATGTATGAAATCCGAATATTTGAAGAGAAGGATGTTAGCTTTAAATAGGCTGTAGTGACGTATCAAATGACAGCTAATAGAAACTGCCTGAACTCTGTTGGAGAGACAGAATGGTAACCACAGTTAAGCGAAGTTAAGAAGAAGAAAAAAATCACATAGAAAAAGGAAAAGAAAACAGTGGTACCATTTATTTTCTGTGTCAGCTGCAGAATTTGCGCACTCGTAGGTTTTCTTTCGTATCAAATGTCTCTGACTTGCTTACTGGCCTGAAATATTTCTGCAATAGTTGTTACTTCATTCCACACAGACTTATGCATACACACACACGCACACACGCGCACACACACGCGCACACACACGCGCACGCACACGCACACACACACACACACACACACACACACACACACACACACACACACACACACACACACAGTTTTATATATATATATACATGAGGGTTTGTGTGTGGACACATATTATTATCATTATTTCATTGATCTCTATCATGTGACTGCGGTCACGCTGGGGCACCGTCTTGAAAGTGTTCAGTCGATGAAAACATCAAGGAAGCATTTCATAGGTCAGCTCTAGAAGTCTTATGGAAAAGAATAAAAAAACTCATGATCTACATGTCGAAGACAGCATTCCTAGATCATTAAGCCTAGAAACAATTCAGTTCTGTGAATAACAAACAATATCGGAAGGAAAGTTAAGGAAACCAAGAAATTGACAAGAATACAGTTTAATAACTTAAAATTTGGAATAGAAATTGGCCGCTGTTATCAGAATAATTTTGAGTACTGCGACGTCTTATTCAGGAATAAACAATTCATTTATATAAACAACACCTTAGGCAATCGTAACATCAGTTAATGAGAGATTGCAGATGCTCCAATACACGAGGAGAATATCGAAGATGCGCAGAATGAAGTAACATCCTGAGCACTTAACAACAACCAAACAGATTTCATAAATACGGTGAAACAAAGCACATTATGAGAGAAAGTTGCTTGTCTGAAAATTTGGTAGATGAAACTATTGCCAAAATATTGGATCTAATCGTTGAAATAACCATTCTTGAGAAGGGCAGCTTAAGACTCTGCCAGAATTGCAAAACCATAAGGTCGATTAATCAGACAAGTAAATTACTGCTCATGTTCCTGCTAAGATAGACTTAAGTGGAAGACCGAACAATACCTGTAGAAAGCCGGAACTATACAGAACAAAAATGAATACATCGGAGAAGATATATTACTTTTGACTGCAAACCAAGAATTGACTTCAATACAAACGTGACACCTATAACGACTTCATTAATTACAACAAATTATTGCGTTGTGTCAGTACGAAAACAAACAGTGCATTTCTATTGAATAGCGACACCGGAAACGACATCTTCAGAACAACAAGTCGTGTTCGCCAAAGATGTTTACAGCCTGCATTTTGCTAACGGTATTGACACACGAGAAGACAGTGAAAAAGAAAGTCCAGCAAATTCACCAGCAGACGTCAGAAGTGTACGGAACGGAGCCCAGAGTAGAAAGGAGTAAAAGTCTGGCCAATAATCGCAAGTATGAGGCAGCAGCTAAACTCATTTTGAACGGAAAAATGCTTCAAAATAAGGATATTTAAATACATAGGATTCACTTTGAATAAGATCAAAAAGCTCAATAAAAAAAAAAGCAAGAATAACGCTACAACAGTCATGACATAGCTAAATACATATGCATCAGTTTTCTATCTGAACTGATTCTAAACAAGTAGCTGCTGATGTCAAATCCTCTGTATGGAGGCGAAGAAACAATCTAGGCAATCGAGCATAAGTGCATCAAAATGGTGCTACGCATCT
>OZ024743.1:264022345-264054845 GCA_964016885.1 Eledone cirrhosa | reverse complement strand
GTAGATATGTGAAAGTGATATATTGACAAACGAATATATATCTTAGGAGATTGACACACACACACGCACACGCACACACACACACACACATATATATATATATATATATATATATACATATATAGAGAGACACGCACAAAAAAACACACATACATACACATAACCATCCACGTACACACACACACACACATATATATATATATATATATATATATATATATATATAACGATTCAGGTAATTTTTATTGATTACCTGTTTCTGGATTGCAAAAGCATATCCTTCAAAGTGAGAGCCAATATAGCGTTTATTGCTCCAAGGCTATATTGCTTATCTATATTACTATCACTTTGGAGCCTCTTGGCCACACATCCAGTAATTTTTTCCTCATAAGCATACAGCATTTCATCCATTGGTTCCTTGCGGTATTGCCTAGCAATTTCCCTGGATGTGAGTGTTTGATTATCATGCAGGGAATATTTCTCAATGAGAAATTTCGTCCAATTGAGTATGTATGTATGTATGCATGTATGCATGTATGTGTGCATGTACGCATGCATGTATGCATGTATGTATGTTATCTCTTTCTCTTAATTTCGAGTATATTATTTGACCGGCGACCTTCCTGGTGGCAAGGTCGTAAAAGAAAAGAAATTGTCATCCCTTGAATCACAAGAATGTTTTGCAAACTTTGAAGATGCCAGCTATAGCAGCCATTTGTCCGCAAATCCAAGTTCAGTTATACATTGGTCCAAGCGGGTTGGTATATAACCCGTAGCTCCAATAATGATGGGTATGAAGCTAAAGGTATATCTTGGATACTGGATTGTAAACACCTCATCAATGGTCCGTAGATGTCCTCCTTCTCCTGTATTTTTTTGACAACATTTACATCAAGTGGGCAGCTGATCTCCACAACAGAACACGTTTTCAATGTATGTATGAATGTATGTATGTAAAACCTGCGGTTCATTAGTTACCGATGATGTTGATCTTTTCTTCTTTTCGGGTTATAGCTACTGTCGCTCAGAGATTGGGATTAGCTCAGTGCACAGTCTTTCTTCACTTTTAAAAAAATATTCACACACAAGCATTGCACGATAGCATTAATTAATAATTATTAATAATGTTATTTCGTGCAATGACCATACTTGATAACGAGGGGCAGCCATTATGTATGTATGTAAACGCTGGAATTCTACTGTTTACGTCAAACAAAATACACTAACCATTGCATTGAACTGCCTGAAGCTATAATGTCACGAAGCCAGTCATAACCCAGACTGCAACTGAAATCCTTAACCACTCATCCATTCACGTGTATATGTAGGTTTATGCATGTGAGTGTGTTTGGTTGTATGTGAGTGTGTGTGTGAGTGTGTGTTTCTGTATATCCACTAGTACTAACACATATAGAACGCATGTTGAATTTTGCAGAGAAGGAGGAACACGATTATTTCATACTAATAATCGTTGTTCCACATTGTAGATTGCTTAACACATTTGGAAAGGTACAAAATCCAAAATCCTTATTACTGTGATCTTACAAATTCTATTATAGTCTATATAATCATATAACCATAAATATGATTCAGTTCCACTGCCTCTTTGTTTACCTGTCTGTCATTCACTCACCTTATCCCTCACTCTCTCATTCTCTCTTTCTCTCTCTCTCACCATCTCTATCTTTCTCGGTCTTCTCTCTCTCTCTCTCTCTCTCTCTCTCTCTCTCTCTCTCTCTCTCTCTCTCTCTGCCACGCTCACCCCGAGTACCCTCTGCCACGCTCACCCCGAGTACCCTCTGCCTATATATGAACAATATATAAGTATAAGAACGTATGAGCAGACAGCTCGATATATATATTTATATATATACACACACACACAGAAGTATCCACTGTAAGATGTGGGGTCTATTATGTATGAAGAACTCAATGTAATCCATATGTTGAAAATGTTGTAGCTTAAGATAAATCTCAGAAAACAATAAAACATTAAAAGGAAAACAGAATCATGATATAAGTGAAAACAATGAAATAAAAAATCAAGTCATTAGAGATATACTTCACTGCTTTACGATCGTTTCTAGATGGCGATAATACATTGTATCTATACTCAGTTATTGATCAATGTAAGGTTAGTTCCAAAATATCAAGTAAAGAGAATATTTACTTACATGCATATCACCAGCTGTTTTCAAAAGCAATAAGAATTTTATTCAATAATAATTTTACTCAGAATTAGTATCATGTCCATATTTGGAGGTAGTTGAAGAACTAACGAATCAAATTGTTTTTTTCATATGGTGAAAGTAATACACTTTAGTTGAGGTCATGACCCTTTGAAAGGAATGGTTGAAAGGTGTTAGTAGAAATGGCATAAAAATTGATTAGGAAGGAATGGGGATTGTCAAACTGATAGTTGAATGTATCTTGTATAGTGAATTTAAAAGGAATGTCAAAATGAATGGTGATTAGTGTTGTATTGAGTTTTAAGGTGAATATAAATTAATGTTATGGCTAGGAAAGATAGTATATTAAAAGATGAAAATTATAATAAGATAATGTGATATAGTAATGCGATAATATACAACTTAACCAACAGAATATAGTACGGTATGGTAAATTGCACTCAGTATAATATAACATATTATACGCTCTAAAATATCACTAAGTATGTTTATGCATAAACAATCAAACTTAGATGACTACATGTTGGCACAGTTAAAACACATAAATGTCATAGTCTACAAAGTGCATATATTCACACTACATATAGAGAGCGGTACAGTTATATTGATATGTAACCAAAATATACATACGTGCAAATAGATGCAAACCTAAATACACATTCACACGCATGCATATAATCATATATATATATCCATACATATCTATATCCACACATACACATCTATACTCCCATATATACATATACATATACACATACATATATATATATATATATATATATATATATATATATATATACACATACATACATATATACATTTACATACATATATACATTTACATACATATATACATACACATATACACACACATACATATATATACATATATATATATATATACATATACATATATACATATGTACATATAAAACACACACACACACACACAGACATACACATATATATATATATTAGTAAAAAGGAAAAAAAGTACTGACAAAATTTTCCCAGTGAAAAATAGTTTAATTAGGAATAAGTATACCGGTTTTTTCTTATGCTTTTCAAAAATAATTTAGAGATACAGTGCTTGTGGAGTAAAAATCACGGGCACTCTATCTCAAAATTATTTTTGAAAAGCATAAGAAATGCGCAACAGGTAAAAACTTAAAACTAAAACTGAATACTAACTAATACATATTACTAATTTTTACTTATTCCTAATTAAACTATTTTTCACTGGGAAAAAATTGTCAGCATTCTCTTTCCCTTTTTATATCACAACTCGTGTGTCACACCTCTATTTGTTTTAAATATATATATAGATATATATGTGTGTGTGTGTGTGTGTGCACGAATTTATATATACATATATATATATATATATATATATATATATATAAACATGAGAAGAAAGAAGAATACTGCGTGGTTTGCACATGGGTTACATATGATTAAAATAGTCCTTCGTCAGTGATTTTCCAACCATCATTGGTATTTCATCGCATTAAAATCAGATACCTCAGGTTGGTGCGAGCAATAAATAAAAAAAGTTATTGGGACCAGAATTCGTGTAACGCGAGGGGGACAAGTAAACAAAATAGAAGGATAAAAGCAAACCGAAGACAGGAAAATGAACAAGCAACATGGTTGTCCGTTCAGCATAAACTGGGTGAATTTCATGAGCGAGAGAGGTACAAACCGTGTTGTTGTGTGAGATGTGAGCAAAACGAGACCCACACAAGCCAAACGGGAGGAAGTGAGAAGGGGAGAAACAGAGAGTGAGTGAGTGGAAGTGCGAGGAAGAGGTCATTCGAGAGAAAGTGTAACTGACAGAGGGGTCGAAAGAAGGTGAGAGAAACAGAGCGAGCGGGTTAGCAGTAAGAGAGTATATATATATACAGTATATATGTATACGTATATATATACCTATATATATATGTGTATGTATATGTCTGTATATATACACATGTAAATATGTATATATTGTAAATATATACATATTTACTCACACACACACACACACAAACACACACACACACACTCACACACACAAAACACACACACTCACACTCACACACACAAAACACACACACACACACTCACACACACACACACACACACACACACACACACACACACATACATATATATATATATATATATATATATATATATATATATATATATATATATATATATATATATATATATATATCACCTCCTAATTCAAGCTATTATATCACGCGTTTGGTTTTTTTTTCATTCGAAGCTATTTAACGGGTCAACCCGTTTGCTGCTTTAGCGGGAAATAACTATTAATCACATAACTGACAATTTACTCGTTCATCATGGTAATGATAGCAGTATCTTTTTCATAGAATACTTATCATAGGTTACTGATTTTGTTGATTAACGTATTATTTATTCGGGAACACCCCAATTTGCACAGTCGTTCTTATTTCTTTGGGTGCATGAATGTATGAATGCGTGTATGTATATATGTATGTATGTATGTTTGCGTGTAAGAATGTATATATGTACTTATATATGTATGTATATATGTATGCATGAATATATGTATGTATGTAGTTATGTGTGTATATAGGTAGGCAGGCAGGTATATATGTCATATAGTACGCCTACATTACAGAAGAATTCCCAAGTAAATTTTGTATGGCGAATTGAGCAAGGCAAAGGCTTACGGTGCAAACCACACACGCGCTTCAACTCGCAAAGATGGGAAACTCTTGCAACCGATAGAGCTCAGTGGTGAAATCTCATTTCTGACAGTGTTGATGAATTTGAAATGAAACAGAGTGCCAGTGGCGAAGTGAAACGAACAGCTACATGTATGAGGGGTGTTAGGCCACTCCCAGAACGATGTCTCAAAGAAACTCTTACGTGTGGGCAATGCGGACGTGTATGTCAAAAGCTGGGTTACGAAGCCATAGCAAAATGTGTCACTCTGCTAATGAGCTAACACGGCACAACAATGTATACAATGCCAACCAGACTCAAGCCGGTGGGAAAGTTTGTTCAAATGAACTTCAAGCCGCTACCTGCAGCCTTAGATATTCAGGACGTAACGGAGGGTTCTTGCTATTCCCTTTTGAAGTGCTTCACAAAAGTGGGCTGGACTCTTCGAGATAGTACCTAGTGTTCCTATGACCTTGATCTCACGAGAGTCCCAAATTCTTTTTAATTCCCATTTTAAATCCTGGATTATTATTATTATTTATTTTTATTTTTATTTTTTTCATTTATCTTGCTTCTTATTATATGTTATGGTGATGACGTCAATATAAATACGTGAGTCTCACTTCGCGTTGTATTATTGTTCAGATTACTAATCCATTTATCATTTGCATTTATAGCTAGGGGGTTATCTAACTGTCAAAGCTCTTTTCTGTCATATTATGTGATCTTCAATTAAGGTGAAAATGATTATTGAGAAAGTCACAGATTGTGTGACAAAATAGTTTCACAATTAAATAACCACCGGGTTGCTTAATCAACCGAAGAACGTATTTTGCATCTGAATGATAATAAAGAACGAAGCAAAAATCATTGGTGCGTGTGTTTGAATTAGCCACAAGGTGGTAGAAATATATAAAGGGCAAAGATGACATATAACACAAAACAAAGTAATAGTTTACGTAATATATTTCAACATATTTTTCAGGATTATCCGCCTTTTCAAATGTAAAAACGTAAACGATTCAAAAGAAAATTGTGGAATGTGAAAATTTGTTTAGTTTAGGATGTCGCTACAATACAGTTGGAGTTCAGGCAAGAAGCATTCAGTGAAAAAAACAAGGTGTGAGGTTGAGTCGAGGAGAGGAAGGAATAATGAAAAAAGAAGTTTAGGGACTAATATATAATTCAGAAGTAACATTATCTGCATTTCTTTCTTTTTTACTTTTTTCTTCCTCTTTTCCACACAGCCCTTCAACTCTCTTCAAATGATTTTGTTTCCTTAATATTTATAACCCAATTTTCATTGTAGCAGATTCCTAAATATAACCATATATATATATATATATATATTGTTATACTTGGGGAGGGTCATATTTGTGTAATATTGCCAGAAATAATAACAGAACACACTCACTGTTTGGTTGGCTTTCGCTTTTCGCTTGTGTCTTTTATATCGGTAACCTAATATACTCGGTCCTCAATGTTGCCATTGACTGACCGACGGTCAAAAATAATACAGATACAATATAGACACAAACACATATATATAGTTTATCATAAATCTTTCGTTGCACATCTGCAACATCGTCAGTGGTGCTATTGTTTCCTCCTGTTGAATTGTATGGCTACGCCATTTTTATTCAGTCTGTCTATATATTTATTTATTTATTTGCTTGTTTGTTTATTTTATTTTGTCTTCTTTGCGCATGCGTTTGCGTGTGTGTATAGTGTTTTGTTTGATATGTGATGTGTGTTCGTGATTGGGTGACTAATGTGTGTTTATGTGTTTGTTGTTATTGTGCTTGTGTATGTATTTATTTATTTATTTATTTTATTTTATTTTATTTACTTATTTATACTTCTCTTGGGTCAGTGTTGTTTGTTTGGGTGTTGTTGTTATTCCATTCATTCTTTCTGTTTAGTCTTGGTCTTCTAAGTTCTATTTCACTGGCCTCTCTGATTTGCCTATCTGCTGGGTCATTTCTATGTTTAGATATTCTAATTTCTATGTTGTCTATGCTACCGTCATGTTGTTGTCTGGCATGTTCGTATAGTACTGACCCGTTTTTTCGTCCTTTTAGTTCCCCCCAGTGTTGGTCTATCCTTTCACCTATGCTACGAGCTGTCTCACCTATGTATGTTGTTGTCATGTTTCTGCAGGTACCCTCTGTACATCTTATGCTATAGACTACGTTTCTAGTTTTACAGTTTATCCGGGGGTTTACCTTACATATGATACATTTCCTATTGGTACAGTGGGTTTTCTTAAAAGGGTAGGTTTTGCTGATCAAGGATTTTATGGTGGTTCCTGGCTTTTCTACCACCTTAATTTTTAAGTGGGTCTTTCTCAGGGCCTTTCTACACTGGTTAGCTAATTTCCCTCCAGAGGTAGCGTCCACAAACATGACACTCTGGTATCTCTGGTTGTCGTACCATGAGGTGGCTTTCCCTATCTTATGTCTATCCCTATCTAAGCTATTCCATGATTTGTTCCTGTATAATGGGCAAATTCCTTTCATGTCCAGTTCTATGAGGGTCTTATACTTCTCCATGGCTCCTTCGTATACTCTGACTCTGTCTCTTTGGTTGTAGCCAGAGAACTGCATGCGGTTGATGAAGTGTTGGATGTGTCTTTCCATTTCTGTTGGGTCGCACATGCGGGACACATTCTTCATCACTCGTACCAAATCTGCGATCAGAATATTAAACTTAGCACTACTGGACATTGCTGAGTTTTTGAGTATCAGGTATTTGGAGGCCATGGGTTTAGCATGGTGTGAGTGGAGAATTTGGGCTCTCTCGTCTATAGTGTTAATCCAGAGTTCTGTGTCTAATACAGGTAGTCTATTGTTAGGGTGTTTGGAATGCTTGTCGATAGTTACAGTTATATTCTGGTGTATGGAATTAGCTATCTGCTGGATGCTTTCCATTGTGCTACGTTCTAAATCAAACTTGTCAGTGCTCTCTAGTGGGGATGTTCTTATAACTATATTGATATCGTCTACATAACGAGAGTACATGATGAGGTCTATGGAGCTCTCATTAAGGAGATCGTTAAGTCTCCTTTCCCACCATACCATGAAAAGGTTGGCAACATCACCAGCTATGCTGACGCCAATGGCTGCTCCTTCATTTTGGGTGTAGATCTTCTCGTTGAACTTAAATATGTGGCCCTTGAGGCTAGTTTTGATACTAGCCCCTATTGCATGTGCGACCATTTTTCTTACTTGATCATTGTTTTGGGGGTCCGTATAGCTTTGGTCCACCCAATCCACCTTCCCATGGGAGTCTTTTTTGCCATAGAGGTTATGGTGGGGGGTCTACCTCTTATGGGTCTACTAGGGCAGAAACGTCTATGGTAATGGCTGTCTAGGTAGTCAGTGTCGTAGGTAAGTCTAAGTAGGAGGCCCAGTTCGTCTGTGTCGACGTCGCAGAACTCCACCTCACTCTCAATGATCATCTCCACACATTTTTTCACAGCAACATCAATGTTAATGGATGGGTACAGTGACACCACATCCATGCTGCCTATTATGCAGTTAGATAGGTTCCTGTTTTTTTGTACTCACTGATACTGCTGAGGAGGTCCTCTGTACTGTCACATATATCCGGGGACATCTTGATTATGGGGCGCATAACCATTGAGAGGAAGTAGGAGATCCTGTAGTTACTAGCTATATTAGCTCCGCATACGGGTCTTGTTGGTGGTCCTGTTGTCGGGTCGTCGACTGTCTTGTGGTCTTTGCGGAGCCCATACAAGGGTGGTATGCCATTGTTAGACGCCTGGAAGTTGTTGGCAGTGCGTCTGCTTGGCTTTAGGATGTAAGTCCACATCATCATGTGAGCGTTGAGTATTTTCTCTCTCCCATCGTGTGTTTGTTGTGCAATTTCGATCGTGTTGGTGATGTGGGGTTGCATAGCCTTGATGTAGTTCAGCATGCTATCTATTGACATCTGTTATTAATTCTGGCAATATTACACAAATATGACCCTCCCCAAGTATAACAATATTTGTTTCGACACACGATTTCATATAAAAAACCTCGCAAAACTAATTCATCGCCGTTATATATATATACATATATATATATTTGTTTCTACTCTAGGCACAAGGCCAGCAATAACCCAGTACATTACTGGTACTTTATGTTATCGACCCCGTAAGAATGAAAGGCTAAGTTAACCTCGGCGGGATTTGAACTGTAAAGGGACGTAACTATGCTAGAAAGCATGGCGTCAAACCCTCTACCGATACTGCCATAATAATATTATTTATAGTTATGTATACACTATATATAACTATAAACAGGAAAGGTCATTAATTCATTCCTACCTTATTATCAGTAATAAAAATAGCTCAATGTAAATACATGAGATGTTTTACAGAGTCGTGTGTAATTAGTGTGTAATTTATATATATATAAGATCCCGTTAAGGGTGAAAGCAGCGATTCTTTGCTTAAACTTTAATCTGTTATTTTAATAAATATTTGCTCTACGGTTCTTATATATCTGATATATATTATCCTTATCGAGCCCTCTTTGGATTTTTGTCTTCAAATTTATTATTATTACTATATATATATATGGAACGATAGACTTTCGTCAAATCGGACCGAGGAAACAATGTTTCCGTTGGTCTTTCCAATTGCTAATACTATCTATCGGTTGCAACTCCAGGTAGAAGAAGGAGCAACGTGAAATATAGTGTCTTGCTCATGGGCATAACGCATCTTCTGGTCCAGGAATCGAACTGACAACCTCACGATTGCGAATTCAATTCTCTAACGACTCAGCCACACACCTTCATATATATATATATACATATATATGTGTGTGTGTGTGTGTGTGTGTGTGTATGTATATATATATATATATATATGTATGTATAGAGTGAGTAGGCAGATTCGTTAGAAAATCGGTTCTCTAGACTTAAAGTCCAAATCTCGCCAAACTCAGCGTGGCATTTCATTTTTTAGAGGTTGGTAAAAGAATACCAGTCCTGTACTGAGGTCGATTCTTCCTCTATATATATTTATCACATCATCTCTTTCACTCCTACTCTTTTGCTGGTAGAAATCCGATGTGTTCAGACATGATGATCAAATGGGTTCCACCAGCTCTAAAATGTCTGAGAAACGTCGTTTTACACAACGGCACCCCTACGGCTCCATCACGAGTTACGGGGCCATACTTTATATATGTGCATATGTATAAAGATTAGTTTGATAAAATTGTGCCAAGAAATTTAAAGTTAAATTTCTCAACATTCATCAAATTGATCTATCAGATTCCTCCAGGGTGTAACTCGGTGGATAAACAGATCCGGGTTATTTTACGAGTGTTATACTCAGAGCATTCAAATGATAAGTTCAGATATTCTGAAGGAAATTCAGATATTTGTATTCGGCGAACACGTTTCAACAAATGAAATTTGAAGAACGATGCTAATGGAATTATTTGATTATGCTATGATATAATGCATAGGAGTATATTCATATACTAAATGCAGGCATAACACTAAATAATCCATAACAACACCTAATTTTACATCTCATTTCTATCGCTAGAGACATTAAACGCAGGCATAAATCTCGGAGAAATGCACCCCCTTAAGATAACAATCCATGCATCATGTTAATACTATCATAAAACTCCGGTAATATATCTTATTAAAAGGTACGGTGGCTAAATTGTCAAAACACATTTGATTACATACATTTAAGAGAAATACGTCCCCTTAAGATAACCATCGGTGCATCATGTTAATATTATCATACAGTATGGTAGTGCGCACCCACCCCCCATATATATATATATATATATATATATATATATATATATATGAATGTATGCATAGTATATTTGGCAATATACCGTATGTTTAACTTAAAACATTTTGAAGACCTTACGCTATCATTTTTAAAGTAGTGACTATATCACTTACTTCTTTCCGGCGAAACAAGGCAGAGCAGCTAGCAGTCTGTTTCATGCTGTTGGCAATCATCAGAGCTACGTACTGCCCATTCCGCCGAAAATTATAGTAGCTGGATTCTTATAGAATTCCAGTAATAATGAGGAGCTGATTATACAGAGTGATGCCGGTCCAGCAAAAATTAGGCATTAGGATATTTTGCTCTGAAATAGTCACTACTTTAAAAATGATAGCGTAAGGTTTTCAAAATGTTTTTAATTAAACATACGGTATATTGCCAAATATACTATTTCAGAGCACCAATCCTAATACTTAATTTTTGCTGGACCGGCAATCGCTCTGTATATTCAGCTCCTAACTATTATTTGAATTCTATAAGAATCCAGCTTCTATAATTTTCGGAGGAAGAGGGCAGTACGTAGCTCTGATGATTGCCAACATCATGAAACAGACTGTTTGCTTCTCTCCCTTCTTTCACCGAAAAGAAGTAAGTGACATAGTCACTACTTTAAAAATGATAGCGTAAGGTCTTCAAAATGTTTTTAATTAAACATACGGTATATTGCCAAATATACTATACATACATTCATGTATACATCGCTATTTCAGAGCACCAATCCTAATATATATATATATATATAAATTAAAAATACGGCGACTAGATTTCCATAACCTATTTCATTACATAATATACTCTAATAAGAATATCTCTGTTGTTTCTGCCAGGGACATACTTTTGAAACCAAAAGTATACTGCTACAAATCAATAAACAGGTTGACCGTTGGACTTATGTAATAGCAATGAGAATATTAATGCTAAAATATTTCTCATTATGAGAGGAAACTGTTTAGAATGAATTTGATGAACTCGCCCAAACATATGTAGTTTAGAGTGTTAATACATTGAATTTCACGTAGTTTAATCTAATTAGAACACTAAAAGAGTTTTATGTAGTAAAATGCATATAACACGGCATTACCTCATCGGGCCACACTCACGCTTATCATATAGCAGGATCATGGTGGTGAAACCAAATATATTTTTATAACTTCCTGAGAATTTAAGCTTAAAACTAAATATTGAAATTATCCGAAAAAGAACCCCTCACATATGTTAACCGTATCACCATGTTGAGTTGCATTGAGTCTGAGTTGAAAATTGCTTTATAGTTTGAATTCTAATTTCAAAAGTTGGTAGTAAACAATTTTTCAACATATGGAATATAAATGTTTCATTAATATGAGATAATTCTGTCGACCACGCTTTTGGTCTTTCTAATATTCTAAATGTTACGGCGTAGCTGTTGGACGACTCGTCCTCAGCCGAATGGAATGAGTGACTGGAAATATTTAGAGAGCATCAACAGCCTTCCTTGTTGTAGTCTGTAGTCATCTTTTTTTAATTTTCTCCTCTCTGACTTTGAATTAATGCTCATATGAACATTCAAAATATATATAAAGAAATGAATGTGTGTGTGAATGTGTATCTTTATATTTATATTTAATATATGTATATTTGTAACATTGACTGTTTATTTTACGAATATGTATTAAACCACGAATTTATATGTACAAGTGTATGTATTCATTTATATGCGTAAATATTTGCGACTCCAGCCTTCAATGTAAAATAAACATTTATCAGGCCACTTTTCAAAGCTAAAAAAGTATCATGTTCGGTTTGTTTCAGTTATGTACACAGCTTCTTGTTAATCCCAAGGTGACTTCATAAGCTCCTTTCCAACTGCTGTCTGAGACAAGTATTCATTACCCGATATAGAAAATAATAATAATGCTTTCTAATTTAGGTACAAGGCCAACAATTTTTGAGGGGAGGGTAATGTTAATTAAATTGGCCGCAGAACATTGCAGGTGCTTTATTTTATCGAAATAAAAAAAAATGAAAGGCAAAGCTAACCTCAGCGAAATTTTAAAGAAGAGCGTAAAAGGCAGTAACTCTATGCCATAAAGTTTATTATCCGACACTCCAATGACACTGCCAGTCCATCGCCTTTAATAATAATTGTTTCTACTTTTGGCACAAGGCCAGCAATTACTCAGTACATTACTGGTATTTTATTTTATCGACCCCGTAAGGATGAAAGGCAAAGTTAACCTCGGCGGGATTTGAACTCAGACCGTAAAGGGACGTAACTATGCTGGAAAGCATGGTATCCGACTCTCTACCGATACTGCCGATCCATCGCCCTTAATAATAATGATAGTAAAGGCCAGATTGTGGCTTTCCTGTTATGCCGCGATTCTGTCACTAGGTCCCATCAAACAGATTTCGTCCACATGTGTCTAAGAGTACGCCCCGGGCACATCGGTTGCAATGCTTTTCTTAAGGTTATCCTCTATGTTTCTGACTCGTGCACTAATCTAGTATCCTCTATCGCTGAGAATTTGCTAAATATTATCGACTCTAATCTAACCGCCCTGTTTAGAGAGAACCACCATCTGCTGTTGACGATTGTCCCTGTCATCTTTCGCTTAACTAACTCACTAATCTAGTCTCTGCAGGTTTTGTGCACTGAAAAGGATACATTCAGCTTCCAGTAAGAGGATTCCTGTCTATAAAGCTTATCTAAATCGGTTATGCAGATCACATACTTGTGGCCTGTGTAGCAGAAAGAAAAAGTGAGCAGGATCATTTTCCTATTCATGTGGAAAATACGGATTATCCATCTTTCCAGCATGTTGTAAGTACCTCCGTTAAAATATTATTGTATTGCATCGGGGAATTTTAGTGTTAATTTATGTTTTGTGTGATTTGTGTGATCTGTATGTATGTGGGCAACGAGTAGTTGGGGGTCTTGTTCTTTATGTGATACGTTATTTTTTGTTGTTTCTATATATGGTTGAGTATTGTGTAAACTTAATTTCTTCGTTTCTATGTGTTGGGTTAGCTTGTGATGCTCGTGTTGTTTGCTAACGTGTATAATCCGTTTGGAGCTAGTTGTGGGCAGAAAGCTTGTCGATTGACATGATATCTGTCTAAACAAGGTGCTCAATTCTAATAGCACCAGCAAGGTCTGAATACTTATTGACCTTTTCCATTTTCCTTTCAGCTACATTGTGATCTAAGGGGGTCGCAATATCCATCAGATAATGGCATCATTTCTAATACATCCTGCATAAAATAGCAGCACCATCACCCTCAAATCACACTATGCCATCTTAAAAAGTAAAGCCTTGGATTATATAATCCTACTTTTATTTATGTCCGACTTTGATCATTTATCTGCCCGATAAAGCTTGCCTATAACTAAGCGACAACAAATATCAATGTCACCAACCAGGAAATGTGTTCCTACGTGGTCTTTCTAGGGCAAGTAGTAGCAGCTAAACAGCTTATAAATAACACCCAACTGCCTTTAAAGGGACGGACAATGTTATTATAGTCTTGAATACTTGACTGAACAATATGCCGGGTGCTCATAGTTGACACATTTTATCTATAGGTCTGATGTATTAGGGTTAACACAGTGCTAAACAACATGTACGCTTCACTTTTCATATTATCTACTCATTAACGAAAGAGTGTTTTGCGCTTAATCACAATAAAAGCATTATATATCTGCGTATTTGAAAGATGGAGAGAGAGCGGAGGAGGAGGGGGATAAGAAATGATATATGAAGGACAGATAGTGTGAGAGTAAAATGAGAAACTTGTGTAAATGAAAGAGGAGGAAGGAAATATAGACAGAGAAAGAGAGAGGCAGTAAGGATGATTAACAGAAACCCCAGAGAAAGAGGGGGAGACTTGCCGGAGTTAGAAAAAGTACTGGGACAAAATCTGAGATACTACATTCTTATTCGTTATGTTTGTTGTTTATATAGTTTTGAAATAAAACAGCAACACGTACGTACTGACACAAAAAAGTGAACGAGGATAGAGAAATATATGGTGAAAGTGAGGGCAGAGTTAAAGGGAGAGGGGATAGAGAGTTTTAGAAGGAAAGAACAGTGGACCAGATTCAGATAAATGGCAAGTTACAGAGAGGGGAAGAGGGTGAGCTAGAGAGAGAGAGGCGGAAGCGAAAACTAGAGTTAAAGAGGGGGTGTTAAGCGTAAAGTACAACAGTGTAGTGTTGTAAAAAGAAATACTTATTATTTATGTAAGAACAGAAAGGTGAATTGACCGAGTTGTTAGAGCAACGAACAAATCGGGGCAGCATTTGTTTCCAGTTCTATAAACTCTGAGTTCAAATCACGCCAAAGTTAACTTTGCCCTTCATCTTTCTGGGGTCGATAAGGTATAGTACCAATTAAATACAAGAATCGAAACAATCGACTTTCCCCTCCTGGAAATTGCTGGCCTTGTGCTTAAATTAGAACTTCTTAAAAAAACATCGGCGTCGAAAAAAATCATTAGATGATCACGATTGGAACTTCTTTTACCGCAGTCTCTTTCATTTGGGGATGACTTTCCGACTATGGAACAGCAGCAGCGGCAACAACATTCTGTTCCGGTTTAAGGCCTGCCATTCATCCGAGATCGATAAGTATGATTTAGAATGGTAATATGTATATCAGGTAGCAATCATGCATTTGGACTAGATGGTTGATCAAATAGAATATAACTGTCCCCCAAAACCACCTGTATATTTATATACATACAAAATGTATGCCATTATTTATTTGAATTTGCAGTATCGGTAGAGGGTCGGACGCCATGCTTTCCAGCATAGTTACGTCCCTTTACGGTCTGAGTTCAAATCCCGTCGAGGTTAACTTTGCCTTTCATCCTTACGGGGTAGATAAAATGAATCACTCGTAATGTACTGGGTAATTGCTGGCCCTGTGCCAAAAGTAGAAACAATTATTTATTTATTTATTTATTGACTTGGGTAAATATGTCGGGACCTCTCAAAATATAATTAAATATATTGTACGTATGTATGGACCCATAACTACTGATGGAGTTATATAGGGCGCTGTAGTGTCATACAGCTTTTCTTGGGCATATTTTAAAAATCTGACGAAGACAATGCCCTCTCCAAGCCTGAATATAGCCGATTTTTTCCCAGTGAAGAATAGGGAGTGAGAGGGGAAGTGAGAAAGAGATATACAGGAAGAAATGACACCAGTACTAGACAGGAACTCTTTTACTGACCTCTAAAGAATGTAAGGCAATTTTGACCTCGGTGGCAGTTAAACTCAGGGTGCAGTGATCCGGAACAAATAACACAAGTCATTCTATTTGAAGTTCTAAGGTCTCTGCCAATTCACCGCCTCTGAAATATATTGCAGCATCATAAGGAAGTACAAATTTCTCTGACATATACCTACCTCTTATACAGCTGTGTTTTCTATATGTGGCGATTTGGCAACGACGTTAAAATGTAATAGTAGCAAATGTCTGGTGGTATTTCTTCCGGTTTCCAGCTCTCTAAGTTCAAATCCAGTCGATGTCAACTCTGTGTTTCCTAAAATAACATACGAGCCTATTGCTAAAATTCTTAAAATGTTTTGAAATATTTGTTCCAGCATTTTAGGGCGGTCGACATAGTTCATTCCCCCATTTAATGCTACTACCTGTTTTTTAGGTCTCTTATGTGGAGTTCACACTGTTTCATGCATTCAAACCAAGCCACCGGTTTGGGAATATCAGGGCCATGAATGCTAGCCTTGCTTGACTAAACCGTATTTTGTTAATATTCACATATTCTGAAAATTAACGTTTATCTCTAACCGGAGCGGCCAATATAAGGTTTGTTTCTTTATCCATGGGAGGTTTTCGAATATTGTCGTACTCCAGCATAGCAAATATGAACAACTAAAACAAAAATAAAAGTCAATAAAGAAATTAAACTTTAGAAATAGCAGCCAAACTTTCGCCAAACACAACCAAGTCTCTTGGAGACATAAAGATATATCAACTACAACAGGAATACTAGATACGCTATACCCAGAAGTAAAATACATCATGACCAATTTTGATAATGAGTTTACGTGACCTGGTCTAGACTAGTGCTAAACACAATAATTCCCAATGCTATCATCCTCCCGATCATTATCACAACCACCAATGGCGGTGGATTGGCAGTATCGGTAGAGGGTCGGACGCCATGCTTTCCAGCATAGTTACGTCCCTTTACGATCTGAGTTCAAATCCCGCCGAGGTTGACTTTGCCTTTCATCCTTACGGGGTCGATAAAATAAAGTACCAGTAATGCACTTGGTAATTGCTGGCCTTGTGCCTAAAGTAGAAACAATTATTGTAATCACCAATAATACACAAAAATTATGATCATTGACATCATGATCACCATCACCACCTCCAAAATATATCCTCACAATCACGATCATCCTGGTCATCATCATCATTTCACCATCGTCACTATCATCTATCTACTACCATCACCACCACCGCTACCACCACCACCACCACCACCACCACCACCATATTCTTCTTCTTCTTCTTCTTCTACTTCTTCTTCTTCTTCTTCTTTTTCTTTTTCTTTTTCTTTTTCTTTTTCTTTTTCTTTTTCTTTTTTTTCTTTTTCTTCTTTTCAATACCACTTTTCAATACCACTTTTCCAGATTTGCAATTTGAGGGTTTCATTCTAGTTTTAAACATAATTTTGTGTTGAAGAAAACACCAAGAACTTCACTAAGTCTCTCGAAAAGGATTTATGTGGAAGGCTGACTGTTTCACATGCATGCAGGTTAATCAAACTCCCTGACACCGAGATTGACAAAGGGAACGACCATAACCAATACTGCTTAGGGCACCTGTAGCCTCAAGAGTGAGTCGAACGATATGCTACTCAAGGCAACGGGTTCGACACTTCGCAATCCATGATATGAATGGATATAAGGAAAATTTTACAGCAGGGGAATTTTAAATCAAATAGTAGGGAATTAATGCGGCGAATGAGCTAATCAGTAGTCAGCTTTATTAATAAAACTTACTCATTTAGGCTCAGAACCAGCAAATTTTACTTGATGAGAAAATCGATTATACTGACGCCAATACTTGAATGGTGCTTTATATCATTAACCCCGAAGGACAAAAGACAAAGTTGACATTGGCACGATTTGTACTCCGATCGTAGATATCAGGAATAAATTTCGATTCTTCTTCTTCTTACCTTCACCAAAACGAAAACAAATAAAACCACACCAACAAAATGTTAAAAACTTCGTGCTTGTCAGAAGGGCCAACGATAAACTGATGGCCCTCTTAGCGCGAAGCGAGGGCATTCAAACAGAGGGGGAGATTTTTTAAATGAGCACATTTTGTGTGCCAGAAGATTTGCTTCTGGTCCGAATGTCACTCAATTCCTTCAAATAAATTCGAGAGAGCTTTCCTCAAGACGTGGGAACCCCGAATGTGAAAACCACATCAAGACTTTTACAGGGGTTCCCAAAAGAAACCCCACCAACCATGGAGGTCGAACCACCCGACCTTCACAAGACCCGGGAGGTAAGTAAACCTTCCCTCTCTCTCTCTTAGCTTACCAATATGGCCATATTAAGAGTAGGAAGTTTAAATATTCGCGGCCTGGGGTCACCCTGGAAGCAGGGTCGCCTGCTCAACGACCTCCGGTCGCTGGAAATGGATGTGATTGCCGTAAGCGAGACCAGAATTTCCGACACGCGCGCACTAGCCCCCATTTTCGACGACTATCAGATCTTCGCATCTGTTAGCAGGCCGGGAATGGGGGGGGGAAGTGCTGTTTAGGAAAGGACTGGATCTCGAGGTAAGGTCGATCTTCCGGGACCCGAATGGTAAGTTGGTGGTCTTGGATGTGAGCAGTAGCGAAGGTGGTGCCTTTAGACTGCTGGCCGTCTACGCCCCTACAGGGGCCGGACGACCTTACTTCTTTAGGGGCCTGGAGACCTTTCTGGGTACGTCTCGCCTTTTACTGTTAGCGGGGACTGGAATGGCATCTTAGACGCACTCTGGGATTGTGTGGGAGTAGCCGATAGGAGAGGGGGGTGCAAAAGCCTCAAGCACCTACTCAGCGAGTTCCAACTGTCTGACAGGTATCGACTAGATTTCCTCAATGTGCCAGTATGGACATGGACCAACCGAATGGGGTCATCTAGATCGTATATAAACAGGATCTTCATTAGGAAAATAGATAGAAATAGTGTGGACTGTCCACCTTTTAAAACGGTCGCCTATTCAGATCACAAATTTGTGATCTGTACGGTCGACCTAAATAAAACGCGTAGGTTAGGACCGGGTTACTGGAAGCTGAACATGTCATTTCCGGCACGTAAGGCTTACAGGTACCGAGTCAACAATTTAGTTAAGCAAAAGTTGACAGGGGGGAACATCAACAACAGATGGTGGGTGGCTCTCAAAAGAGAGATTAGAGTAACTTCGATAGAGTTCAGCAAAGAACTAGCGTTAGAGAAAAATAGAAAGGAGGGGGAGCTGGTAGATAAGTTAGACGAGGCTATTTGTAGTGGCATCGCAACTGACGCACTAGCGGCGAGAATGGCATTAGACCATTTCTTCAATGCCAAACACGAAGGTTGCATTGTCAGAGCTAAGGCGCGTGCGCTGAGAAACGAGGGAACTAAAGCTGTTCGATGGGCCCGCGTGG
Source organism: Eledone cirrhosa (assembly GCA_964016885.1). Taxonomy (NCBI): domain Eukaryota; kingdom Metazoa; phylum Mollusca; class Cephalopoda; order Octopoda; family Eledonidae; genus Eledone; species Eledone cirrhosa. The sequence goes on along the minus strand of OZ024743.1, from coordinate 264,035,455 downwards.
CGGAGGCGCAGCGTGGTAATAAAACCACAATTCGGTCTTTGGCGGACCGAGACGGACACGAGATAAGCGATTCTAAGCGGATGTGTGAGGCCTTTCGCCAGCACTTTGCTCGGTTGTTCAGAGAGAGTGGCGAGTCAGAGAGAGTAGCGGATTTCGGCCCCTACCTTGATGGCTTGCCGCGCATCTCGACGGTCGACGCTGAGCGCTGCGAAAGGCCGATTACTTCAGCCGAAATTCATGACGCCCTTGTCGGCTGCATGAGGCGCAAGTCACCCGGTTTGGATGGCCTGCCCTACGAGCTCTACGTAAATATGCCAGACTTGTTCTCCGAACTCCTCGAAGCACTCTACTGCAACTGGCAGCAGAATGGGAGTATTCCCAGTTCTATGAGCAGGGGAGTGGTGACGCTGATAAGGAAAGACGAGAACAAGAGGGATACATTAGACAACTTCAGGCCCATAACTCTGCTCAACACAGAGTTTAAGATTTTGGCCAAGGTGTTAGCAAAGAGATTGGCGCTTGTCGTCGAGGATTTGGTTGGGGAGGAGCAAACTTGCGCAATCCCAGCCAGGTCCATACACGACAATCTCCACCTCATGCGATACATCATAGAGAGGGTGGGGTGTAAACCTGGCTTCGTTGGGGCACTGATCAATTTAGATCAATCGAATACATTCGATAGGGTTTGACCATCGGTATCTGGAGTTTGTCCTCAAAGCAGCTGGCTTCGGCCCTGTCTTTAGAAGCTGGATCGTTGCAATGCACAGCGACACATGCTCGGTGGTCAAGATTAATGGCCACTTCTCGGAACCATTTCGGCTCTCCCAATCGGTCCGTCAAGGGTTCCCTATCTCTTCCCTTCTGTACGTATTGACTCTCGAGCCTTTACTGCGGAAGCTGGAGCTGTTGCAGGGCATCCCGTTCGAACCGGGACGTGGAAAGGCGGTGTCGGCTTATGCGGACGACATCACCGTGATGGTGTCGAACACCTCAGAAATCGAAGTGGTCGGCACCTTATTGAAGGAATATGAAAGGTTGACAGTAGCCAAACTTAACCCGGAAAAGTCGGTGGGCTTGCAGCTCGGAACCTGGAGAGGCGAGCCCATGCCGTCCAACAGCGTCGTGGGGCGCTGGACGGACGGACCGGTAAAGTTGCTAGGGGTTTGGTTCGGACCAGACCTCCAAGTGGAAAATAATTGGGACGAGGTAACGAGCAGAGTAGACAGTCTCACCCAAAAATGGGCTGGGAGGAAGCTATCACTGAAAGGTCGCGCGGAGGTGGCGAATGCGTACATCGCGTCCGTCATCTACTACCGCCTGACCGTCGTGCCTTGCCCCCATCCGCGTCTCGTCATGGAACGGCTCCTCTTCAAATTCTTGTGGAGGGGACAAGTGCCGTCGTTGAGGCGGTCAATCTGCTGCCAGCACCCTCTACGCGGAGGGCTGGGCATGCCGTGGCTAATGATGCGCAGACATGCGTTGAGGCTGCGACATCCCCAGATATTCTGCCTCAACGGTGAACAGGTGTGGTCGCCGTTTATCAGACGGGCCTTTCCGCAGCTCATTTCTTTAACTGAGCTACAGTCCTGGGTCAAGAAGAGACCGAGACTGGGTGACTGGCACCTGGAATGTTGCCAGGTACTCACTGCTCTCTACCAAGCGGGCAATGCGATCAGTGGAACTTCCACTCTCGAGTTCTATAGAGGATTAGTGGTGGGCAAGTGGGATGACGCACTCGGAGAAGCTTTGGGCCTCGACGAAGTCGAACTGACCAGTCTGTACCGGAGGACTTTTGAGCCGGGGACGATGGACAATTTCCAGAAATCCCTCGCTTGGCAGTGCTACCGGGGGGCACTGCCGGTTCGGGATAAACTCTACAGGCACGGAAGTGCTGTCAGACAGACCTGCCCAAGATGCGCACAGAACGACGAAACCGTTCTGCACGCACTTGTCCAATGTCCGTGCATTACTGACTTGTGGAGTTATGTCGAACAGCTACTGTCGCGTGTGGATCGAATCCGGCTATCGGCCGAGTCCATAGTGAAGATCGATCTACCGCCTTCCTTAGGTCAGGAAGAGCAGCAAATTTTCCTCTGTCTGGTGGCAGTTGCGAAAGAGATTATATGGTGGACCAGGTTGAAAGGACTAAAGACAGACACTTTTCTCTTCGGCCAATCCCTCATCAACTTCTTCAAGTTTCACCTGGAAAGGAAGGTGAGGGTGGAGAAAGAAGTGCTGCCCCCCAGTACATTTGCTAAAAGGTGGGTGAATGTTGCGAGAATGGCTCGTGTGAATGGGCCTACTCTGACCATGCGCCTATAGGCTAGCTAACTTGAGGAGAGGGGTGCTGTCCCTGGGTGCCCTAGAAGCGCAGGGTGGTTCAGAATTGGTGGGGTACCTGAAGCATCCCAGGGTCGTACACCCCCTATCGAGGAATTTATTTTGTTATATTTATGCATAGTTTATTTTATATTTTTATATTTTCATTGTTAAATTAGTCTTGCCATTGTTCACTTTTACTCCACCTTATTGTAAACCCCCACTGTCCCTGTCTTTGTATTGTCCCATGCATGTCGGCCCTGGTGGCTAATAAATGAAATCATTATTATCATCATCATCATCATCATCATCATCATCATCATCCTCCTCCTCCTCCTCTTCTTCTTCTTCTTCTTCTTCTTCTTCTCTGCCTACATATAACTGGGAGCATCATGGTGCAACGTCCGCTGACACGCCTTCAATCCCTCGTGAATACGGCTATGAGATACTCGAAATTCTCCAGTTGGTGCAGTGGACCTCGATTCACAAGTAGAGTGCAGTGCCGGGTGAATCAGTGTCTTAATGTTTGCATCATTGATTTTCGTTTCTATCGTGCAACACTCGGCAACAAGCCTTCTAGCGTGTAGGTTATATTCGGCGTTCGAATCTAAAACCTGTAAGGGTTGTGGGTTTCAGATGGAAACCGACTTCAGATCAGTAAATAATGTATTATGGGAGACCATCCCTCGACTCTGTAATTAGTAGTTCCCCTGCACCTCATCTGGGGTTCTTCTCCCCTCAGAGAGGTGCATACTCGCGACGTCGGGAGAATACTTTGCTGATTTCTTAAACCCGATTTCAATTTGACATCTCAAATTGTAAAAATAATGATGGTTATCAAATATGGCACCAGTGCTAGTAATTTTAGGGTACAGAGAAAGTCGATTGAACTAATCCCTTTTCTTGAATGAAACGATATTTTATCGAAGCTAGAAAGATAGAAAGTCAATTAGCCATCGGTGGGATTTGAACTCAGAATGTAAATAAAACTGCGAAGCATTTTGTCCGACGCTTATACTGCCAATCACCCCAACAATTTGAGGGTTGGGAACATCGAATTCTTAAACTCAAATTTAGGAAAGAAAAGAGAGCAATCAAAATTAGATATGTTCACCAAAACCCGGATTTGTTTTAGGTTATGTTAGCGGGGAACATGTGAAAAGCAACACGCCTTCAATTTGACTGTTACCTAATTTTTAGAACACTTCTGTAAAACAAAAATGTTTTTCCCTCCTTTCATCAGCATTCTTGTTTTCTGTTTGTTTTTTTTTTCGTAATTTATATTTTGTATATAACATTCTTTAATTTAATGCTGATCATGACACTCCTTAGGTCATTCCAAACATAAATATGAATTAACAATTATATAATAATATTCCACACAATACCAAAATCATATTTCAAAGCTATTTTATGACACTTTTAAAAATTCGTTCATCTCAAATATAAAATTGCTGATAAATTATATATGAAATAGACAAGCGGATATCTAAAGTTAATGAAACCACACACGGGGAAGTAAATATTAGATGGTGTCAATATCCAGCTGTAATTCATTTATTCCTTTCTAGATATACTTGATGTCACAAACCAGCACGTTATGTGATCAGTGGTCTCAGATTTTGCTTCTCTGTCAAATAGAGAATTCATGTTTTAATTATGCAATTTATAAGTGAAGTGAGTTTAATGACTAATCATTTTTCTACTCTACACAGTAAAGATTTATCTGCCTCAATTCTGTCGGAGTTGTAAAATATCAATTAGATCTCTGGAAAACAATTCAATGAATGTTTGATTATTGTTCATTGATACGGAAAACATAAATATACATACGAACATCACCACACCCACACACGTACTATTTCTCTTCCTTCCGACAGAAACCAGTAAAAATATGCCAAAAGCAAATATTTTATGTTGTTCTCTTAAAGTGGCTAGCACCATGTCACGCAACGATGAGTTTTCCGTAAGGTGTGTCAAGTATGCGGCATTTAACTCCAGACAGGATTTATTCGCCTCCCCCCATAAGTAACTGAAGTCTACCGTTTCAACTAAAAAATATGAATATTATTTGTCTGGGAGTCCATTGCCAAGACGTATTCCTTAGATTCACTTAACATAGGAAATTTCAATAAATCACACACCATTTATATCCTGGGAAAAGCATAAACTCTATTATATAACAATTACTCATTTTGCTTGATGTATAGTGCCTCTGTATTTAATCAAAGATGAAATTAATATTGCCCATTTATTTGAATTACATTAAGTCGAAGTTTTTCTCAAGAACATTTCTTAAATATATCTCAATATCTAGCACAAGTCCCCGAGGCATTTATATTTTCTTAATGGCAAGGGAAGGTTTACATGTTATGTTGTTGTTGAAGCTGTTGGTTTTGTTGTCATAGTCTCTGTTGTTGTTTTTGTTGGTGAACCACATCTCTGGCTTGATATAATAAACCTATGATCAAATGCTATGAAACTATGACCATCCCATTTTTATTCAGAAAATGTCTATGTATTTTTCAATGCACCCTTCTTTTATTTAAACAACTGTGAGTAATCTGAATGATATATGGCTGTTAATTCTACCAGTGAGAGGCGCGCATAGATGTTATTTATCGGCTCATTGCATTCAGATAATTATTTTTTTACTGACATGAATGAAGGAAAGAAAATTTCATAAAACACGGATTTGAAAACCCAACCAAGGATTCGTCTCCATGTGACAAAGATCATGTTTCTCTTTTATTGTAAGTCAAACAACATATAATTTCAGAGTAGACTGAATGAAATGTTAAGATATATGCTTATTCTATGAATTTGCTGAGTGCTTTGAGAATCAAGTAATATATATTGTCTTACTCGTCCTGGCTTCTTGCGTATTCAGTTTGAATTCGAGATCAACTTTTGTTTACATCCGTTCAGTGTCGATCAAATAACGACATGGGTGATGGATAGGCAAATTTATTGAAGCTTCGGATTAGATAATTCGTGGTTCTGTTCGGACTCATTGTGACTTCATTTCAGATTCCAACTAGCTCCCAATGATAATCATTCGACTATTTGGTCCCGCTATCGAGTATGAAGCTGACCAGCATGCTACACACATCATTGATACATGAACAGGCGTACGAGTTTTGTTATGAACTGAAAACCGCTTCGATGGAGTACCTGGGATACCAATACCATATATATTGTGAAATTACCTCAAGAATGCAAACCTGGTTTTAATTACTTTCATTTCCCGTGTACCTATTTAATCGATCAATCTACAGAGGGATGAAAGGCAAGGTTGACGACAGAAAGGATTAGGGTTGAATTCTGAAAGTTATTTAATCCGTTTCTCAACCGTTTCTGTCGCTTTATCTTACTGTACCAGTAAGATAAATTGATTACTAACTTAAACAATGTGTTTTCAGTCCTAGCGTTTATCCCGCTTTCTGAAGGAACTACTTCTTGTTTTTATTGGGAACTTCAGAGACCAATCAGAAAAAAGGGTAGAGACAATGCCACTTTTCCTGGTCTCAGAACCTAGCAAAGAACGGGTAGACGAAATAAACCTCTGATTAATGATCTATCTCAGATGCACGTGACTGTGTATTCTGCTGCAAGTAATCGAGTCCAGTTTATAAACCGAGCGACAGATTCAATCTACCATCTAAGTATGCTACAGTGAGTTTTCAACTCTGGATTCAAAAGGCCGGAAGAAAAAATATGAAGTGTTCCATCAGATCATCTGTCTACTCGTCAAGACCACCGCAAATGCCTGGTACTTGATCTAATCCTGCGGGTAATTTAATCTCAGGTTGACGTAAACTCAAAATGAAAACAACTGGATCACATAACCGTCACTTTAACGACATCACCAATTCGCTGTATATATGCAATCTCCCTACCTATTTAGCTACTATCTGCTTTTACTTATGTATTCTGGAAGATTAAAAGACATAATTGAATCGTGCGTATAACTTAATCCCACATCGTATAATCTAATCATCCTACGTTTCGCATTGTCAAGTAAAGGAATGACAACTGCTGAACTATTTGACAATCATTACCTTCTTGTAAGTGAAATTTTACAATTCAAAGGTGTCTTTCAAATGCTTATTTGCTTCACTATTTTATCGATTACATAGATTCAAATTCGCCCCGGCCCTACGGGCGTCCACAATGCAAAGTTATAACAAATACGGTAAAGTATTTTATTCACCGTTTAAATTACTCACCTACCTGAGGGGTATTTTAATTTATCGTTTCTGAAAGTGTGAATGGAATAATTAGCCTCGGTGCTATTTAAACGTATTACTTAAAGCAAAGGAAGAAATATTGCCAGTCATTTTGTATGACGTTCTAAGGATTCCGCGAATTTACCGACTTATTTCTAACATCTTTCTTCTTTATGGTCCCGTAACTCCTGATAGAATCGTAGGTGCGCCGTATTGATATACGGTGTTTCTTGGGCATTTTAAGCCTAGCGGATCCCATCTCTCTCCACGTAGATTTCTTCCAGAAAAAGATAGAAAATGAGAAAGAGATATAGAAGAAGAATCGACCCCAGTACTAGACTGGTCCTTTTTTTATCGACCTCGAAATGATGAAAGGTAAATGCGACCTCTGCGAGAGTTGAACTCAGAGAGCAGAGAACCGGAAGGAATGCTATAAAGCATTCTATCCGACGTTCTAACGGCCAATTCGCCACCTTATTTTTATCCTATATGTCTCTAAATATTCCTCAGGCACCCTCTATTGCATTTAGAATTCATTTGTTGATATTAGGTAAATGTCTGATAAAAGGTATTATGAAATGGAAATCGACATAGAATTGAATTAAACAAGATAACAACATGGAGTAATTACTTTAAGGATTTTCTCCACGTGCCTATTATCACTAGCTGATCGTATGAGTTTAATTATCAGATTAGATTAGCAGCGCACACAAATCAGTAACACGCCATTTTTGAGTGCTTCAAATTTTTATTTCACTTTCAATTTCTCTTTCATTCTTCATTCCTTCCCCCTATTTCCTTCAAGTCGTTTTCTACTCTTTCTGCACAATATTTCCACCTTCATAATCATTTTTCACAGGCGCACACACTAACATACGTAACTGCAAATATGCATTCATTAATACATACATGTCAATACAAACACACACACACACACATACATACACACATGCGCGCACATACACACATATTTATATGTATATATATATATACTAGTAGAGGTACTCGGCGTTTCCCGGGAATGAAAGTGGTTTCTATTAATTAGAAGAAAGAAGCAAAAATCTAATATAGAAATTAGTTATTCTAAATTCTTCAATTGGGGTACATAATAAAATCAATTGTGAATTCATAATACAAAAAAAAAAATGAAAACTAAATATACGAAGTGTATCTCTTTTATGAGAGGTGATAAATTCGATCACATATTTTGAAGGAAATTAAGAACTTCTGGATAAACAAAGTTCTTTGTTTTCTGGTTTAGAGCAGACACAATTAAGCTTTGTAAACTACCACCCTGGAGTATTGTGTAAGGTGGCAACGTCTGAAGGGCTTGTGGATAGTAATAACTTTCTTCTAAAAAAGATGGTAAATAATTTTTTAAAAGCCAAAGTATGGATTAAATAAGAAATGTGTGGAAATTACATGAATATCTTCACCAGGGAGATATCAATCAATGACGAAGCTTACCTCATTTAAGTTGTCATTGTAAACAGACGGCTAGCATCATTGGAGCTCAGTGTGTTACTATGCTTATTATTATCACGTAACGTTGACAACAGTAAATAGCTCTGTGTCATGTTGTGGTAAAGTGCGTTTGCGCTGTAGTTAGTATCACCTCAATTTGCTTAACTTTCTATGACTGTTGTAAAACGACTTTATAAAAGCTAACGTTATGTGGCTGAAGTTCCACTGATACTTTGATCCTACAATATTGAACTTTTGTATATTTTAAGAGGAGTCTAGACTCTTGGAATACAAACGAGCATTCATAAAAAATATGAACTTCCATGATAATTTGCGTACATTTATTTTGGAATTACAAAATGTGATTTTTTTATGAGAGAGATAGAAGGGAGGGAGAAAAAGAAAATAGGAAGAAAAGAGAGTCGAAAATATGTTTGTAAACGATTATTATTACTACTAGCAGAAAAAGCACCCTTCGGGTGGTTTTCTGCTAGCATGTATAGTGTGTATATTGATATTATACGCAAATATATATGCATGTAGATATGATCAAATAAAATCGTAATTGACAATATACACAGAAATTGAACGAAGACTGTGTTATACTCCTTATGTAATCAGTAACGTAATCCATGATACATTAAAAGAAGACGATTTTACATAAACTGCATTGGAAGAAAATTAGTGACAGAAATATATGAATACTTATTTAAAAGATCGCTAACCGGAAGTGTTGACATTTGAAAATTTTAAAGAAGTGAATCTTTAAATAAGTAATAAAATATATTTAATGAACAGCCACAACATTTAGTAGATAAATTATGTAATATTCACTCATTATTTATTCAAAGTAATCCAACTTATTTTACTAAGGGGATAAAAAATTATAAACCGTACGCAGTCCCGCGCTTCTTACTTTATTATAGTTTAGATGAGCATTGGTAGGGGATTTGATGCCATGCTTTGCAACATAGAGTTACGGCCCATTTTTGTCTGAGTTCGAATCCCGCCGGGGTTGATAAAATAAAGTACACTGGGATAATTGCTTGGCCTTGTGCTAAATGTAGAAACAATTATTATGCATTGTGGAACAGACATTTGCAAACAGTATATAGATAAAATATACATGTATACACATAGGTAGATAGCAACTATGTGTGTAGATAAACGCTCTACGTTCTCTTGATATGTGCAAGAATGTCTTTAACTATGGGTATATATGAAGTCTTTCCCTAATAGTGTATATCACCTTATATGTTGTTTTTGTCTCTTTTCCTTCATTGATCCCTGTATCCTTCCTATTAACCCCTTTCGTCCTAGGTACCACCACGTCCAAATGTTTAATGGGGGATACGTTGTGTGGTACGACAGATGTGTCGATGTGTTGACGTTCATTCATGTCCTCGTCATGACTTTATATGAAATAGTCATCCTGGTTAAACACCGTGTCTTGCTGAATCTACCTGAGAATTGCATTTAAGGGTACACATGCCTGTATGTAGAACACTTAGCCTTGTCACACACTGTGTCATGCTGAATCTCCATGAGAATTACATTTAAGCGTGCATTTGCTGAATTTCCCTCAGAATTATATTTAAGCATACACTGCTGAATCTCTCTGAGAATTAGATTTATGCGTTCACATGAATTTACCAATCTACATATATACATGTATACACACATGTATAAATATATATATGTGTGTATACACATATATAAATATATATGCGCATACACACACAGGTATAAATCAATATGTGTCTATAACAGTTATTGGCAAATTGTGAAATTAATCTTTTAAAATGTATCCGTAAGCTCTCTTTGATTATTAATTTTATTGGCAAAAATGTAAAAAAATATCGAAAACAAAATAGATTAAAATTAAATGAAATGCAGAGAGAAAAAACGAAAGACAATGAAATAGATCGTAAAAGAGCTGTTTCAGACAATACTCTAATTATTACTAATATAGTCAAAATTCCGTGTAATTGCCAATCAATAAACAAACAAACTTCCATGTTATATAGTAAATAGATATAGATATAGATTTGATGATTCCCGACCTTCGGGCCCGTCACCAACCATCGTGGTATCCACTAAATTCATATTGGTAGGTACTCGCTCCTATTCTCACATCGATATAATGCACATTTTGCTTGTCTGGTATATATATATATATATATATATATATATATATATATATATATATATATATATATATATATATATATATATATAAGAGACGTAAAATAAGAAAATTATATAATTAACTTACTTACTAAAATATCACTTCCAACTAATTAGTTTCTGGAATGGAGTAAATATATTTTCCGAAGAATAATATGGAGAAGCATTCCGTCGTCAGGAAAGTATATTCTCATGTAAGTTTCCAGGCAAAGCGAGGACACTGGAAACTTATTAAAAAATAATTCAGTGGATAGGAAATAGTGAAGCGTGGACTGAATTCCAAGCCATTGAGAAAATCACAGCCTCTACGTCTGTGGTAAATTCAAAAAGAATCGAACATGTGACATCGAGGTCAATCAGTGGAAAGTGGTCTGCTAATAAGACAGCGGCCTGCCTACAACCGTGGCAGCAGTCATGGCCAATATTGCTCGACAAATAATTTGGAGATAATAATAAAGAATTGATATCTAGTAACATATATATACATACAGATGCATATCAATGCTAGCAAATATATAGGTTTTGTCTTAATAACAGTGTGGTTCAATGCATGGGGTTGCAGAACAATAATATAAGAGACGTAAAATAAGAAAATTATAAAATTAACTTACTTACTAAAATATCACTTCCAACTAATTAGTTTCTGGAATGGAGTAAATATATTTTCCGAAGAATAATATGGAGAAGCATTCCGTCGTCAGGAAAGTCTATTCTCATGTAAGTTTCCAGGCAAAGCGAGGACACTGGAAACTTATTAAAAAATAATTCAGTGGATAGGAAATAGCGAAGCGTGGACTGAATTCCAAGCCATTGAGAAAATCTATATATTTGCTAGCATTGATATGCATCTGTATGTATATATATGTTACTAGATATGAATTCTTTATTATATATATATATATAATTCCAAGCCATTGAGAAAACCTATATATTTGCTAGCATTGATATGCATCTGTATGTATATATATGTTACTAGATATGAATTCTTTTTTATATATATATATATATATATATATATTGTTATACTTTGGGAGGGTCATGTTGCCAATAAGAAACACACGCACCAGTTGCTTTCACTCCAATTTATTATAAGTTTCAACACAAATTCAGAAACGAAATATATATATATATATATATATATATATATATATATATATATATATATATATATATATATATATATATATATATATATATATATATATATATAATATAAGATCAAAAGATGGTTAAAAGAGTTCCAAGTATTTTATTATGCGCATTTCAAAAACAAATATCAGCATGGGATAATATCTGCTTTCTCCTCAGATATAATAGGGATACATGATATGAAGCTTAAAAAACACTTGTGAATAGTGAAGTTTTAAATCAACATATGAAAAATAATATAAGATTGATGTATGAGATTGGGAAAAAGTGAGGGGGGGGGGAAATGTAAGGAAGAGGAGGAGATGAGAGTAAAGAATGGTGGGGGAGGAGTATAAGAAGGAAGGATGAGAGAGGAGGAGAGATGTGTGATAGAGAGAGAGAGATAGCCTTTACAACTGAGAAAAAAATATATATTGTCTCACAGAGAGAAGTTAAAAAGCCGTTGGAAGATAATAGATAAATTAAAAAGAATTTGAAATTAAAAGTTAATGAGGTTTATGCATGAAGAGAAAAAGGAATTAAGAATAATATTAAAGTAAGGTTTGTATATTGAAGGGTTTAATATGTGCGAGGAAAAGAAATTATTAATATATATTATTAAAATAAAAATATTAGTGTTATTAAGGATATAATGTGAAAAGAAGGAGAAGAATGAATGAGTTATGAATTTAGAGGGTTTAAATTTGTTTTTATGTAATGTAATATGTGTACGTAATATGTGTACGTAAATAGTTTGTTTAAAAATGAGCGCAGAAGTCAAAGAAGAAAAGAATGTTTAAGGAAGAAAATATCTAACATCAAAAAATATATATGTTTACGAAATATTTTCTAATGGTAATAATATAATATATTAAAAGAAATTAGTTAGGGTTTAAGTTTGTTTTTATGTATTGTAATATGTAAAAGTCAAACGAGCATGAAAGGATAAGATAAGAGAAATTTAAGGAAGAAAAATCTAACGTAAAAAAAAAGGTTTATGTTTACGAAGGACTACTAAAGGTAATATTATAATGTATTTAATAAAATAATAATTTTTATGGCCAATGATATGAGGAAAGATGGAAGAATGGATAATGTTGTGGTGAGTAATAATAAGAATTGAGAAGTAGTTAGGAAGAAAAAGTACAAATTAGAGGTTAGAAATTAAAAAGAAAAGAGGTAGAAAGGAAAGTGATAAAGAGGAATGATATAGAATAAGTAACTTGTATTATATAATATATAATAAATAATATTGAAATAAGGTAGAAAGTTGTGTATATTTTTAAAAGATATAGGAACCGAAATAGGTAAAGGAATTGGTATCAGTTATAACCTTACATTCATAGACATTGTATTGATAAAAACTTAGTCTATGAATGTAAGGTTATAACTGATACCAATTCCTTTACCTATTTCGGTTCCACTTCCACCTCATTCAAAGCTAAATTTTATAATCACAATTCCTCTTTTAAATACCAACTTAAAAGAACTAACACAGCACTCTCGGAACTCATATGGTCCTTGAAAGACAAACATATTAACAATAATATCTCTTGGAGAAAAGTTTGTTCTGCCTCTTCTTACTTGAATGCCTCCCTATCCAGAACATGTTATCTTGGCCTAGCTGAGGAATTTACCATTATATCTAATTTTAATTCTATAATAAATAGACGCACGGATTTATTTTCTCTCTGCTTGCATACATTCCACAGAACATTCCATAAAGTATACAGCTAATATCTAATACCTTACTAGTTTAAAATCCTTTTTCTCAAAGGCTTAT
>OZ024743.1:263957345-264014845 GCA_964016885.1 Eledone cirrhosa | reverse complement strand
ATAGATTAGAACTCAGCACACAGTACTTGACATAAAAAGACATACCCACAGCACACAAACTAAACATCTCATACAAAAGAGAAAATTGATTTTGCGAAATACTATATTGGTAATTGACATTACTCTAGTTGAATGCGAAATAACCATCAGAAAACGATTGAAAACTACTTAGAAAAAAATGTTAATCAAAATCAAAATTTTATCCCAAACAGAGGAAATTGGAAAATTTTCCACTGATAGTTTCTTAAACCCCGAAGAAGGTACTTTTAGGTCCAGACATAGTGTATTCCAATGATTTGATCGGAGACACACACTGTAATTAAGGTCGAGAGACATAATTTCTAGCGATCAGCGGCCTTTAGAATCACCTGATTAATGAAACAATTGTTAATACTGTAAATAAACATTTTTGTACAGCCGACCATGTTGTTGTTCACTCTTTCACTATTATTACTCCAAGAGCCACTTGCAGAGAAGTATCTTAACTCGCCACCTAAATAAGGAAGCTACTTGTTGAGTCAAACAACGCCATAAGTTAAAACTATCCACAGTACAGAGTACTCACAACCTCTAGCTGGGTTACCTTAAACGATACCTTGTTATCCTATATATATATATATGTGTGTGTGTATATATATATATATATAGATGAGATTCTACAGGACTAGAACTGTTTCATTCTTTAGAAATCATCAGGAATTATATTATTACTATATATATATATATATATATATATAGTAATAATAATAAATATAGTAATAATAATAAATCCAAAGAGGGCTTGATAAGATATATTTATGTATATATACATGGGAAAACAAATTATCGTTATAGGTAATCCAGTTACAGGTTGTGAGTACTATGTATTGTAGATAGTTTTAACGTACGGCGTTGTATGACTCGAGAAAAGGTTTCCTTAGTTAGGTGGTGAGTTCCCGGGAATACCTATGTAGGTTAATCTTGGAGCAATAATAGTGAAAGAGTGAAGAATAACATTGTCAACAGTACAAAAAGGGTTTTATTTACAGTATATATATATATATATATATATATATATATATATATATATATATATATATATATATATATGTGTGTGTGTGTGTGTGTGTGTATGTATATCCATATATATATATATATATATATATATATATACATATACATATACATATATGTATGTATATATATATATATATATATATATATATATATATATATATATACATATATATATATATATATATATATATATATATATATATATATATATAACTAGGGAAATGTGGTAACGAACCAGATGGACCATAACGCACCAAAGTACTCAATACTTAGGGTAGTAGAGTGGGTAATAGGAACGAGTAGGACCCCGACGGCTGAGCTCAAGCCGTTTCGACGGCTAATTCTGGACGAATTCTAGTCCAGAATTTGCCGTCGAAACGGCTTAAGCTCAGCCGTCGGGGTCCTACTCGTTCCTATATATATATATTCAGAATAATAATAAATGAAAACATTCACATAATGAAAATATAGGTTTTATTATATATATTTCGAAGGTACTGTACTGTTTTTTCAGTACGTCCTCGTCAGATAATATACATGAATTGATGTATGACATACCTCAACTGTCTTGATAGTTCAATTCGAGTATTGGCAGTGATTTATTACAACAAATCTCAACATTTATATACCACAAATAATAACATGATACACTTAAATTTAAAGAAGAAGAGGATGTGGAGCGCGATATGGGTATATGGAGGGGGTGAATATGGGGAAATGCAAGAAGAAAATAAATAAACACATACATATATAAAATGAGTAAATAGAAGTATTAGGGAATAAATATATAAAAAGAAAAAGGAAGAGAGAGAGAAGAGAGAATAAGAAAGAAGAAATAACGACAAAAAAAAAAGAAAGAAATGATGCGAATATGTATAAAGACCGTTGTTTTCAAATATTAAGTCAAATTAAGGCAACCAATTAGATAACAGGAAATGTTTAATATCTTTTGTATTTTGGTTATGTTTAAGCTAATTATACAATAAAAATTAAACAATAAAATTAAACAATCAAAATTAAACAATAAAAATTGAACAATAAAAAAAGAAAAATGTTCTTCTATAGCCATCAGATATATAGTTTAATTAAGTAGTATATTCATTAAATATTTTGTTATGATATTTAAACACATTTTAATCTTTAAAGCATATTAAAATAATTGTTAAATATGTATAAAGATATCTATTAAAACATATGCATATATCACCATCAGTATATATATTAAATATTATATTAAAATCATTTACTATCTGAATTATTCTATTTTCTTTATAAAATCATTTCAATTCATTGATTGTCATTTCATTACAGGATTAATTTGTAGTTATATTTAATCTCAAAAGTTTTATTATTTCTAATTTACTTCCATAATAACATATTATTATATACCGCCGAGGTTAACTTTGCCTTTCATCCTTACGGGGTCGATAAAATAAAGTACCAGTAATGTACTGGGTAATTGCTGGCCTTGTGCCTAAAGTAGAAACAATTATATACAGTATCCCTTTAAGGATTACCATATATTATTAGACTGATATAAATCATGTTAAATATACTTTAGACAGAACTATTCAGACAGAACAAAATTATTTACGAAGGATGTAAACAAAGGATGATAACTCGTTCATCATATGTGAACGTTTAAAAGATTTAAGTATTTTGAAAAACAAAAAAGATATTTCAAAACGCAAATCAAGTATTTTCTAATTAAACAATGACCTTTCTAAATTCAAGCATAGGATACTGAGATACATCATGAGATTAATTTACTATATAAAAGCGGCAAAATAATTTTTACCAGTAAAGCAAAACTTTATATATATAATTTTTTAAGAATTATTAATAGACAATATTTTTTCGAAATTTGTATAATGTTTGAAAAATTCTTCCAGAATAATGTTGACAGCTGCTAAATAATTCATTTTTCTTATTAATTAAATTACCATAATTAGTAATTATCAATAGAGTCTCTAAATTGCAAATATTGCAATTTGGTGAAATGGATGAATTTCGGTAGGAATCAGAATTTTTTACCTTACTCCAAGAAATTGAGTGTTTGATATTTTTTTTATTTTCAAAGAGCATATTAATTGTGAGAGTGATGTAGAAATATTTTATCTGGATTAGAAAAAGAATGTTTATGATTGTAAACCTGAAAATTAAACTTAGATGAAGTGGCACCGATGTAGTTATATGTATTATTATTAGTAGTTTTAATGGTTCATTTATACACTAGATTCTTGCCAAGGAAGTTATTTTGTAAAGGGCATTCGGATTTCCTTCTACAGTTACAATTCATTTCGATGTTATTTCTATTCATATTATTACTATTATTTAGAGGTGTTCTACTATTATTAGTATTTAAACTATTATTATTGTTATTCCAATTAACTAATGTATTATTATTATTATTATTGTTCTTTGAGTCTCAGTCATTGATGTTAGTTAACTGGAAAGTTTGTTGAAATGAATATCAAGCCACTACCTGCAGCCTCAGATATTCAGGACGTATTGGAGGGTTCTTGCTGTTCCCAGCAAGCATGCCTTTTGAAGTGTTCCAAAAAGCAGGCCGGGGCCAATTTTCTTTAACCATCCCTTGAAACTTTTTGAGATAGTACCTAGTGCGCCTATGACAATCGGGACCACTTTGACTTCATAGCAGTTCCAAATCCTTTTTACCTCCCACTTTAAATCCTAGTATCGGTTAATTTTCTCCCTCTCCTTCTCTTGCACTCTCGTGTCGAATGGGCAGGCCACATCCACAATCAGGCACGATCTTTTTTCCTTGTCCAAAACAACCAGGTCAGGTCTATTGTGTTCCAGTTTCTTGTCCGTCTGTATCCTAAAATCCCACAGCACCTTCACCTCATCGTTTTCTATCACCGCCTCTTGCTTATGCTCATAGCACTTCTCAGAATGTGGTAAATTGTTTACTTTGCATAGGTGCCAGTGGATCACCCTCCCCATCACATCATGTCTCCAGCCCTTATAGTGAGTCTGGGCTAGGTGTTTACACTCGGATACAATGTGAGCCACGGTCTCCTCTCTCTCTCAACAGATGCTGCACAGTGGGCTAGCCTCCTCCTTGTAAATATGGTGTTTCAACCACTTCGTTTTGAAGGCCTGCTCTTGCGCAGCCATTAGCATTCCTTCTGTAGCCTTTTTAAGGTCTCCTCTTTTCAACCAGTTCCATGTCTGTGGATCTCTGACTTCAGTTTTCTTAAAGAAGGTACTATGAAGGGATTTTTCCTGAAGGCTGCTCTTTCTCCTTGTTGTTATTTCCTCCTTGGACATCCCCTCGTCTATTGTCCTCTCCTTCAGTACAATTCTGAACATTGGCTCCTTACTATCAGTCACGTATTTGTGTAGATTGTTTTTCTCCATCTGAACACAGTCCTCTATGCTGATAAGACCTCTTCCACCTTCAGATCTCCTTAAGTAGAGTCTATCGACATCACTCCTCTTGTGGAACATGTTGTAGATAGTCAATAGCTTCCTAATCTTCCTATTCATTTCTTTTTGTTCAGCAACATTCCATCTCAGAATTCCCGCACTGTACCTAATAATAGACACAGCTCGGGAATTTACTGCACTTATGGCATTCCTACTGTTCAGATGGGACTTTAATACGCTCCTTACACTCCGAATGTATTCAGATCTTATCAATTCCTTCATTTGATGTCATCAGCCTCCAGAACACCCAAATACTTGTATCCTTCTTCAGTGTAAATTTCCTCAACCATCTCACCTGTTGGTACCTTGATTCCCTTGCTTCTGCTCAATTTACCCCTCTTCATCACAAGGACTCCTAATTTACTAATACCAAATTGCATACATATATCATTGCTGAAAATACGGACAGTGTCAACAAGCACATCCAACTCCTTCTCAATCTTCCCGAAGAGCTTAAGATCGTCCATGAAGCGGAGGTGACTGATGGTAAGCTCTCCCTTTCCCAAATTGTATCCGGTTCTCACTTTTCGCAGTATAATGGTCAGGGGCATCAGGGCAAGGACAAACAACAGAGGGGACAGACTATCTCCCTGGAAGATACCTCTCTTGATCTTCACGTCTCCCAAGGATCCTCCAGCTGATGTTAACACTGTTTTCCAGGACTTCATACTTTTGCTCAACAACTGTCTGATGTTATCTGCCACCTTGAAGATCTCTAGGCTTTCGGTGATCCAAGAATGAGACACGATGTCAAATGCCTTTTTGTAGTCTATCCATCCCATGGCAAGACCAGTGTGTCTCCTCTTGCAGTTCCTCATTACCATCTTATCAATGAGTAACTGGTCCTTTGTACCACGGGACTTCTTTCGGCATCCTTTCTGTTCGTCCGGTAACAAGTTGTTTGCGTGGAGGTGATGGTAGATTTCCTCAGACACAATGCTTGTCAACAGTTCTCACATTACGGACAGACATCTGATAGGTCTATAGTTGGTAACATCATTACCCTTGATTCGGTCTTTCATTACCAGAACTGTGGTACCTTTTGTCAACCACTCTGGTACCTCAAGCAGTCATTGAACATGGTTGTCAGTTTCGGGTGGAGGGTTGTTATATTTTGAATCCAATACCCCTGCAGACCATCTGCGCCTGGTGATTTCCAGTTGGTTAGATTTTTGGCCTGCCCCTTAAGAGTTTCAACTGTGATACTCAAATCAGTTTGTTGGTGTGCCTGTTCACTAATCTCCTTTTGTACTGTCTCAATCCAGACTGCCTGGTCATTATGTTTAACATCATCCTCCAATATTTATCCCCAGAATGTCTTAGTTTGTTCCGCCTCAGGGATCAAGTCGTTGCCTCTTTCTTTCCCTTCAAGCTGTGCAAACAACATCTTCTGGTTGTTGTCTAACATGCGGTTCTATCTATACAGACTGACTCTGCTCTCGTATCGCCTAATTTTTGCACTCTTTGCTACAATGCGTTGCTTCAGTTCCTCTATGATAATTTTTAGTTTTTCCTCCTAGTTTTGTACTTTATTTCCAGTCTATTTTTAGTGTCTATGTTTTTTAGTGTCCCCTTCAGTAGGGACTCAAGCTTTCCAATGTCATTTCTCATTTCCCTGATTTGACCATTCAGTCGTTTCTTCCACCAAGGTTCTGATCTTTCTTGTTTGTTGTTTCCTCTCGCTTTTATGCCAAGTAATTTCCTCACCGCATTTGCTGTTGCTTTGAGATATAATGATGCACTGGTGAATGCTCCTCGCCTCAATGTATGGGATGACTTTGTTTACCTTAGCTGTTGTTTCTTTTAACTTCTTCCTGTCTACAAATCTTAGTTTCATAGGTTTCCCACTATCATTGTTCATTTCATCTACCACTAAGTTTAGGATATCAACCAAATCTTGTCCTAGCCCGTCAGCATTCATCTCATCAATGGCCGTATCTCTGTTCCAGGTATTATTTATTTCAGCATTCAGATCATTGTCTGCTTCGGATGGTTCCTCCGTTCTCTCAACCTCTTCACCCTCATTTCCCACTGGCTCGTTTGCCTGGCATACTCCACTCTCCATTTCCAACCTAATCTCTCTGCTCAGTTCCTCCAGTTCCAGCTCGCTTATCCACCCATTAGTTCTTATTACCCGAGCCTGCCCGGCCAATTTTTGTTCATCTAATTTAATTAGAACAATCTCGTCCCAGATGTTATGCATCCGTATCCTATAGCCTTTTTCCATGGGGTTACTCTTCGGGTAACATTGCATAACAGTTCTATTCAATTCTTTCGTCCAGTTGGTATGGTCCTTTTCCTTCTACTTCTTCCTCCGACACCAGCAGTATTTGGTTGACAGCTAGGTCCCTGCTGCTGAGCGAGGGAGGATCTGCTGGGTGAGAGTCTGTCACATGATATTCCAGTCTCCACTTCACCGTTATTCGAACTGTTTAGGTTCGACATTGAAACACTCTTATCGAGGATTGGTGAATGTATGGTTACATAACCACTGGTGATTTCATCACCCCCGGTGATGATTTTAGCGTGGCTCTATCACGTTGTAGACGAACATAAATAAACAAGCCAACAAATAGGTTAAAACCCCCCAAAATAAGCATAAGTTTCATTGTAATGTAATGTTTGAATGTCTGACTTAGTTTTTCTGCTTGTCTGTCTGTCTGTTTGTTTTTCTTTTCTTTTTTCTTTTCTTTACTTTACGTTTTTCGTTGCTGCTCTGCTGTTTTGATTTTGATTTTTGTTTTTTTGATTTTTTGACCGGGTCATCAAATCAGTCTATTTATATCTTTTGATGCCTTCCCCATTTAGTGGGAATACTACGATGCCTGTCTTAGCAGGAGGTAGTGGGATAGAATAGCGGTGGTAGCGATAATGAGGTAGTGGTGGTGGTGATGTGCTAGTAGTACTGTAGTGATGGTGTTGAAGTTGAAGTAGAAAGAGAAGTTGAGGTAACTTGACTAGAGTTTGTGGCGTGGTAGTGGTGATGGTGGCGGTGGTGGTGTTGGTGGTGAAATTATATGACTGTCTGTCCACTTAACCATTTTTCTCTTTTTCGACTATAACATTTCTGATCCAAAATTAAATATTAAATATTGGGGCCGTTTGCCGTAATGTGATGCGTTGTCGCTTGCTGAGGGTCAAAACTGTAATTTTATATTTAATTTGTAATAAGAATTATTCTATCACAGTTGTTTTAAATAAGTAAAAATCAAAAGCTTACGGGCGCGATTCCATAACGATATATATCCAACATGTGCGTTTTCTTCCCTCATCATTATTATTATTATTATTATTATTATTATTGTTGTTATTACTCCTTGAATCTCAGTCATTGATGTTAGTTAACTGGAAAGTTTGTTGGAATGAATATCAAGCCACTACCTGCAGCCTCAGATATTCAGGACGTATCGGAGGTTCTTGCTGTTCCCAGCAAGCATGCCTTTTGAAGCGTTCCAAAAAGCGTGAAGGGGCCGATTTTCTTTAACCATCCCTGGAAACTTTTGGAGATAGTCCCCAGTGCGCCTATGACAATCGGGATCACTTTGACTTCATGGCAGTTCCAAATCCTTTTTACCTCCCACTTTAAGTCCTGGTATCGGTTAATTTTCTCCCTCTCCTTCTCTTGCACTCTCGTGTCGAATGGGCAGGCCACATCCACAATCAGGCACGATCTTTTTTCTTTGTCCACAACCACCAGGTCAGGTCTATTGTGTTCCAGTTTCTTGTCCGTCTGTATCCTAAAATCCCACAGCACCTTCACCTGATCGTTCTCTATCACCGCCTCTGGCTTATGCTCATACCATTTATCAGGATGTGGTAAATTGTTTACTTTGCACAGGTGCCAGTGGATCACCCTGCCCATCATATCATGTCTCTAGCCCTTATAGTGTGTCTGGGCTAGGTGTTTACACTCGGATACAATGTGAGCCACAGTCTTCTCTCTCTCTCCACAGATCCTGCACAGTGGGCTAGCCTCCTCCTTGTAGATATGGTGTTTCAAACACTTCGTTTTGAGGGCCTGCTCCTGCGCAGCCATTAACATTCCTTCTGTAGCCTTTTTAAGGTCTCCTCTTTTCAACTAGTTCCATGTCTGTGGATCTCTAAATTCAGTTTTCTCAAAGAAGGTACTATGAAGGGATTTTTCCTGAAGGCTGCTCTTTCTCCTTGGTGTTATTTCCTCCTTGGACATCCCCTGGCCTATTGTCCCCTCCTTCAGTACAGTTCTGAGCATTGGCTCCTTACTATCAGTTACGTATTTGTGTAGCTTGTTTTTCTCCATCTGAATACAGTCCTCTATGCTGATAAGACCTCTTCCGCCCTCAGATCTCCTTAAGTAGAGTCTATCGACATCACTCCTCTTGTGGAACATGTTGTAGATAGTCAATAGCTTCCTAGTCTTCCTATCCATTTCTTTTTGTTAAGCAACATTCCATCTCAGAATTCCAGCACTGTACCTAATAATAGACACAGCTCGGGAATTTACTGCACTTATGGCATTTCTGCTGTTCAGATGTGACTTCAATACGCTCCTTACTCTCCGAATGTATTCAGTTCTTAACAATTCCTTCATTTTTTTGTTCTTTATGCCATCAGCCTCCAGAACGCCCACATACCTGTATCCTTCCTCAGAGTCAATTTCCTTTATAGTCTCACCTGTTGGTATCTGGATTCCGCTACTTCTGCTCAACCTACCCCTCCTCATCACAATGACTCCACACTTACTAATACCAAATTGCATACATATATCACTGCTGAAAATACGGACAGTGTCAACAAGCACATCCAACTCCTTCTCACGCTTCCCGAAGAGCTTAAGATCGTCCATGAAGAGGAGGTGATTGATGGTAAGCCCTCCCTTTCCCAACCCGTATCCTGCTCTCACTTTTCGCAGTACACTGGTCAGGGGCATCAGGGCAAGGACAAACAACAGAGGGGACAGGCTATCTCCCTGGAAGATACCTCTCTTGATCTTCACGCTTCCCAAGGATTCTCCAGTTGATGTCAACTCTGTTTCCCAGGACCCCATACTTTTTTTGCCCAACAACTGTCTGATGTTATCTGCCACCTTGAAGATCTCCAGGCTTTTGGTGATCCAAGAATGAGGCACCATGTCAAATGCCTTTCTGTAGTCTATCCATCCCATGACAAGACCAGTGTGTCTCCTATTGCAATTCCTCATTACCATCTTATCAATAAGTAACTGGTCCTTTGTACCACGTGACTTCTTTCGGCATCCTTTCTGTTCGTCCGGTAACAAGTTGTTTGTGTGGAGGTGATGGTAGATTTCCTCAGACACAATGCTCGTCAACAGTTTCCACATTACGGACAGACGTGATAGGTCTATAGTTGGTAACATCATTACCCTTGATTCGGTCTTTCATTACCAGAACTGTGGTACCTTTTGTCAACCACTCTGGTACCTCACCTGACATCAAGCAATCATTGAACATGGTTGTCAGTTTCGGGTGGAAGGATGTTATAATTTGAATCCAATACCCCTGCACACCATCTGGGCCTGGTGATTTCCAGTTGGTTAGTTTTTTGGCCTGTCCCTTAAGAGTTTCAACTGTGATACTCAAATCAGTTTGTTGGTGTGCCTGTTCACTAATCTCCTTCTGTACTGTCTCAATCCACACTGCCTGGTCATTATGTCTAACATCCTGCTCCCATATTCCTCTCCAGAATGTTTTAGTTTGTTCCGCCTCAGGGATCAAGTCGTTGCCTCTTTCTTTCCCTTCAAGCTGTCCAAACAGCATCTTCTTGTTGTTGTCGAACATGCGTTTCTGTTTATACTGACTGACTCTGTTCTCGTATCGCCTGATTTTTGCACTCTTTCCTACAATGCGTTGCTTCAGGTCCTCTATGATAATATTTAGCTTTTTCCTCCTAGTTTTGTACTTTATTTCCAGTCTATTTTTAGTGTCTATGTTTTTTAGTGTCCCATTCAGTAGGGACTCAAGCTTTCCAATGTCATTTCTCATTTCCCTGATTTGACCACTCAGTCGTTTCTTCCACCAAGGCTCTGCTCTTTCTTGTCTGTTGTTTCCTCTCGCTTTTATACCAAGTAGTTTCCTCACCGTATTTGCTGTTGCTTTGAGGATATTGTTGCACTGGTGAAGGCTCCTCGCCTCAAGGTATGGGATGACTTTGTTTACCTTAGCTGTTGTTTCTTTTAACTTTTTCCTGTCTACAAATCTTAATTTCATAGGTCTCCCACTATCATTGTTCAATTGATCTACCACTAAATTTAGGATATCAACCAAATCTTGTCCTAGCCCGTCAGCATTCATCTCCTCAGTGGCCGTATCTCTGTTCCAGGTATTATTTATTTCAGTATTCAGATCATTGTCTGCTTCGGGTGGTTCCTCCGTTCTCTCGACCTCTTCACCTTCATTTCCCACTGGCTCGTTTGCCTGGCATACTCCACCCTCCATCTCCAAGCTAATCTCTCTGCTCAGTTCCTCCAGTTCCAGCTCGCTTATCCACCCATTAGTTCTTATTACCCGAGACTGCCCGGCCAATTTTTGTTCATCTAATTTAAATAGACCAATCTCGTTCCAGATGTTCTGCATCCGTTTCCTATAGCCCCTCTCCTTGGGGTTACTTTTCAGGTAACATTACATAACAGGTCTATTCAATTCTTTCGTCCAGTTGGTTCTGGTCCCTTTCCTTCTACTTCTTCCTCCGACACCAGCAGTATTTGGTTGACAGCCAGGTCCCTGCTGCTGAGCCAGGGAGCACCTGTTGGGTGAGAGTCTGTCACATGACGTTCTAGTCTCCATTTCACCGTTATTCGAACTGTTTAGGTTCGACATTTAAACACTCTTATCGAGGATTGACGAATGTATGGTTACATAACCACCGGTTGATTCACCGCCTCCGGTGGTTGCGTCACTCCATGTGTGTGACTCTTGTGTGGCATTATCACGCTGTAGACGAACACAAATAAACAAACAAACAAACAGGCAGAAAAAACCCCAAAAATGAATAAGCATAAGTTTCATTGTAATGTAGTCTTCGAATCTCTGACTTAGTTTTTCCCTTCCTTTCTCTGTCCGTCCGTTTGTTTCTCCCTTCATTCTTATTTTCTTTACGTTTTTTTTCTTTACGTTTTTTTCTTTATCTTGCTTTATGTTCATACGAGATATCACCAAGTCACAACCAGTGTCCTCAAGAGACAACAAGATCCACCATGTTCAAGAAAGAACCTACATAAACACACATGCATCTTTAGTGTTTAGACTTGTGATGTACTTATATAGACAGAATCTTCCTTAGTATATGGGCAGTTCCCATTAGTACTATCTTTTGTATTTCTCCTATACGCGGGTTTCCTAGGGATTTGCGATAAGTAGTCATTAGACCCCTTAGGTATCATTCCCAGAGCGCTTACAACCACTGGTATTGTTTTAGTTCTCAATTTCCAAATTTTTCCAATTTCAATCTCCAAGTCTTAAACTTGCTCAATTTTTCAAATGCTTTTATAGATACATTCTTGTCTATTAGAACGGACATATCAATTAGCAGGCATATCCTCGTTTTAAAGTCGTTCAGTATTATATCAGGTCTATTTGCATCTATTGTTCGTCTGTTTGGATGCTAAAGTTCCACAAGATTGAGATGTGATCTTTTTCAAGTATGGGAGGTGGTTGATGCTCCCACCAATTATTTTGATGGGGCAGGTCAAAATGCTTACACATTATCCAATATATGTATTGTGCAGCTCTGTCATGCCTGTTTAGGTATTCGGTTGGAGCTATAGGACTGCACATTGAAATTATATGGTCAATGGT
Organism: Eledone cirrhosa; assembly: GCA_964016885.1. Classification (NCBI taxonomy): domain Eukaryota; kingdom Metazoa; phylum Mollusca; class Cephalopoda; order Octopoda; family Eledonidae; genus Eledone; species Eledone cirrhosa. Next base: position 264,002,543 of record OZ024743.1, on the reverse strand, counting down.
CTCTGGTTGTTTTTTGCATACACGGCATAATGGGTTGCATCTATTTTTTATTATGTTGGCTTGGTAATTTTTTGTTGGCAGACACTGATCTTGTGCCGATATAATCAGTCCTTCAGTCTCCGATTTCAGTCCAGAGGATGCCAACACTGATGGGTTAAAGTTTTGTCAACATCAGGATTGTTAGCTCGCTCTGGGTATTTTCCATACAGAGGCTTTTCTTGCCATTTCTTAGCCAGTTTCTGTAGCAGTTCTTTCTTTGCAGTTACTTTTACCTGCTTTGCTTTTTCTGTGTTTTCCATTTCAGCAGTAAATGGAACTTCTGAAATTTGTAGTCCATTACTGTAACTTTGTGCATCTTTTGTAATGGAGTATGATCTTTTGATGCTTTCGTGTTTCAAAACGAGTTTGATCATCCAATCATGTGATTCCCTTAGATATGTGGATAATCCAATTGTTGCAGTTTTCAACGCAATGTCTAACTGGACCAACCCACGTCCTCCTTCTTTCCTAGGGAGAAATATTCTATCTATGTCTGCCTTAGGGTGATGCATTCTGTGCATGGTTAAGAATTTTCTAATTTTTGTATCGAGCCTACGGATCTCTGTGCTTGACCAGTTGATGACATTGTAACTGTAGGTTACTACTGGTATGGCAAGCGTGTTTATGGCATCGATCCTATTCCTTGCATTCAATTCCGTTCTTAAGATTGCTCTTACTCTACGGTAACATTCCTTCCTTATCCTTTCCCTCATTGTCGAGTGCTTGATTCTGTCTCCTTCACAAACACCTAGATATTTGTAAGTTTTTTCTTGATCAAGTTCTCTTATCACGTTCCCCCGATCAAGATTAATGTCTGAACTCTTCAGCAGCTTTCCTCTGGGGAACGTTGCTTTGGCGCATTTATCTAGTCCAAACTCCATTTTAATGTCATCACTGAACTGCTTCACAGTGGATAATAGCCCTTGCAATTGTTCATCATTTTTTGCAAATAGTTTCAGGTCATCCATGTAGAACAGGTGATTAATGGTTTTGTCATAGACTTTATATCCATGTTTTGTTTCATTGAGCATTTTACTTAATGGTATAAGTGCGATGCAGAATAAAAGCGGTGATAAAGAGTCAGCCTGAAAAATTCCACAATTAATATTAACTTCTCCAGCTTCCAGTGATTTTGTTTCTCTATTCAAAAGGAGTGTCGTTTTCCATGTCTTCATACTGAATGACAAAAATCTCCTGACAACGGGGGATATTTTGAAAATCTCTAAACATTTTTCAATCCAACTGTGTGGCAAACTATCGAATGCTTTTTTATAATCTATCCAAGCAATCGATAGATTTTTGTGTCTATTATGACAATCTTCCAGTATCATTTTGTTAACCAGAAGCTGATCCTTACAGCCATATGAGCCTCGTTTACACCCTTTCTGCTCAATGGGAAATAGGTCATTTGTTATCAGGTGGTCATATGTGTATTCAGTTAGGACTGATGTTAAAATTTTATACATTGTGGTCAAGCAAGTTATCGGTCTGTAATTTTTGGGATTGTTTGTCTCATCATTCTTCGGAAGCAGGAATGTAATGCCGTTAACTAGCCATGATGGTATCTTTTCTGGCTCCTTAACTATTTCATTGTAAAGTTGGGCTAACAGCTCATGAGACTCTGTGAAGGCATTTATCCAAAAGTTTTGTATTTTGTCTTTTCCTGGGGATTTCCATTTGCTGGTTTTTCTTAGAGCCAAGCGCAACTGTTCAACTGTTATATTTTCCCATGTTTGTTCCTCAAGGTGAGCTGTATCTTTCATTTGTCTGTCTATCCATGGGGCATGTATGTTATGAACTTTTTCTTCGGCCTAGCTCTTTTCCCAGAATTCTTGCACTTCCTCCTTGGGTGGTATGTATTTAGCAGTTATTGTTGACTTACCAATTTTTCTGTAGAAGTTTCTTTGGTTGTTTTTGAACATATTATTGTCCTTATAGAATCTAGATCGTTTTTCAAAGCGCCTTATACGAGCAGCTTTGGGCGACACTTTTTGCTTGATTATTTCTATCAGCATGTCTATGTCACATGTTGATTTTATACTGTACTTTTTTTTCAATTTTCTAAGTTTAGTTTGTTTAACATGTTCACCTACTTTATAGTTTGTTAAAATTTCTATGTCAGATCGGAGAAGGTTTATTTGGCGATTGATGTTCTCTTGCCAAGTAGATTTCTTGTGGGAATTCCTTTGTTTTTTCATCTTCACTCCACATAAGTGAGTGGTGACTTTAGCCGATGCATAATAGAGATGATTTAAATCAGTAATGTTTAGTTTGTTTGTGATGATAATGTTTTTGAGAATTATGTTAGTCTTGTGTATTATCTTTTGGCTCTGTTTGGAGTTCTGGATCTTAGGGAGGGTGTCTCGTTCCCCCATGTCAGATTCTTTCATTTTCATCCATTCGATCATAATTTCATCCTTCAAGTTGGCAAGTTCATTCTCATTCATTTCTTTATCATTTACGATCTCATTATTTTCATTTGGAGTTTCATCCTGAGCATGCACTCCCTCCACTTTTTCGATCCTTTCTTTAATTTGTTCTGTTGCCAGTGATTCCGCTCCAACCCTGGGGTTCGAAGTGTTACAGTTTACCTCGTTTTCACTGACACATGTTTCATTTTCTTTTCGCTGACTTTGTTCTAATAGCTTGATCTGATCAATTTCTATATCAGTTAGTAACTTTTTTCTTACAATATTTCTTCGTATATTGGCTAGTTTGTTACTGTCAATATAGCCTCTGTTTTCGGGATGTTTCTTTTTCCAGTTGATATATGTCTGTTCTGTATTCGATGTATTTGATGGGTAGTACATGGCAGTGTAGAAAGCCTCAAGGACTTCTTTATAATCTTCCCTTGACCATTTTTCTCTCTTTTTCTTTGGATTTCTTGGTGGTGAGCATGGAGGGCCAACAGTGGGAGTATTCCGGTTATGGGAGGTCTCCAGCTCCGAAGTGATGGGAAGGTTTGAACCATTAGCTGATTTTTCGACTCCAGTCTGGTTCCTCTCTGAGGGACGCGGCCCTTTTTTACCCGGGTGACGGCCGATCCGGTATGAGATTTTATCATTAGACATTTACTTTATTTTGTCGCGTTTTATCCTTATCCGCCAAGGGGTAATCATTTCGTGTTACCACTTCTAGAACGAGTATCAACCAAGACTAGAGGGGTCGTTCTCCCCTAGAGACACGGCTATTCCCCGCCGGCCGCCATCCCGGTATTTCTTGGTCACGGGGTTTTCTTTTTGTTGTTTTTTTAAATTGTTATTATCATGAGTGGTTCCTTAATGTGAGCATTGCGTGGCTTAAGAATAAAATTATTTATAATTGTCTCCACTCCAGGCACAAGGCCAGCAATCACCCAGTGCATTACAATAATATAATATACTTCTTGTTGTAGTTGGCTGTTATTGTTGTTGGCTATGTCGGTGGTGGTGCCGGGGCTTTTTATATTGTTGGTGAGGAAGGGGTGAGCCAGCAGTCCCATAGTTGTTGATGTTGACGTTTGGCCGGTGGCCAGGTCACTAAGTCAATCTATTTATATCTTTTGCTAGCCTCTCCCTTGTCTAGTGATACCGCCACCTTCCCCATTCTCTCTCAAGTTAACAGGGGAATAGTGGTGGTAGCATTGAAGGAGTGGTGGCAGCGACGATGGGATAGTGGTAGCAATGATGGATGGGGTGGTGTGGTGGCAGCGGTGGCGTTGTGGTTACTGATATGTAGTATCTATGTGTTTGTGTTCGTATGTTTAATATATATTTTTATTATATTTTGTGTTGACATATTCCCGTATTATTATTATTATTATTATTATTATTATTATTATTATTATTATTATTTTATTTTTTATTTTTTCTCGTGCAATGGCTATACTCGATAACGAGGGGGCAGCCATCATCATGTATGTATGTATGTATGTATTGGCCTAGCACTATGTGTCAATAATTGTCACAGGTGTAGTGTTTGTACCAGAGTTTTCAAGTCACTGGCTGGACTAAAAAGTCACACTCGTTCAGTGCATCGGTAGGGGTTCTCCTACATGGATATAAAGTTGTGGCCGTACTCGAAAACGAGTTGGCAGCCACCATGTATGTATGTATGTATGTATGTATGTATGTATGTATGTATGTATGTATGTGGTGTGTGTGTGTGTGTGTGTGTGTGTGTGTGTGTGTGTGTGTGTGTGTGTGTGTGTGTGTGTGTGTGTGTGTGTGTGTGTGTGCGCGCGCGCAAATGTGTGGTTTAGTAGTTAGAGCGTTCGGCTCACGGTTTTAAGGTCCTTAGATTGATTCTCGGTGGCACGTTGTGTTCTTCAGCAAAACATCTTATTTCACGCTATTTCAGTCAATGTATCTTCAACTAGTGCTTGTAGGTCGGACAGTGGCAGTTGCGAGAGGACACACGCCCTTGGTTGTCAAGGTGTAGTACAAATCCGATGCCTCTTCACTCGAGCGCACATGCCCGGTCATGTCGTCATGGAATTGCCGTATCAGGTTCACGAACTTGGTCGGGCATCCAAACTTCGACAGGATCGACCAGAGGGCCTCGAAGGCCTTCGTCAAGTCTATGAAGACGGCAAAGAGGTCCATGTTCAGCTCGACACACTTCTCTTGTACCTGGCGTACAGGGAAGATCGTGTCGACCGTGCTGCCGTTTGGGGAGAACCCACGCTCAGCCTCAGGCAGGTTGTCCTCCGAGATGTTGGTGATGAGGGGGTTGAGCATGACCCGAGCAAGAACCTTCCCAGCGATGAACAGGAGAGAGATGCCGCGATAGTTGCCTCAGTCAGTTTTGCTGCCTTTGTTCTTAAAAAGCAAGACAACTGTGGCATCCCTGAAGTCTTTGGGCATCTCTTCCTCCTCCCATATGCTGGTGGGGAGGGTGTGGAATGCCCCCAGTGCAGCTGGACTAGCCAACTTGAAGATCTCGGCAGGAATCTCGTCCTTCCCAGGGGACTATCCTGAGCTGATCTGGTTGATTGCCTTCGTGACTTCATCCAACGTCGAGGGAGGTTGAGGCTGCTGACTACGGGTTTCTGTGGGACCTGGTTGAGGGCGGGAGGGTCGACAGTGGAGGGCTTGTTGAGCAGGTTGCTGAAGTTCTCTCTCCACCTCGAGTTGATGCTGCTCTTCTCCTTCAGCAGGGTCGAGCCGTCAGCAGACAGGATCAGTGTGGTGACAGGCTTGGGGGTTCCGTAGACGTCCTCGATGGCGCTGAAGAACATCTTGGAGTTCTTTATGTCAGCGTATCTCTCGACTTCGGCTTTCTTTTCCGATCACTCGTCCTGCATTCTGCGTAGCACTGCTTGGGTTTGCCTCTGGAGGTGTTTGAAGCGGTCGTGCTTCGAGGTGGAGGAGCTGTCATTCTGCCACTCAATGAAAGCCCTCCTCTTTTCGTCCAGCAGTTGTCTGATGCGCTCATTGTTTTCATCAAAACAGCCCTGGTGGACTTTCTTCCTCGCCCCGATGGTTGCCTTGCCTGACTCTGTCACCAGCGACCTGAACTGGTCCCACTGTTGAGTTGGGGGTCCGGTCAGTGGTCCATGGGCAGTCAGCCGGCCGTCCGGGTCTTCCGCGAACGCATCACGATGCTCTGGCTGCGTGAGTCATGCGACGTCGAAAGCTGGCCTACTGACTTTCGGAGTCTTGCGATGCGCCGGGGTGATGTGCAGTGACAGGATGGTCCTGACCAGGCGATGGTCGGTCCAACACTCTGCACCACGCATGGCCCTGGTGATTCTGACGTCACGGATGTCCCTCCTGCGATATATGGCAAAGTCAATCAGAGGCCACTGTTTGGATCTGGGATGCATCCATGTTGTCTTGAACTTGTCTGCTTGGCGGAACAGTGTGATGGTGAAGGTGCATAAACTCAACAGATAAGGCCGTTAGAGTTCAGCTTCCCTGTGCCGTGAGGTCCCAGCACGCCTCTCCAGTTGCTGCTGTCAGACCCGACTCCTGCGTTGAAGTCCCCCAGTAGGATGAGTTTATCGCTTGTGGGGACGCCCTTCACGAGTGCCTTGAGCTCCCCGTAGAAAGCGTCCTTTGCTTCATCGCTGTTGGTGAGAGTGGAGGGATACGCGCTGATGACTGTGACATGCCGAGATAGGCCGAGGGGGAAGTGGAGCTTCATCAGCCGCTCCCTCACAGGTGTTGGGAGGCCTGGTAGCTGCTTGCAGAGCGAAGTCCTGATAGCCAGGCCTACCCCGTGGATTCTCTCCTCGTCCTTTACATTGCACTTCCAGAAGAAGTTGTAGCCTCCATTCGGTTCTGCTATTGATCCTTCTTCGGCGTGTCTGTCGATCCGGTAGCGAGCTAATTCCCTCGCTATGAGGGCAGTTCGTCTCTCTGGCCTCAAGGAGGTTTCCCTATCCATGAGGATGCGCACATTCAATGCGCCAAGAATCAACTTCTTCTTTCTATTATGTTGGTTTAGAGCGCTTGGAAGGGTAAAACCGCCAGCCGTGGTAGACTGGCCGGCTTTGTGTGGGACGAGCATTTGGTTAGGGCTCTTTTTATCGCCCCTCCCTTCGTGCGAGGGTGAGCAGTGCTCCCCTGAAAAGGGTTGCTCAGTCGCCCGGTGGAACGCCTGATCTCCTCTGTCATCCCAGGGTCAGGAGGAGAACGATTTGCACATCCAAGCCACCCACCTGCGGGTTTGAGACTGGCAACTCCCAGAGGTTACCTCCACCTGTTACCTCCGCCTCTCGCCCATCGCCGCAGGGTTTTGGGAGTGCACGCTAAAGAAGAAACCTGTGCGGGAAAGGTTTATAGTGGGAGGACTAATGCACAGTAACGGTTACACTCATTCGGCCGCAGAAACCAGAATGCGGTGGTACGGAGGGCTGTCACGACCATTGAATGGCCGTTGACTCTTATGAGTTCTTCTGCCCTTTGTCAGGTTTTGTTTTTCGTCCTGCAGGGTGTCCAAAATCACCACCAACAACAAACGCAGTCACCTGTAAATCTGATTTTTCGACAAAAGCTAATGTTTGCTTGAATTGGGAAAAGCTTTCCTGTGCAAACGACAGTATAATATCCCCCGAACTTATATTTGAAATAGTTAAAACTTCACGTAATCTTGACATGAGCACATTTTATTTCCCCAAATAAATCTTATATCATTTCACATTTGACATATTAACGTAGATATTACTAACGAGGTTTAATGATTTTTACCAAAAAAATCCAGTCAGCGTGTTACTGGTTTTGCTTTAATGCCTCGAATTAAGAAGAATCAAGGACGAACAAATTCATGTATGCGCCTGATATATATATATATATATATATATATATATATATATATATATATTGGTTAAATATTTCAAGCATATGTGGTTTTTCAACCCTTGTAATTTTAGACACACGGTTTACTGTGTTTCTTACTATATATTGTTAATCGGCTCAGTATTTATTTGTACTTTATACTTAGAGCTTAATGGTTACAGGGTTCTAATTCTCATATATATATATATATATATATATATATATATATATATATATATATATATATATATATAATCACAATCCAAGGAACTTCATCATTGTGAAAGCCGGTAATCAATATCTCTCGATTATCCAGCGGTCCTCTAAAATGAATGCACTCATAAAAGACGTACAGATGATGTATAGTAGACGCCAAAAACCCAATCTAAAGAAACTGCTAACCAAGGTAAAGAAGCAATGCAAGTTAAGAAATGCGGGGACCCTCGATGCGGAACTTGTGAACACATTGAAGAGGGTGGGCAAATCTCCTTTAAAAACAACCAGTTTTTCACAGTTAATACAAACAAGAATTGCAGAACCAAAACCTTGATTTACTGTGCAACCTGCCCACAATGCAAAGAATACTACATTGGGGAATCCTGAACGGTTCTACATGACAGAGTTCGAGTACATAAACAACAAAATCGGAGGCACCACATGCAGTGAACACTTCGCAACATGCAGAAAGGGAAAATTCACAATTTTCCCCCTTTTTAAGATATGGTCGGACAACGAATATTTCCGAAAATATTAAGAATAATATTTTATTAGAAATTACAAACCACTACTGAACACAAAAAATGATATTCCATCTTCAAATAACGGGATTCTCCTCTCTCTCTTTTCTTAAAAAAACCTCATATTGAAAAAGAAAACTATCCACATAGAAGTTGATGACACCCGCACTTTCAAACATTCGATCGTTGAAGAGAAGAAAAACCCTCAGAGGTACACTGATATTTCATTAATTCCTCTTCCCCTACCTCAATGTATATGTGAACTTAAATACTTGAGTAGATGTGTTTGTACGTATGGTTGTAAAGGTATGTGTATATGTATGTGTGCATATGTGTGTGTATGTATGTGCGTGTGTATGTGTGTATATATATATATATGTGTGTGTGTATTTGTGTGTGTGTGTTTATATGTATGTGTATGTATGTATGTATGTACATATATGTGTATGTGTGTGTATATATGTAGGTGTGTATATATATATTTATATATATATATATATATATGCATATGTATGTATATATGTGCATATATATATATGTGTATATATGTGTGTGTGTATGTGTGTATATATATATATGTGTGTGTGTATTTATATGTGTGTGTATGTGTGTACGTGTGTGTATGTATGTAACATATATAGGCTGAAAATACATTTACATATAGGGAAGTGAATATGTGAGCTAGCATGTCCGCCCGCTCCAGACTTCCACTCCCAAACCAATATCAACAACATGCATTTCTGACAAATATTCCAAAACTATCCTTATTCTTTAATATATAAAATTGTTGAAGGTATTCTTTATTAATTTAAGAGAGTTGATTCAGCTATAAGAAACGAATTTGAAAAACATCCTGCCATTGTATTCATCAAAGATCATTTATTGAAATGAAACCAGCATAAGGGGACTTTTACAGCGCCTTTCTTAAACACTCCCATCCCGTTATCTTGAGTCAACATTCACCATTGTGTTATAATTAAAAATATAAATTAAAGCGTAAATAAATACCTCTATAACTATATAACACACGTACAAATCCAAAGTGATCTGTTTCGCCAGTAAGTTGTTCACAGAAATGAAATAACCCAGGTTCATCAGCGTGTGTAAAGCCATACATTTCAGACAACACTAAGAGAATTTTTAAAGCCACTGTCCATCTACACGTGGGAGAGGGAAGTCACAGCGTTATTAAGGGCAGTGAACCAGTGGCCTATGAGGGACGAGCTGCTAGAAAGGGCAGCCGCAAACCACTCAGAGAAGTGTGCTGAAGTGTGTTATATAGTTATAGAGGTATTTATTTACGCTTTAATTTTTTTTTTTTTATCGTGTCTATACTCAGTGGATGCCCTGGCAATATCAATATTTTATACGAAATATAATTAAATAAATCTCTCTTTCTTTCCATACGATCGTTTCGTTAAAAGGTGGGAAAAATAATGTCCAAGTTATGTAGAAGCTTGTATATAATCCATAGAAGTGGGACCTTATAACTCATCAGTGGATGCCCTGGCAATATCAATATAAAACCCTACGTTGATATTAATATTCAGTGATGGTCTCCGTCAATGCTAGAAGGACCGCTAAGTTAGAAAACCCAGTAGTTCTCCAAAAAGAAATTTCACACTGTCCCCAAATAGGAAGGGGAGGTCATCGTAAAATATAAAATAATATACAAGTAGGTCATTGAACCCTGTTAGGAATTCTAACCACGTGTGAAGAACTCAATTGAATATTAAAAAAATAAATATATGTACGTATTATTTATACACACACAGAGATATTAAAAAAATAAATATATGTACGCATTATTTATATATATACATAGAAGTATTTTCTCAGGCAAAATAACAGACATGAGATACAGGAAGAAGCAATCAATATTTCATATAAAGAATAAATAAAGATAGTCATATCTAAATATTTGGAATTTTCATATCTAAATATCTGGAATGTTCATATCTGGCCATCCAAGAGTATAATATTTAATATATTAACAGAGAAAGCTTTTAGCGATACTCTGACCAACTCCATCTCACTCAACAAACATTAGGATATGCCTGAGTATAATCCCAATAATGTGTTTGGGGTGCTAACTATACTGTATTTGTGGATAGTTGGTTGTATTATTTTATATGAGACATAATTAAATAAATCTCTCTTTCTTTCCATAAGATCGTTGATATATATATATATATTAGCTTGTTCGCTTTTATGGCTATGATGGTTAATGGCCTCTTAACCATCGTCTCAGCGTGTATGACCATTTTAACTTATGTTTATAGCTCGCGTATTTTCTTCTTCATATCCATGGAGCGCTTGTCTGCACAATATGAAAGTTGCGTTTCGCTAATTTCTACCCGCCGAAATGCGATTCTCACTAAATTTATATTTATGTTTATATATATATATATATATAGCCTCAGCTGCGTTTGTCTGTTTCTCTCTTACTGCTTCCCCGCTCCCTCTGTTTCTCTCACCTTCTTTCGCCCCCTCTGTCAGCTACACTTTCTCTCGACTGGCCTCTTCCTCGCACTTCCACTCACTCACTCTCTGTTTCTCACCATCTCACTTCCTCCCGTTTGGCCTGTGGTGGGTTCTCTTCTTGCTCACATCTCACTCACGTCGGACGGTCTGTATATCTCTCTTGCTCATGAAATCCACCCAGCTTAAGCTGACCGGATTTCCATGCTGCATGTTTTTTCCTATCTTTGCGTTGCTTTCCTTCCCTGTTGTTTACTTGTCTCGCTCGCTTGACGCGATTTACTTGTCCCAATAGCTTTATTTAGCTATTGCTCGCATCAACCGGAGGTATATGATTTTTAAAGCGATGAAATACCAATGAAGGTTGGAAAATCACTGACGAAGGACTATTTTTATCATATGTAACCCATGTGCAACCACGCAGTATTCTTTCTTCTCATGTTTTATATATATATATATATATATATATATGAGCATATTTGATCCCAGAAGGGTATGAATTTTGAGTGCATTGAACCATAACAAAATACACCAAGGCTAATTATCATACGCTCCAATAACTCAGCCAATTCACTGCGTAATGTCTAGTTTTCAGTATACTTGAACATCCTCAATGGTGATAGTAATGGTATTATATATTTGTGATTTTGTGAGCAGGCAAAAATAAAAATAAAATAAAACAATTAATCATTTTTCATTCCTAATGTACCATTTTCAGTTTCATATTCAATTAATTAACTACAGCGACCAGATTAAGAAAATTATATATTAAAACATTAAAAAAATATATAAAAAAATCCCAGATATGGGAATTCACTAAGGATAGCCTCTAATTAAATCTGCAAATGAACTTTATCCTAAACAACATGCTACAGGGAATTAATTTTTTTTTCTAGATTTATAATTTCCTTCATTGTAAATTCATAATATTTAAAATTAATTAAATAAATTATGCATTCTTCAAATCTATGTGTAGGAAATTGCACATATTTTTCTGTTTTATATTTTGGTCGTATTATTCAGTAATTTCGTCGTTATTTTGGTTTTATATATTGACATTATATTTGTTGCTTTTTTTCTTCTAACAATGTTCCCCTAAATTGAACACTCGGCGCCTGTAGCGATCTTTTAATTACCAACGTGGTACAATTATATTAATCTTTATTTCATTTTATTTATTTTAATTATTTCTTTTTCCTATTAAAGATATTCAATAATTGATTTTGAAACAAATGGTAATCTAGTGAAGGTCACTCAAACCATTAATGCTGAGGAAACATATTAACTTTATTACATGGGTTAGTAAATATCCTAGGATATGCGGAGTATTTGATTATCACTGTAATTTATTATCTGAAAAAAAGAATATTTTTCATTTGGGAGAACAATTTTTTGCCATCTTCATGCAGACTAAAAAGATACTATGTAAGAGTGCATTATTGAATTAGTATAATTGTCATTGAATTTTTTTCGCAAATGTTGAAAAACAAAGAAACTGAAGACTTTGCCATAAATAATGTAATTTGCCCCACCATCCAATGTTACGATATTTATTTGAGTTAGATCCAATAACTAGAAAAAGTCTTATGTATATAAGTTGAATAACTGGGAAATACTTTATATGGATATGTTTCCCAATACCGATAATTCTGTAACGTGAGTTGGCTTTAAGTGGAAATTGAAACTTCATGCTGTATCGATAGCTGAATAACATATCACATACTCATTGGCAAGACATGCTTTTTATCTCTTAACAAGGCAAGGGAGAGGAGGCTGCATCCATGAGTCTATTTTTTCATGACCTCTGAACTAATTACAGCAGAAAGGACTCTGATAAAGACACGAAAGGGGCAAGAAATAGAGTACGAACAAATGCTGCAAGACGTCACGGGCCATGCTATAAAAACTCTACCAATTCACTGCTCTGAACTGGAACTTTATTTATCATCCTGGAAAGAATTGAAAGTAAAGTTGACCTTGGGAAAATTTGAACTCAGCACTTAGGGAGCTGATAGAAATAAATATTTTATCCAAGGTTCAAATAACGGAATCACAATGAATACAAATTCTTTTTGACTGAAAGAAAAATAACATTTTTTGTAAGAATTATAGGAAAAAATGAAGTTCAAATATCTCAACTACATTAATAAATGCAATACAGTTACTCTACAATATTTTATTTGTATCTTAATATTGTTTATATTGGCCAAATATTACAACATTTTGGAGAATTAATATAGTCGATGGAATTGATCGCAAAATACATGTATTTTTTTCTCTATGCTTTAGAGAGTTTAATGACAAATGTTGCCAAATTCAGTTGAAGAAAATGTAAAGACGTATTTTGAGAAATTTGAACTCAGAATAACAGGGAAAATAAATACATTACAGAATGTTATACATTACGAAAAGCTAAATGCTACTATAACGTTTTAGTATGATCTGGGATTTTGTATCTAGAAACTTCTCCTTCGAAGCAAAACCGGGCAAGGTGCTTTTATAAAATACAACCAGTCACATATGCATGCCAATCACTCCACACAACCATGTCGTCCAAGGGAAAGGCAAACGTCGATACATCTTTGCACTTGAGATGACACAACTCATCAACTCATTTTTACAGCTGAATGAACCGGAGCAAGGACACAATACATTGCCCGGCCGAGAATCGAACTTACTGTCTCACGATTGTGAAAACTCTCTATTCACTAATCTACGGGGCTTCACATATGGTGTATTAGTATTATAAAGACTGACTAATTATTTCAACTTTAGGCATTAGTAGATTTAAGAATAAAACGTTGCTTAAACTGAAAGTATTAACAAGGTAGTGGCTTCATAATTACTTCAAACATAAATCAAGATCTCATCCGATAATTATAGTGGAACAACGAAACGAGGGAGCCTCTACTTTGGCTCTTGCTCCTTCTAGGAATACCAACCCAGTTTTCTTTAATTTACAATTTATCACCTTGAGAGTGGAAGACGATATTGTTTGATTTAATCTTAAATAAGAAACACCCAAATAAAATATACTATATTCAAGACTAACATATGTTTGACCATAAGACCAGAACAAACAAAAAGTTAAGGAATTACTAATTAGAATAAATTGTCCATTTTAAAAATGTTCCAGATTTTATATAAGGCACACCATTCTTTTGTGTGATGTATAAGTTGCAAAAGTACTTACATCTATCTATGTTCCTTCTCATATTAGTCTCAGTGGATAAATAGGCACCGAAAGGAATCAATTCCAACTGTAGATGTAATTTTTGTATAGAACCCCCATAACACTGCCTATTAGAATAGTCCAAGCCTGATTTGAAATTTAGATCCAAGAGAAATTGTTTCTTATTTTGTGTGAGAGGAAGCTTTGCTGTGTTTAAAAGCATGTTTCAGATTACAACTCATAGAAGGCAAATACGCCCTGGTAGCCGGTTATATTCCTATATCACATGATTTCTATTGTTTTTCTTGTTCATCTCCAGCTCCGCCCTGCTAGAGCAGACGTAGAGTAAAAAAACATTATAATCGTTAACATTATGTTTTATTTTTAAGAGAGTTAGGTGTAAAGTGGTGTAGATTCTGCTGCTAGTTTAGTTACTCGATGGTGCACACAGAGGTTTTCTTATTGACACATTGACCACATAGTTTCCTGCTATACCGAAAGAGGTTTAATAGAAATGTTCTTCATTAACTAAGGATAAGAGTATTCTTTATCAATCCCAATCTTTTGAGACTCCTTAACTAAAACTGAAAATTTATTGAGTTATATTAATAAAATATCTAAATGTCAACGTCGAAATTTAATGGTAGTTTCCTTGCTTTCTTAATTCCCTGTATAGTGATGCCATTTCTCCTCAAACTTTCGCCTGTCCTGCGATTCCGAAGGTAGTCGTCAATATGCCAGTGTGTCTAGTTGACTTGCATTTAACACACTATATTGACCCCGGAGTTGGGGTAAATAACATTTCAAATATTATGCATATTTTATTTCTGATTCACAAGGCATCGTCGTCTAATCGTAGGCAATGTCGACAAAGTATTCAAATACGGATTTTGACCGAGGTTTCTGGTTGGCATGCACTAAGCTCCAAATAGCTGAGATTCCTGATGCATTAAATGATTGTGCAACACTTCTCAATTATACAAAACACTATAGACTTATAGATAAGGCTAATTACATTTACCTCGCATTTAATGTTATGCGTATTAGCAAAAGGATTTAATATTAACTCGTAGATTAAAATCAGGTTTGCTACGAGAAGATTATGCTGTTTCTTCTATCGAGAGAGGTGGGTATTTCCTAAAACATCTTGCTGCCTTACTCATGAAAGAGTATGGCAACACTGATTTGATTAAATATTAGCAAATAAAGATCAATAATATAACATAGATGGCTACATACATATATGGTAAAGATGAGGAATGCACGGTAAATATCATGTCAAATGAGAAAAGAAGATCAAATAAATACATAAAACGAATAAACAATTTTCAATGAAAATATTTTGTCCTTTTGCCATTTAAAATGCGAACAAATTTCAAACATATATATTTTATGTATATACAAATATAGCTTATGAAATATTGCCCAAATATATATCTTAAACGCTTCCCAAAAATGTCTATTAATTTTGTATCGGAAATTTCTTGCGAATTAATATTTCCGAATATATCCCAAAATATCCTATTTCAGATTATAATGGCTTCCTGTTCACGCGTGTCATTGGATGTAGGATTTGTAAATTACAAATATTGTTTCCGCGAAATTCATCTCGCTAATCTCAGCCCAAGGCATAAATATGAATTTCATTCTGAATACTGTGTAGATCAAGTTGATTCTATCTACTTGTATTCATATAGTCTTTATATTCAGATCTACAAGAAACAAGAGGCTTCTAATCGTACTTATTTTAACTAATCTTATCTTACTCGACATTTGTTTTCTTTTCAAATCCAGTTTCAGTTGTCGAAGAGGAAGCTGTTTCAGTGCTTACTGCAAATAAAACAATATATGGTGCCTTGTTTTACTGTCTAGAATATAAGTAACTTTACGAATTCGCAGGTGTCATAAAGAGTTCATATGGTTGAAAGATTTAATTTCTAAAACAAGGTAAACAAATGGTGAGAAGGAATGACAAATACATTGGACCTGAAGGCTATATGTTGTAAAATGTGAAGCATTAATAACATTTAATATCATATTTTGATGGATATTCTATACAACACACGCGCACACACTCTCCCTCACACACACACACACACACACATGTGTGTGTGTGTATATATATATATATATATATATATATAGAGAGAGAGAGAGAGAGCGAGAGCGAGAGAGAGAGAGAGAGAGAGAGAGAGAGAGAGCGCGGACGTTAGAAAAGATTCTGTACAGATCACGTAATATAAGGAAAATGATATCATATACAAAAATTGATGTTTAGCAAAGTTCGCTTTCTCCGTGTTGGATTATTCAAACATTTGTAATTAGGTTAAATTGTTTTTTCTCGTTAAAACTCCTGCATGCTGATTCTTGACCGTATTTGCTCCTCTGTTCGCTTTATTCTCCAATATTATGTACGAGGGGAAAAATGCTTAACGAAAGTCTTTTTTATTGTAACAGTGGATTCTATCCTCTTTTATGAATCAGAATCATGGAGCTTAACACAGAAAGTGGGAAAAGCAATTGATGGCAGTTATACAAGAGTGGGGTGCATGACACCTGATGTACAAATCAACCAGAATAATATTGTCAGCAGATTCTACCAGTAAAGATGAGGATAAGATAGAATAGAATGAAATTTGTATGTCACTGTGTTGGTCACCATGAGGAGATGGTGCCTAAACGTTTTCTGTCGGAACCATGAGATAAATTCGAAAATGGAATATAGTGAAAAGTAATTTCAATGATAACCTGTTGGAACATAACGGAGAGAGCCCAGAACACTGAAGATTGATAGAGTGATTTGATGGACACGTGAAATGGGAGATGTGTTACTTGGCCTATATATATATAAATATATATATAAATATATATATATAAAACTTTCGAGAAATTAAGATTCTAAAGTAAATTTTCCTGTCCGGCATTCTGCTGTTGTTTTAATGAATACTTTAATCCGTTCCTGCACCACCCACTGGATACCACATCTACGGATCACTATTTGCGTTAAATACTTTAATAAATGTGTTGCATCATCGTTTAACAACTTGAATCACCGGTTCTACCAATTGGTAAAACGCATAACATGAATGAACATATATATATATATATATATATATATATATAATATAAGATCAAAAGATGATTAAAAGAGTTCCATGTATTTTATTATGCGCATTTCAAAACAAAAATCATCATGGGGTGATATTTGCGTTCTCATCAGATAAAATAGGGAGACATGATATGAAGCTTAAAAAACACTTGCGAGCAGTGAAGTGTTAAATCTACATATGAAAAATAAAATAAGATGGACATATGAGATTGGGAAAAAAAGAAGGAGGGGGAAGGAAAAGGTAAGGAAGAGGAAGAAAGAAAATAAAGGATGACGGGGGAGGAGTATAAGAAGGAAGGATGTGAGAGGAGGAGAAATGAGTTGAGAGAGAGAAAGATAGCCTTTAATACTCAGAAACACTATCTAGAAATTAAAGAAACAGTTGTGAGATAATACATAATTTTTTTAAAAAATTTTGAAATTAAAAGTTAATGAGGTTTATGAATGGTGATGTTTATGATTAAAGAAAAAGGAATTACGAATAGTATTTATTTAAGGTTTATATAGTGAAGGGTTTAATAATATGTGCGAACAGGAATTTATTAATATGTAATATTAAAATAAAATATTAAGGAGATATGGTGAATGAAGAAGAAATTAAATGAATTATGAACTGAGAGGAATTAGTTAGGGTCTAAGTTTGTTTCTATGTATTGTAATATGAAAAAGTAAGTAATAGGTTTAACACGAGCACGGAAGGAGAGAAGAAAGAAGAAAATTTAAGGAAGAAAAAATATATAACGTCAAAAAAAATATGTTTACAAAATTTACTAATGGTAATATTAGTATATATTAAAAATATAGTTTGTATGGCCAAGAATATAAGGAAAATGCTGTAGTGAGTAATAATATGAGTTAAGAAGTAATTGAGAAGTAAAAGTTACAGATTAAAGATTAGAAATTAAAAAGGAAAAAAGGAAAAAAGGAAAAAAGGATAAAAAAAGAAGAAAAATAGGGGACCGCTAACGACATAGAATGAGTAAATTGTATAATATAATATACTGAAATAAGGTAGAAAGATGGGTATATTTGTAAAAGATATAAAAGCGTTTGAGAAAAGAAGATTTTAAACTAATTAGGTGGTCAGATATTAGCTGTATACTTTATGGAAAATTCTATGGGATTTATGCAAGCAGAGCGAAAATAAATCCGTACATCTATTTATTATAGAATTAAAATTAGAGATAATGGTAAATTTCTCGGCTAGGCAGAGATTACATATTCTGGATAGAGAAGAATTTCGGTAAGGAGAGGCGTTGCAAACCTTCCTCCAAGAAATGTTGTAGTAAATATTTTTGTCTTTTAAGGACCATATGAGTTCTGAGAGTGCCGTGTTAGTTCTTTTAAGTTGGTATTTAAAAGACGAATTGTGATTATAAATCTTGCTTTAAAGAAAGTGGAAGTGGAACGAAAATAGGCAAAAAAAATTAGTACCAGTTATAATCATACATGCATACACTAAATTTTTATCAAGACATTGGTTATTAAGAAGACATTTAGTTCTAACAGGGCAATTACAATTACGAATAGAGAAATTACCAGAGTTATTAACAAGTGACCTAGTATTATTTATAGAAGGAATTGGATTGGAGAGGTTATTTACGATAGGTGCTAAAGTTTCCTGATTTAAATTGGTGTTATGAACATTCGACAAAGTTACGTTAGACGTCGTATTTAAATTTACTGAATCTAGCCTAGAGTTAACATTGACGTCGGGTTTACTATTGCTATTATTATGACGCTCAGTGTTGGATGGATATAATTTATTATTTAATATTTTATTATTATGTTTAGAGATAATGTTAGAGATGTTGGAAGTGGTGGAATAAGAGAATTTGATTGTATGTTTGTTAAAGATCTTACTATAGATATGCGAAGGAGGGAAGCATTTATCTAAGGCCCTAAAAAATAGTTTAGGAATATTACTAGTAATAGATAGAGAAAAAGGAGCGTTGTACCAAATCATATTTTTGTATCTAGGTCCTTTATTTAAGTTATTGGAATGTTCATAACTAACTATTTTACTATAAGTCCTTCAATGATTGGTTTATTTACTGTATTTAATTTTGTCAGGATTACCGGCTTTGGAAAGCGCATTATTATAATAATTGGCATTAGCGTCGGAGATAACTTTATTAGAGGATAGATTTGAGATTCTTTTTTCAACATTACTGACTATAGCATTTTTAACGTTAATGGGGTGGTTAGATTTAAAATTAACATAATTTAGATTCTCATTGTCTTTATGGTAAGGCCGGTGTCAAGATTAAGGGATATATCCAGGAAGTTAGCTAGTTTGACGCTGTTTTCAAATTCAATTTTTAGGTTATGGTGCTTAAATAGATCAAGTATATTATTCTTAATAATATTAAGGTTAACTAAGTTACAGTTTAAGACAGTAAAAAGGGCATCGTCACGATAAATTCCATCGTGAAGTTGAGGAATTTTCCGATTTAAAGAATTCAAAATAAAGATACCAATCAAGTCCGTCAATTGCGCTGAATCCGACGAACCCATTGTGATATCAAAATTGTTGGAAGTATCAGCTCTAGTCCAATATTCGTTATTGAATTCCAGGATAGTTTTTCTTGCGGTGAGAATGATGTAAATTTCATCTGTGGTAATGTCAGAATATTTAAATGCGAAAGATAGAGCGCTGTTGAGGAGTGAAGGCGAAATAGAAGAATAGTAACTGGCAATGTCAAACTGAATACATTTTTGTTTGTTTTTATTATTCAGGTCATTGAACCAGTTAATTACATCAGATGTTCCAATCAATAAATTTAAGTTAGAAATAGAACAATTAGAACGAACCTGTGGGATAATTCTATCCAAGATGGATTTACTAACAACCCCCAGATCTGATTTAGAGGGGGCGATTAGTCTAACAGGCAGTTCCGTTCGAAAGTTACTTTTATGATCCTTAAGATTTATCCTCGGAGTTCTTGGGAAGAATGGTTCGGTCTTTTTCTCGATGCCAAGTTTAGACATAATCTCAGAAGCTTCCAAGTTTATAGATTCAAAATTGTCATGGTTAGTTTTACGATAATTCTTCCTTAGTTCCTTAAGGATAAGGTTATTATACATATCTTTAGATACGCCATATAAATTATTAGTTTTATTGGAATGGTCTAAGACTTTTTTAGAGGAATTAAGGTCCGAAATTGTATTCCTGAGATTTATAAGGTGCTCCTGTCATCATAAGGGTTTCTCTTGAATTTAAGGCCTCTTATAATATTAGTAAATTCTTCCTCAAACTGCGCTAGATTTTTATTGAAAGGAGGATTTTTTTCTTCTAGAGTTAAATAAATGATCAATATTGTTAGCGATCCATCTAAGCCTTCTCACAAAAGAGTCAGTTTTTTCAATCAGAAGTTTAGTTAACTCAGATTTACCAGGTATAAGAATGTCTCTAATTGAAGTTGTTATGTTGTAATAATCCATGTTACAGAAGAAAAATTAGAGACCATCAAATGTATCCGATATAACAGTTAGCGCTCAAACAGTCAAGGATGGCATATATATGTCTCTAACTTAAGTACGGTGATAAACACACACACTTGTCTCTAATTTAAGAACGCCGAATCACACAAAAACATGCTCACATACATACAGTCTCATTGCGACTTTTGTGAAAGAGATTGAGAAAGCGAAGTAACGTTAATATATATATAATATATATAGATATATATGTATGTATGTATGTATATATATGTATATATATATATATATATATATATATATATATATATATATATATATATATATATATATATATATATATATATATATATATATACATATATATATATATATGTGTGTGTGTGTGTGTATGTATGTATGTATATTTATGTCTGTGTGTATATATATATATATATATATATATATATATATATATTGTTATACTTTGGGAGGGTCATGTTGCCAATAAGAAACACACGCACCAGTTGCTTTCACTTCAATTTATTATAAATTAAATTTATAAATCTAGGAATTTATAAATTTCCGGTTGGTTGGTTGGTTCCACAACCAGACGATTGTGCATATATTGTCAAAGTTCTTTCGTTACACATTCTGTGACCTCTTCAGTGACTGGGGATTCTTTTCTTTGTTTTTGTGCCTCACCCTTGTTGTGTCCTACGCCAAAAACAAGATGGCGTAGGACAGAACAAAGGAGAGGCACAAAAACAAAGAAAAGAATCCCCAGTCACTCAAGAGGTCACAGAATGTGTGACGAAAGATCTTTGACAATATATGAACAATCGTCTGGCAACGGAACCAACCAACCAACCGGAAATTTATAAATTCCTAAATTTATGAATTTAACTTATAATAAATTGAAGTGAAACAACTGGTGCGTCAGTTTCTTATTGGCAACATGACCCTCCCAAAGTATAACAATATCAGTTTCAACACACGTTTTCAGATAAAGAATCTTGCTAAACAAATTCAGAAACGAAATATATATATATATATATATATATACTAGCTGAACTACCCGGTGATACCCGGGTATTTTGTTAACGTTACAGTATTTGACCATTGAAATATGATTGCGAATTTTAACTAAAGTAGGAATTATAGCAGAATATTTAAAGCCGTTTGTTTAAATCAAATCATGTAGATACAAATATTATTAGTTTTGTTCAGTGGGTATTTTTTAAATACTGCTCCTTATTACAGTCAGCATATATAATGCTTCGCACTTGGAAGAATCATTAGGTATGTTGTCAGTGAAAAGGGCATGACCCAAAAAATAAATTTAGATCTTATTTATCCATTTTTTTTAATTTTTGGACAATCAAAAATGCTGAAATTCAAACAAAATGTGAAGGCTATTTAAAAAAAGCATAAATAAAATTAAATAAAATAATAAACATACCATTGGTTTAGGAATGAATGAAGAAGTTACTTACTGATTTCTGTAATTCAGGAAAGTTTGTTTTAATGTGTGTAATTGTGGAAAATATATACATATACACTAGAAATCAAACTCCCACTGTCACTGCCTCCATCTTTCCCGATCTCCCCATCACTCACTATTATGAGCAAATGAGGGCCCACGCGCTGGCCGCCCGGCAGCCCCGGCGGTCGGAATAGAAGATGGGGAGGGAGACGCGCTGGAAAATCTATTCCGGTGTGCGAGCGTCACCCCTGCGCGTAGCCAACTCTTTGCCGATGGTGGTGAGTTGGGAGGTAGCTCTAGAGCCAAGGACACCAGAAGTCTCCATTGCTATGGGCACAACAACAAACCTGTCGCAGAGCGACCGATATTTGGAGAGCTTACGTTCCTTGGCCCAAAGTGCGGCAGAACCTGGGTTAATTAAAATGTTTACACTGTAGCTTTCACTAACTTTTACTATGGCAGTAGGATCTTCTTTGAGGGAGATTTGTTTTTTATTTATTTTAAGTACACCAACAGTTATAATGGCTTCTATGCATGTGTGTTTGTGTGTGTTAGAAGGTTCGCTGTGATTTGAAATGTATTTTGCTAATAGATACATACAACCTTTCCTTTCTGCTTAATATACAGTATATACATACATTAGACAGTAGACTGGGATATATATATATATATAACTTAAGTACGGTGATAAACACACACACACACTTGTCTCTAATTTAAGAACGCCAACACACACAAAAACATGCTCACATACACACAGTCTCATTGCGACTTTTGTGAAAGAAAATGAGAAGGCGAAGTAACGTTAAGAAAGGCGTTAGTTACGAAGCGTTTAAAAAATAAATAAATAAAAGATATCATTGTTCTGCTCTCTTTCTCTCTCTTCCCTAATCCCCCATTCTCTCTTCTCCTCTCTCTCTCATCCCCTCTCTTTCTTTCTTATCTCCTTTCTCTCATCCCCTCTCTCTCTCTCTCTTTCTCTACAGAATGAAGAACAAAAAAAACAAATAAGTTGTTGCCTTGTTTTGGAGGACTGAGTTGTGGGAGGAGGAACCGGAGTAGTGGGATGGAGGGTCTAATGTACCCAGGGGTTCCATTATTGAGTTTTATTGAAATCTAATTAGACCGTCCTGTTCCTGAATGTGTGTAAATTTTCATCATTATAATTTTTCAAATTTAAAGGTTTCTTAGGAACTTTCAATGTTTATTCTAGGTTTTGCCGTCTGAAGAGCTCCGGCTATCATAATTGATAGTCCTCTGTTACATACGTATAATGGAGTTCTAAATAAACCTGAATCAACTGAATATGGCCTCCGATCTTTTATTAATATATAATGCTACGTCTTGTACCATTTACATAGGTCGTTGAGCGCTTCTTTTTATCTACTTCACAACCGATGGACCATGGTGTGATCCGCACATCCCTATTCTATTAGCCTCTTACTATATATATATATATATATTAAAGTTTAAGCAAAGAATCACTGCTTTCACCCTTAATAGAGTTAATCTTCACAGTTATAACTACATATAAGAGATTGCAACATGAATGGACATGTTATTTTACTCTAAAAACATTTTTCCAATTACACGCCACCCATCCTTTCATTCTTTCTAATTTCTCATTACTTCTTCTGATGGAGGACTAGCGTCCGAAAGTTTAAGACCCTCTTCCCGCTGTTTCAAAAGTTTACCTAATATATTCCTTCCATATACTGTACCGATTGTGTTGTTATTTCTGTTTACCGTTTACATACATATATATATATGATACACGTATTTATTCAGTCAGGTTTATAGGAGAAATATATATATGTATTTATATATATATAGTGTTTCTTGGAGGCAGTGAAAAAAAAAAATGTTATTCACACCTCCATTTTACTCACCCTGCATTCGGCCGATTTAACCTTCCTCTATTTTCTGAACAGTCACGTGATGACACTGGCGAATTTACTACTACAGCAGAGTGCCACAGTGTCTTCTAGTGACCAGACCAAGTTGGATGTTCCGGAACAAAAACCTGCCGACGAAAGGATATTCCTATTCCATCAAAAGATGCATTAATGATTTGCAAATATATATTATGTAACTTGTGATGATCTTCTCGGAATCCCAGAAAAGTATTGAAGATTGTTATCGATTTGTATCGATTCATGATTATCCTCACCACTAAATCGTTCCCCATGTAAAGCTAGTAACGGGCAAACATTTGTTTGCAATCGGCAAAAATGTTACTAACTTATTCCGTCTATGTTTATTGTTAACTGATGAATTTCCTCTTTCAAACAGTTGGTACTTGGTGGGATTTTCTGAGACATTATGTACCACGTCAGGTTTTCAGCATTCTCGTGTTGGGGTTGTCATTTATTTCAAGTATCTGCGTATACTCTTTTCAGTGAACAGGTGAATTATTTATTTTGGTCGTTTGTTTGTATGTATTCATTTATGTATGTATGTTTGTATGTATTTATGTGTGTATATCTATATGCATGTATGCAAGTATGTATGTATGTTTGAATGTATGTATGCATGCATGTATGTTTGTATAGATGTATGTATGGATGTATGGATGTATGTATTTATGTATGTATGCATGATTGTACAAGTTCAAAGAGATGTAAGTTATTGAAAATTTCACGTTTTTTTCATGTCAAATAAACTACTTTAGAATTATTAAAGTAATATGTAAAATAGAATAAGCAAAATTAAATTACAAAAAGAATGAGTGAATGTAATACATATCATCTCTATTCGTGAATATAAAAGTTTTATGTTCATTTCTTTCTTAGCGCCTCCCTGTCTGTTTTGCTCCACAATGATATTGATATTGTCCAATAATAAACGTTAACCTAAACGTTGTTGACATTTAAAGTCACATTTCCACTTTCAACAAACACCAAAAAAAGTAAAAGACTATACTAATATATATTGAAAAAGGCAAGACAAAAACTAAAGTAAAATTATAATAACCGATAATGACTGTTTTTTAAATATTAGATCTACAAATTTTATAAAACTATTTTGGTAAAGATTCATTTTTTGTAGCCCTATAGAATAATAAACGTTTCTTTTTAGTTTTGGAAATGTTTTTTTTTTTTCTTTTTGTTATCGATATAGTATATATATAATTCGTAAACCAGTGACGAATTTGAATATTTTACTGTAACCTAACTCATATTTGATGGAGATTTTTGATATGATAACAGATTAAAAGAGGTCTGAATATACTATTTTCCGAAATTAGATAAATTAAGCTGTGTAAATAATTACAATATGTGCAAAGAAATAAGTACTAAAATTAGCAGAATATGATAACATCGTCATCCCGCTGAATAGTAACTACATTTCTTAAAGAAAGATATTAAATCACATTAAATTTGAAAGACACGTCCACTTATCATTAGAAAATCTAAATATAATTTCAAATCAGTTTTAATATAAAAAAAAAATTTAAACCAACGTTCAGCATGGAATTTATATACAAATAACAGTCCACAGTGCTTAAAATATTGCAGCAAACTATCCATAGTTATCTCAGGTTAATTCGATGCTTTTATCATCAGAGATGTAAAGTCGAACGTAAGAGTTGTAGAACAATCAAGTATAAATTGCTTTATTAATAATTCTTGTTTTCCCTTTCTATAATTCATTGAGTTTAGTGATTTCATTTTTTTTTTTTCATGAATAGATTTACATATATCTCTTATCAAACAATTGCAGCACTATAATTAGTAACTTGTCACTTAGTAATCATATCTTAATTGAGAAACTATAAGTAACTGTAAACATCTTCAATTATACATGAAAATAGCCATAGGCTGAATTCTTGCTTCACTTTATTTTCTTTACTTCTGTCTTTAATATACCAGATTTATAAGAATTGTAGCGCATTTATGTACATACTTACACACATACATGAATACATACATACAAACAGACAGACAGACATGCGTGCATACATGTGTGTATGCATATATACATACTTATATATATATATATATATATATATATCGAGAGAGAGAGAGAGAGTAAGAGAGAGAGCGAGAAAGAGGGAGAGAAAGGGTGAAAGATAGATATTCAAGAAGACGCGTCCATTTAAGATATTCTAGAATCAATATAAATTATAGATTTTGGAATATAATACATAAGATTGCTATTTACTACACCTAAAAATGTCGGTTTACATGATTGAGCGTATATATAGATATGTGTTTTGTAAATGTATCTATACATATCAGTGCATACAACTGTGCGACTTTATCTATGAGCATGCGCGTCTGTCAGAGAGAGCGGGACAGACAGAATGCATTTTGGGAGGTGTATTTGTGTATCTGTGTCTGTGGGTATTCATGTTTTGTGTGTGTGTGTCTATTTGTGCTTATGATTTTATTTGAGTCTCTGTCTCTGTGTTTTACAGAATCCAGCGGAAGCTTTGATGTTGCATCATTGATGTTTGACAAAATAGAGACAAAGTACGTATAAGAAAGAAGGAAAGAAAGAGAGAAAGAAGGAAAGAAAGAAAGAAAGAAAGAAAGAAAGGAAGAAAAACATATTTTAAGTGAATTCTGTCAGAAAATTTCTGTTGAACATATAAAAGATAGGATTATATCTAATTGATAATTAATACTTGCACCTGTAATAATGTCTCTTGTGTCTTTCTCTGAAATAACATTGAGCAGTGTATTGATTATAGAGTTGAGAACTTGACGACTGTCTCAAGCTGATCTGTTTCATTTCGATTAAATTAAAAATAACGAAATAACAAACAAAAATATAATGCTATTAATAAGTTGGATTTCATACTTTATGTTTTCGGGGAAGTTATTATTTTCGATTTAGTCATTAGCTAAATCTGAAGATTAGACACTCTTCCTCTTGACTAACCATTGTGGTTATTACTTATACTTAGCACCATCTATACTAGTAAATATAAGTCGTTAGTTTTAATACATACCCAGTACGTTTTGCTGATACTTTCGTAAACGTCACCGATACTTATATAATTCACTGAAAGTAGTACTAGAATTTCTAACTATAACAGTGGAGTTATTCTGCTCTTCGTAATGAAACTCCTACTATGCAGCAAAACATGACATCCATTTGTAACGTTGAAAACAACATTATGTTCAACTTCCAAAATATGGCAACCTAAGAGCGACAAGCAATATACAGCTCAGAAATAATTTCTCTAATCAACCTTTTGATAAAGAAATTTTATTTCAAATGTGATAAGACTGCAAAATAACACCCAAACATATTTGTCATTATTTTTAATATTTAACATCCAATTCAGATTGTGATAGTGCTCAAACAAAACATGATTTTCTACATTTTACACAAAGCTTCAACAATATCATAACACATTAGTATCAGTACTGAGTACTGTTTTTTTTTCTATTTATCTTACTCAAGTGCTCACATATATTGTTCCCTTTTGTAGTAGGGCTTTGCTCAAAAAGGTGTTAATTCTAATTGAATATCGAACTGTACCCATTGCGTTTTCTCACCAAAATGATCACCATTAAATCTTGTTAAAGTTGTTATGTAAATTTCAAATCGAGAATACGAAAGGCATTATAAAAAGCCATATCCCTGAAATTTAAATGATATAAAACTTCTCAGAAAAGATCGTGCGTCAATTAAAGCAGATATCTCCAGTCTCGTAACGAGATCCATTCAAGAATATCTACAACAATGTTCAAAACTTTGGCAGCATAAAGGTAACATCTTAATTCTAAACAAAATCTTAGTAGGCATAGTCAACAGCGTATACAAACTATTATTATCCACCACCAGCTATAATATTTACTATAAGCCTAGGATCAACGTATAGGATGTCATTCATCTAGAATCTAAATATATAGCTACCAAGTTTAAATATTATTTGTAGAATATTTATCTTCTCGTTCAGGATTTCTTCTAGAAAACATAAAAACGGCGCAATCAGAGCATTAAAAACAAAATTGCAAATAATTAGTAATTATTTGTAATATTATCATAAAGCCAGCAATTTTGAAGAAGAGGAAAATCGATTATAATGATCCCAGTACTTGAAAAGGAAAATTGGCCCAGATGAGATTTGAAACCAGAAGGCACAAGGTCGTTACTGTAATGCATTTCATCCGACGTGCTAGCAATTATGCCAATAAAAAGCCCCAGGAATAGTTAATGATAATTTTGTAGATACAATTTTATGTAAAATATAAAGATGCATTGATCATATTTCAGTTATTATGCTTTTCAAAGGTAGAATTGAGATGGAGTGTTTGGAGTTTATCTCGCATCAGTCGTGAGAGAAAGCACAAATGTGAAAAAACCACAGACCCTCCATCTCAACTCTGCTTTTGAAAAGCAGAAGTACTCAGGTAAAGAAACCGGTAAAGGAACCAAATAAATATATATATATTTTTGAAAATAAGACTCCAGTTGCATTTTCGATATCATCTTTTTTTCTTTATACTTTCACTCGTGTAGGACACCTTGGTTATTTTTCATTTTGTAAGAAAAGCTCACTTTCTATTATATATATATATATATATATATATATATATATATATATATATATATATATATATATATATATATATATACATATATACATATATACATATATATATATATATATATATATATATACATATATACATATATACATATATATATATATATATATATATATATATATATATATATATATATTACATACATATATATATGTATACACACATATATATACCTATGACCGTTGGTAAATCACTGATGAGGGACTCATTTTATAACATGTTATCCATGTGCAACCATGCAGTATTCTTCTCCCCATTTTTTCACATATATTTACCTAAACTGCGATTCTGTTTTTTTCTCTCTCTCTCTTACTGCTCCCTCGTTCTCTCTGTTTCTCTTACTTTCTTTCGTCCCCTCTGTCATGTCAGTTAACACTTTCTCTATACTGACTTCTTCCTCACACTTCCACTCACTCACTCACTGTTTCTCCCCTTCTCACTTCCCCCCGTTCGCGACGTTAACGATTCCTTCTTTCTTACATCGGATTCATCTCGAAAGGTCTATTTTCTACTCGCTCATATATTCACCCAGCTTATACTGATAGAATAACTATGTAGCTTGTGTCTTTTCCTATCTTCGGTTAGCTTTCCTCTATGTTGTTTACTTGTCTCACTCGCTTTACGCGTTTTAATTGTCCTAATAACTTATTTTAGTTATTATTGCGCCAACGTGAGGTATATGATTTTTAATGCAATGAAATACCTATGACCGTTGGTAAATCACTGATGAGGGACTCATTTTATAACATCTTATCCATGTGCAACCATGCAGTATTTATCTCCCCATTTTTTCACATATATATATATATATATATATATTTAAATATATATATATATTTACTCTAATGGGCAAACACAACAACAGCAACAACAACAACAACGGCCAGAAAGCCAGGAGCAACCACTACTGAATTCAAGCATAATAGCTGAATTACTGAATGACAGTATCACTCAGCCACTCACTCAGCCATCATTATCGCCATCACCATCACCACCAACACCATCTTCTGCCACATCAACTACTAGTAATGGACCACTGCTCTCTCTCCCACCACAGTTGTCATCATAATCATCACCACTAATGCTTTTTTCCCCCTCATCACCACCACAGCTATGCCATAGTCAAAAGAACTTTAAAAAAAAAGATCTATGGAGCTGTATACCCTCCCCCCACTACAAATACTAGAAACCCCAAAATATGCCGCTACTCACTACGACAGAGGCCATACACACGTACCGACTGTATATTTACCCATTTACCGGGTACTAGGCGCACTAACACCGCCAGCCAACACCAAAGCACGCTGCCCGCACGCATAGGTCGCAGTCCCAAAATCTGCCAACATTCCCAGCGTGAGAGGCTATGTCTGCTGACTGACTGTACCTTCACTCATCTTCCTGGGACGCAACGCACGAACAGAAAAGGGGCTTCATGCCAACCCACAAACCACAATAAAGCCACCCCCTGCTGCGGTAATGCTGCTCCAGTCTCCTCACAAAGAGATGATTACAACAACAAAAACAACAAAAGTAATGCTGCTCCAGTCTTTTCACAAAGACACGATCACAACAACAAATACAACAACAACAAAAATAACGCTGCTCCAGTCTTTTCACAAAGACACAATTACAACAAATACAGCAACAACAACAAAAGAGGAAACTGCAACCCTATCCAGTGTTGTAACCACAAATCCAATCAAAAGCTGCTCCCTGAACAAAAAAAAACCTTTCTTTTTTTGCCATGAACTTGGCAAAAGAGATAGAGAAAAATATGTTAGCCATCACCCAATACCATCCTTGCTGTCACTAACATACAATCACAAAACAAGCCCCCTGCAACAGTCAAAACCAGCCACCACACTAGCCTCCACATTCTTACTCAATACATAAGGTATCAGCCCATCCATCAATGCACAGAAATGGAAGATCCAATTCATTGAGGATTGGGTTGGTAACCACCCATTTCATATCCCCTTCTTCATTCTTACGGAGACCTACCTTCACAACTCCCACTTGGAGGCCGAAGTAAGACTGAGATATTTCACAACCATCCGTGCGGATCGTGTTGGCAGAAGGAAGGGTGGAACTGTCATTTTCCTGCATGATTCCTTTACGGCAGATGGCAACACAACATTCTCTAATGGATACTGTGAATCAGTCACTGTGCACAATAAAGCCAATGATCTGACATTAGTTGGGCTCTATAGGCCGCCACAAACACCCATAATCTGCTTCAAAGAATGCCTCAACAGTATTAAATGCTTTATTAAACTGTGCCATTCTAGGAACATACTTCTGATGGGAGACTTTAATCTACCCTGTGTCGATTAAGAATAACAAGTCACCAGGTATGGCTGGCATCTCTGCTGAAATGCTGAAGTCAGGAGGTGAAAGCAGAGTCAAGTGGATCGGCCACTTATGTAATCTTGTGTGGAACACGGGTGAAGTCCCAGAAGATTGGAGAAACGGAGCGGTTGTCTGTATCCCCAAGAAGGGCAACCTTGCCGATTGTGACAACTGGAGGGGAGTGACACTTCTCTCCATACCAGGGAAGGTCTATTGTCTGATGATCCTGAACCGCATACGTGACATGGTAGACCGGAAACTGCGAGAACAACAGGCAGGGTTCCCCCAAAACAAAAAAAAACAATTATCAGAAAAATAAAAAGAACAAACAAAAAAATTAACACACTAAAATACTGCCAACAGCAACACACACATTCAATGGCTATCACCCTGCTTGAGTCAAAAAAATAAACCTCCAGCAATGCATGATGCCCATCATCAATAACCAGAGAATAACTGAAGAGAGGTGGGCCATTGAGAAAATCAAACTCAACTCCAAAATGTTCTTTTCATTTGCTAAAAAACACAAAGTCACTGTCTCCACTGTTGACCCCCTAGTTGATGAAAATGGCACACGCCAGGATGATGCAGAAACAAAAATGCTCTGTTTCCAGCAATCCTGATATGGCCGATCTATATCAGACATAACGTTTGGCGCCCCTGATGTCTTAGCGGCAATAAAGAAATTAAACACAATGCAGCAGTAGGCCCTGATAGGTACCCTGCTTGTGTCCTGAAGGTGTGTCGACACCAATTTGCATCTCCTCTTGCTAATCTGTGGAGGAACTCACTGGACACTGGCTATATTCCTGAAAACTTTCTGTCCCAGTCCGTTGTCCCAGTCTTCAAAAAGGGAAATAGGTTCCTTGCAGTGAACTACCGTCCGATCTCACTCACCTCTCATATTATCAAGGTATTTGAGAGGGTGGTGAGATCATGAATAACTCACTTTCTTGAAAGCAACAGGCCTGCTGATCTCCAACCAACATGGGTTCCATAATGGAAGGGACTGCCTAACTCAGCTCTTGCATCATTCTGACAATGATTTGAGAGCCTTGGGAGATGGCTCCTACACTGATGTCATCTACCTTGATTTCAGCAAGGCCTTCGACAGGGTTGATCATAAGATTATACTGAAAAAACTATCCAATGTTGGTGTCTCTGGAAGGTTACTACAGTGGATCAAATGTTTCCTGGCAGGCAGAACCCAGCATGTTGTAGTCGAAGGAGTAAAATAAAGCCCTGCCTAAGTCAGCAGTGGCGTCCCACAAGGCACTGTGTTGGGCCAACTTCTTTTCATCATCTACATTAATGACATCACTGACATCATCAAGCACAGGAACATCATAATCTTCGCAGATGATTCCAAACTCCAAAGGGTCATCAATGAGGTGGGTGACTGGACTTGCCTTCTACAGACCTACAGGCTGTTATCCAATGGGCAGAAATGAATAATATGCTGTTGAATGAGGATAAATTTGAATTAATCCACTTTGGGAAAAAGGATTCCTGAAACTACCATACTCTCTTCCTTAGGGTCAAACTCTAGTGGCATACAATAACATCAGTGACCTGGGAGTAATTGTGGACAACATAAGCTGGGCCACTCATACAAACAGCAAAGTTGATATGGCCCGCAGAATGTGTCACTGGATTCTTAGAACTTTCCAGTCGAGAGATATCCACACTGTTATCCTTCTCTTCTCCACTTTTGCCCGACCCCACCTTCAATACTGTTGTCCACTGTGGTCACCCCACACGAAACGAAGTATAATGAAAGTTGAAGCACCACAAAGATCAATTACAAAAAAGATAGATGGCATGACAGGCCTTGACTATTGGAGTCGATTAGAAAAGCTCAAACTTTATTCTCTCCAACGTCGCCGTGAGCGCTACATTATCTGTATGATGTGGAAAATATTCCATCAGCTTTTCCCAAATGATGTTGGCATCACCTTTAGTTTACACCCAAGGCTTGGGCCCGGTGCTATCCGCCCACAACAAAAATCTCACTCGCATCACATAACAACAATACGGCACAATTATTTCACCTCAATTGGCCCTGCACTCTTTAACATTACACCAAGACACATCAAAGCAGAGACAGACCCTATCAAGTTCAAGAAGTATTTGGATAAATTCCTCCAAGAAATCCCGGATAAGCCTCCTACACCCGGATATGCCTCCGTAAACAATTACTCTCTGCTCGAGTGGGCCATGGTGCCCAAAAAGTGATTTGTAAGATTTCGCCATGTGGTGCTTTTAAATTAGACATGGCCTGGGCCAATACTGGCCGAAACCTATCAAAGTTATCAAAGTTATATATATATATATACATATATATATATATATATATATATATATATATATATATATATATATATATATATATATATATATATATATATATATATATACATATATATATAGTAACTCTTTAATATATATATATATATATAAGCGGAAGGAATATTCAATTTGTTGGTAATTACGAAAATATACATGTTTATAACTGATTCAGAGCACTCGACAGTTTTTCTGGAGTATAATATACAATGATATTAAATAAATAGAAACTATATTTATAAAATCATATTTATTCTATTATATATATGTAAAACTCATTCTTTGATGTACTCATTGAATCATGTTTAACTCTTTAATATATATATATCTATGGAGCGCTTGCCACACATCTCGGAAGTTGTTTTTTGGCTAATTTCCAATAGCTGAAATACGATTCTCGCTAATTTATATTTATATATATATATATATATATATATATATATAAGCGGAAGGGATATTCAATTTGTTGGTAATTACAAAAGTGTACATGTTTATAACTGATTCAGAGCACTCGACAGATTTCTGGAGTATAATATACAATGATATTATATAAATGGAACATATATTTATAAAATCATATTTATTCTATTATATATATTTCAAGGGTACCAAATATATATTTCAAGGGAACCAATATATATATATATATATATATATATATATATATATATATATATATATATATAAATTCATACAACTGTATGCATGCATATAGATTTCTATGTAATTTCATGTATCATAAGTCTGTGTTTTTGTAAAATTGTGCATGCTGTCAATATACACAAAATTCTTCAATGATTGGTTGGAAATATTCTTTATGCGTATTGATCTCATTTGAACATACATTGTATTTAATGAATACTAGAAGGCAGGAAGCCATCTCCCCATTTCACCTCAAGAAGGCTTCAGTTGCTATAGTATAATTACAACTGATTTAAACGAAAATTATTTGGTCATCAGAAAGTAATTTAGAACTTAGCACTAACTTCTAGTAATAGTAATTAATAGTAATTGGTTTATAGAGGCCACTTAGATTACGTAATAAACGGAAATTAACTTAACCTCGTTGATTGCTAAATCTACGAATTCTTGGGTTTCACAAACACATCGACTTATTTCAACGTAATTTTCATTATGTCGAAAGAAAAGTATGTCTCGATTTGTGTTTTTGCTTCTACTACTACTACTACTACTACTACTACTACTACTACTACTACTACTACTACTACTACTACTGCTGATGATGATGATGATGATGATGATGATGATGATGATGATGATGATGATGATGATGATAAAAGGGCCGAATTATAAGGGAGAATACAAAAGAGGAGGACAATGTAGATTTTACATAAATACGCGTAATAAATATAAATAACACTAACAAAATAACAATAAAAATACAACAATGAAAATCCCCCATTAGGGGGCATAACCACCCAGGGTCGACTCAGGAGCCCCCACATATCCTGAGCCACCGACTCTTCGAAGGCCCCCGGGAAGGGTACCCCTCTCCTCCTTAATTTGAGCCAGCCTTCGAGCGCATGTTCAGAGTAGACCCATTCACACAGGCCATTCTTGCCACATTCACCAACATTTAAGCAAATGTACTGGGTGGCAGCACTTCTCTCTTCACCTTCGTCTTCCTTTTCAAGTGAAACTTGAAAAAGTCGATGAGGGATTGGCCGAAGAGAAAAGTGTCTGCCTTTAGTCCTTTCAACCTGGTCCACCACACAATCTCTTTCGCTACCACCACTAGACAGAGGAAACATGCCTGCCCTTCCTTCCCCCACCAAAAAAAGGCGACGGGGGCGGGTCATCATTATGGACTAGGTCGATAGCCGGATCTGTTCTACACTTGACAACAGCTGTTCGGCATAACTCCACAAGTCTGTAATGAGGGACACTGGACTAGTGCGTACAGAATGGTTTTGTTTCTGTGCAGGCATCTAGGGCAGGTCGATCTGACAGCACTTCTGTGCCAGTATAGTTTATGTCCAACCGCCAGTCCATCCCCACCGTAAGCACTGCCAAGTGATGGATTTCTTGACGTTATCCATTGTTCACGAAATCATGCGGATCTGACTGGTCATTTCGACTTTGTCGACGCCAAGATCCTCTCCAAGAACGTTGTCGCAATTTCCCTCCACTAATCCTCTTTAGAACTTAAGAATGGAAGTTCCACTAACTGCATAGCCCACCTGGTAGAGGTCAATGAGCGCCTGGCAAAATTCCAGATGCCATGCGCCCAGACTCGGTTTCTTGACCCATGACTGCAGCTCAGTCAAAGAGACGAGCTGCAGAAAAGACTGTCTCACAATCGGCGACCACACTAATTCAACGTTTAGGCAGAATATCTGGGGATGCTGCATGTTTGCGCTTGATTAGTCACGACACGCCCAGCCCTCCGCGTAGAGGCTACTGGCAGCAGATGTAGCGCTTCACCTACAGAACCTGTCTCCTCCACAAGAAGTTGAAGTAGAGCCGTTCCAATTTGGTGAGGCACCAACGGGGGCAATGCACGATGGTCAGGCAGTAGCAGTTGATGGACGCGATGTACGCGTTCACCCTAACTTTCAGGGACAGCTTCCTCTCAGCCCATTTCTGGGTGAGAGTGGTTACCCTGTTCGCATACACAATCTTAACAATCCTCTCCTCCGATGCTGCCGTGTTCTTTTCTCGAGCATATATATATATATATATATATATATATATATATATATATATATATATATAAATCAAAAAATGGCGAGCTGTGTTGTTGCATTTAAGTATAAAAAATGAAGAATTAGAAATAGAAGTTAAGAATATCCATCATCAGTTGTCATAGGTATTTCTTCGCATTACAGACAATATACCTCCGTCTAGGGCGATACAATAACTAAAATAAGTTATTGGGATAAAAAGACTTGGGTGGAGAAAGAGAGACATGTAAACAGACACGAATAGCGAGGCAACGTAAAGAGAGGAAAAAATGAAAAAATAAAGTCAATAATTCATTTCGAACATAAGAACAGGCGAATATTGACGAGGAGAACAAAGACACATCTTAACCGTACGGATGTGAGCGAGAAGAAAGACCGAGTACAGTGTGGAACGATGGAGGAAGTGAGAGACCCTCTGCTAGTCACCCTCTCTCGGCTAGCCTCTTCCTCGCATTTTCACTCACTCACTCTCTGCTACTCACCCTCTCTCACTTCCTCCATCGTTCCACACTGTACTCGGTCTTTCTTCTCGCTCACATCCGTACGGTTAAGATGTGTCTTTGTTCTCCTCGTCAAAATTCTCCCGTTCTTATGTTCGAAATGAATTATTGACTTGATTTTTTCATTTTTTCCACTCTTTACGTTGCGTCACCATTCGTGTCTGTTTACATGTCTTTCTCTTTCTCCACCCAAGTCTTTTTATCCCAATAATTATTTTAGTTATTGTATCGCCCTATGCGGAGGTATATTGTCTGTAATGCGAAGAAATACCTATGATGCCTAGTAGACAACTGATGATGAATATTCCTAACTTCTATTTCTAATTCTTCATTTTATATATATATATATATATATATATATTGGTGGGCTGATGCGTGTGTGTGTGTGTAAAACTGAAATCTTTGCGGAAATTTCCGGATAAATACGGTAATATAAATAAAGGAAGATAAATGATCGAATCAGTGAGTAATTATTATTTACAGTTAACCTATTCTCCAACAGATATCGTACGAATACTTTGGCACTTCTCTCTAGCATATGATTTGATAATTTACGTTGTAAAAACAAAAGGAGTCTATACAAATGATTTTATTTAAAATTCCACCTCCTTTCGACTTTAAACATGCCATAAACAATCTCTAACACCTATTATATTTGGACAACTGTAGCGATGAACCCATTTAAATTCTATTAAATCCAGACCGGAATATATCTATATAAACAAATTAAAAGATAGTTAGAAAAACCTAAATAAAACTTGATCACCCAAGTGAATAATTATTATTAAAATGTAAAATGAAGTGTCACACATTCTCATATATATATATAAATGTTTATATATATATATATATATATATATATATATATATATATATATATATATATATATATATATATATATATATATATATTCCAGCGGCTTCCCGCCTACATTAGTGATCCCCTCTGGCTTCTCAACATTCTCTACCAGATATTTTGTTTTAGTCTCATTCATTCTCAGCCCCACACTCATCGACACAGTCTCAACCTCCCGCATCAAATCCTCTGCCTCCTTCACTGTATTTGTCACCAAAACTATGTCGTCGGCAAATTCAGCATCCGATACCTTTTTCGCTCAACTCTCCTGCTCTGAGCCGGTGCTACAGTAAAGCCGAAGTCCTGGTGTTTCTCCAGTGCAAGGCACATACAATAGTCCACTACGATGATAAAAAGGTAGGGAGCCAATGTTTCTCCCTGGAGCACTCCAGCCAGTATCTCAAAGAACTCTGTCATCCCATCAGGTGTAATGACTTGGGCTTTGGTGTTGGTGTAGAGCAGTGATATCAGGTCCACTATCCTCTTGGGGATTCCATAAGCCTGTAAGATCTTCATCAGGCAGTAACGGTCCACAGAATCAAAGGCCTTCCTGAAGTCAATGATAACCATGACCGCAGGAAGGCACTTTGCTCTAGCTCCCTCTAATATCCTCCTCAGCATCAGGATGTGACTGGTGGTTGATCTACCCTCTCTGAAGCCGTTCTGGTTGTCCCTGAGCTTCTTCTCCATCTCAGGCTGGATCCTGTCAAGAATCATCCTGTTGAGGGTCTTTGCCACAAGTGACGTCAGTGAGATCCCCCGGTAGTTGTTGGTGTTAGAGAGATCTCCCTTCTTTGTCACTGGGACGATGTTACTGATCCTCCACTGATTCGGGGCAACTCCTTTCTCCAGTGCCCCGTTACAGAACCCTAGGATGATATCATCAAAATCACACCTCTTCATCACCTCTGATGCCACTCCATCTTCTCCATGAGCCTTGCCCTCCTTGATCTTCTTCTTGGCTCTCTAAAGCTCCTCTCTGGTGAAGGGCTCTGTCTCAGCATCCAGTTCCTCAAACAGCCGCCTGATCTCCCCAGTGCTCTGGGCTGTGGAGGGTGGCTCTCCTAGTAGGGTCCTAAAATGGTCTAGCCATTTCCTCTTCCTATCCTCGGGCCCCGTTCCCTGGATCTGACTCGAACACCTTTTCTTCCTCCCTGTGATCTCGTTGATGATCATCCAGCTCTCCTTACATCCAGATCTGTCAACCGCTCTCTCCACACTTCTGATCTTCTCTATCAGTGCCTCCTCTCTGACCTCATTGTAAGCGGTACAGAGCTATTCCCTCATCACCTCCACAGTATCCATCCTCTCCTCCGTAGGATCAGCATAGAATTGGTCCCTGGCAGCTTTCAGGTGTTCTCTGGCTGCACACACTTTTGGGTTTGCAGAGCTGACGTGCTTCCCTTTGTTCTTTTTCCTCGGCACCAGGGTTTCACTTGCTTTCACCACTGCATTGGTGAAGTGCCCGTACCTCCTCGTCACACTCTCCTCAGTCCAACCAATCTCTCTCTCTCCTCTGACTCTCCACACAGAGCACTAAACCTGTTTCTCACTTCCACTGTGAACCTCTCCTGTAGCTTATCATCTTCCTTGAAAGCTCCCCAGTCATAGATTGTTCTCCGGGGCTGAGCCTTGCTCTTTCTTAAGTTCACGCGGACCTCACTCATAACAAGCCGGTGGTCACTACCCAGTGTACTGAAATAGCTGTATGGTTCCGTGTTCAGAACACTATTCCGCCACTTTTTCCTCACCAAAATGAAATCAATCTGGGACTTCGACAGGTGCATATCTGAGATGTAGGTCCACATCTTCCCCAGATTCTTCCTAAACCTTAGGTTGGTCGCCATCAAGTTCGCCTCCAGCAGGGTGTCTCTCAGTAGTCTTCCATTTCGGTTGGTGTTGTTATAGAAGTACCAGCAAGGATCTTCACTGCCCTCCTTACTCAGATGTGCATTGAAGTCCCACAAAACAAGCAGGATATTGTGTGACTGAGTGGTGTTGACAGCTCTACACACCTCCTCATGGAACTCCTCGGCATTCACATCACTGTCCCCCTCGGTTGGACTATAGGCTGAGATGACTGTCAGTCTTGGGTTTCCATTGAAGGTCACCCTCAACACTCGCGGGGAGATAGGCATTATTTCCCTCACCAACAGATTGGTTTTTGCACTGAACACAAAACCCACTCCTCCTACTGCAGCATTTTTTGTGTTCTTCACTGCCGATGTAGTGATGAGCTGGCTCTTCCTCCCGATCATCACACTCCTCACGGGCTCATCGTGTAGAATCCTGTGTTCTTGGATCGCAAGTATCTGTATACCACTCTCCTCGAACAGATGTCCCAACTCCACCTCACTTCTCCAGCGTTCGAATAGTCCTCACATTCAAAGTGCCCATTTTGATGGCTCTTCTGCAGGACAAAACTGCATTCTTTATATTTGTCTCAGAGACAGCTGATCCATCATCCACTGGCCCTCTCTGTGGCTCTAAGCCAGCAGAGTCATAACGACCAGGCTGCTCTTTGACAGTGTAATTAGGGGCTCTAACCCTAGTGCTGTTAGATCGACTCTCCATATTTCTTTTCAATGGCTGACAATACCTTACCGGCGCCACTCGAATAAGGTAGCTATTTAACCCATAAATGGAGCCCTAACAGGTACTACGACCCCGGGCCAGGGCAGACCTGGGAGTCATGACAACTAAGGGGTAACTCCACATTCCCCACATCTCCTGCTTGAGATCGGTGTGGAAGTCGGACCTTCGTAGAGACCTGAAAATCCGCCTCTTCATTGCTGTAGTGGAGTCTGTGCTGCTGTATGGGTCTGAGACTTGGACACTGACCAAGAGACTCACTCAGATGGTGGATGGGTGCTACACGAGAATGCTGAGGATGGCTCTGAACATTAATCAGTATATCTGAGGATGAAAAACTCAGAGCTGTATGGGAGCATCCCAAAAGTCAGCTCAAAAGTGACACAGAGGAGACTGAGGTTGGCTGGACATGCTCACCGACATCCAGAGTTGACATTGCACTCAGTGCTACTTTGGGAGCCCCTACATGGACACACTAGAAGAGGAAGACCAAGGTTAACATATGTTGATGCCCTAAGGACAGACACTGGTCTGTTGGAGATGCAGGATATGGCAGCGATAATGAGGGACAGAGACCGCTGGAGAGAACTCGTCCATGGATCTCGGGAATTTTACCCGCCTTAGATATATATATATATATATATATATATATATATATATATATATATATATATATATATATATATATATATATATATATATATATATATATATATATCACACCGCATTCACGGCGTACGGTCTGCTTCTCTTACGGCTCATGAAATTCACCCAGCTCATGCTGATCGGATAACTATCATGTGGCTTGCTGTTTTTCCAACCTTCGGTTTGCTTTTCCTTCTGTTGTTTACTTGTCTCACTCGCTTTACGCGTTTCACTTGTCCCAGTAGCTTACTTTAGTTATTACTCGCACCAACCTGAGGTATCTGATTTTTAATGCGATGAAATACCAATGATGGTTGGCAAATCACTGGTGAAGGACTAATTTTATAATATGTAATCCATGTGCAACCATGCAGTATTCTTCACCCTTGTTTTTCATATATATATATATATAGCGGCGATGAATTAGTTTTGCGAGGTTTTTTATATGAAATCGTGTGTCGAAACAGATATTGTTATATTTGGGGAGGGTCATATTTGCGTAATATTGCCAGAATTAATAACAGAACACACTCACTGTTTGGTTAGATCGCAGATATATATATATAAAAGACAGCGAGAAGCGAAAACCAACCAAACAGTGAGTGTGTTCTGTTATTTATTCTGGCAATATTACGCAAATATGACCCTCCCCAAATATAACAATATATATATATATATATATATATATATATATATATATATATATATATATATTTATAAACATACATATATATATATATGAGAATGTGTGACACTACATTTTACATTTTAATAATAATTATTCACTTGGGTGATCAAGTTTTATTTAGGTTTTTCTAACTATCTTTTAATTTGTTTATATAGATATATTCCGGTCTGAATTTAATAGAATTTAAATGGGTTCATCGCTATAGTTGTCCAAATTTATATATATATATATATATATATATATATATATATATATACGGAAAAAATGAAACGAAATTTCATTTCCCACTCTTAGTACGGCTGTTACTTAAACATAAGTATGTACACGTACATACATATATGTATACAGACGTACCGTAGTATGTATATATATATACATACATGCACACATATATATATATGTACGTATGGATTCACCGAACATTTATTATAATGCTCGGTGTGTTTGTAAACAAACATCCCGTATTAAGCCGTAGTATCCAGCAAACATCGTTGCTCGTTTATTCAACACTGACAAAGGAACGCTGTACTAGTTTCAAGCTTATTAGCTATCGTCAGCAACGTATACCTTCCTGCCATATATATATATATATATATATATATA
Source organism: Eledone cirrhosa (assembly GCA_964016885.1). Taxonomy (NCBI): domain Eukaryota; kingdom Metazoa; phylum Mollusca; class Cephalopoda; order Octopoda; family Eledonidae; genus Eledone; species Eledone cirrhosa. Next base: position 263,960,990 of record OZ024743.1, on the reverse strand, counting down.
TATATATATATATATATATATATATATACGTGGGAAAGTAGAACAAGATATTTTTGCGTGCAATGAACCTTGATGTGGATATAACCCAAAAAACTCTTTCCGAGCAATATAAGGAACACTTGTGATTATTTATGCCTTTGTGAAGCCCAACTGGGCGAAACGTACGCAGGTGCTGTTTTAAATAAACATGTTTTAACGGTCTATTCTCCGATTTTTTACTTTCCCACGTACTTACGCTCTGCTAACTCTCTAGCCTACTAAATATTAACACTTCAAATACTTATTTAATACTGCCGGCATTAGTATCGAGCACATTTGGCATACGCTGCTTAGCAAATAACTATATGTATCACCTATCCTCCCATTTTTTCTCTTTCTCGATACGTAAATACTGTATATATATATATATATATACGTTATTCCGGGTTTAATCGGAGGTAACCACAGTAAGTAAGGTACTCAATACATTGCAGAGTATAAAAGTTTTAATATAGATGAGATTCTACAGGACTAGAACTGTTTCATTCTTTAGAAATCATCACCGATCCAATAAAATATATATATATATATATATATATATATATATATATATATATATATATTATTGGATTCCTGATGATTTCTAAAGAATGAAACAGTTCTAGTCCTGTAGAATCTCATCTATATTAAAACTTTTATAGTATGCAATGTATTGAGTACCGTACTCTTAATGTGGTTACCTCCGATTCAACCCGGATATTGCGGCTTAATACGGGATGTTTGTTTACAAACACACCGAGCATTATAATAAATGTATATATATGTATATATGTATATATATATATATATATACGTATATATATATATATATATATATATATATATATATATATATATATATATATATATATATATATATATATATATATATATATAGATAAATCTACCAAGAGTTCATTATTTAATGATATATATGTCCTAGAAACGATCGTTAAATAATGAACTTTTTTTTGTTTAATATAAGGAACTGTTTCATTGTTTTATTCATTTTTTTTTAATACTTTATATATATATATATATATTTTCTATATATGTATATATATATATATATATATATATATAGAGAGAGAGAGAGAGAGAGGGGGGAGGGAGAGAGAGAGAGAGAGTGTATGGGTGTTTGTGGTTTGACTATTGGATTGTTGATTCATGTGTCTACTTTTCAAGAAGAAGAAATTTTTAGTGAATGATACTTTATAATAGCAGACAGGGTAAAAGTAAAGAGTGTGGCTATGTCATAATTTTAATAGAAAAAATTATTAAAGAATCATTTAAAAATTTGAAGTCGATCTAATTTTGTGTGTCACACACACCAACACATACTCTCATATATATATATATATATATATATATATATTTATATATATAACGAAGGAAGTGTGGTAAGGAACCAGATGGACCATAACGCACCGGAATAGAATGGGTAATAGGAAAATGTCCAGAAATAGCCGTCGAAACGGCTTGAGCTCTGTCGTTGGTGTCTTGAACATTTTCCTATATATATATATATATATATATATATATATATATATATATATATATATATATATATATATATATATATATTAGAAAGTGAGGTTTTGTTTACAAAATGAAAAATAACCGAGGTGTCCTACACGAGTGAAAGTATAAGGAAAAAAGGTGAAATAGAAAATGCAACTGGAGTCTTATTTTTTTTTAAATATATATATTTATTTGGTTATTTTACCGGTTTCGCAGTGCTTCTGCTTTTCAAAAGTAGAGTTTTGATGGAGGGTCTGTGGATTTTCTCACATCTGGTTGGTCTTTGAGTGTTACTAGTTTTATATGGAAAAAATTAGCTCGAAACGCCAGGTTTTAGAGAAGTAATTTGATTGGTTGGTGAATAAGTATAATAAATTTCGCGCCAGTTCGCGTTTCAATTTTTTTCCCAACAAAGGGGGTGAAGGGGGAGGGGCTCAGGTTGTTTGTTCATATATGAATGAAGTTTGGTCGGTTGATGCAGTCACGTGAATAAGCACATCAGCTTTCGCGGCAGTTTGTTTGAATTTCTTTTTACTTAAAAAAAGTGGCTCATGAAGGCTTTTTTTTTTGTTATAAATGAAATTATGATTGTCACGTGAACAAGTTCGTTAAATTTCGCGCCTGTATTTGGGAATTTATTTTGTACCCTTTTAGAGAATTTTATGACAAACAAAAGATAATGGTCAAGAGAAATGGGATGGGGAGAATTGTTCTGGTTCAGTGAATATGGCTGCTTCGCTGGGGTGTCAGAATTCAGACTTTCTATTAAAATAAAGAAAGTAGAGATATGTATGTTTATTTGTGTGCTTGTGTGTGTGTGTAGGAAGATGATTCTATTAGTAGAAATGGGGGAGGGAGTTGTGTGTGTGTGTATGGGTGTTATGTGTGTGTGAGTAAGGTAAGTTGGAGAGAATATATATCTTTTGTGTGTGTGTATGTGTGTAGGAAAGTGATTCTATTAGTAGAAATGGGGGAGGGAGTTGTGTGTATGGGTGTTATGTGTGTGTGGGAGTATGGTTAGCATGTTAAGATGAAGAGAATATATATATTTTGTGTGTGTGTAGGAAAATGATTCCGTTAGTAGAAATGGGGGAGGGAGTTATGTGTGTGTGTGTGTGTGTGTGTGTGTGTGTGTGTGTGTGTGTGTGTGTGGTGGGGGGAGGGTTAGCATGCTAAGGTGTTAGAGTATTAACGTATGTTAAGGTTTATTTAGTTCTGGTTTTTATTTTCTAAAGTAGGTGTTATGTGTGTGTGTATGTATGTGTCTGTTTGGATGGTTAGCATGTTATGGTGTTGACATAATTTATATTAAACTATATTTAATGCTGGTCTATATTTTTGAATAAACATATTTTCCTTATTTATTCGTATTTGTTCTGTTGTATTGTCAGCGCAAAGGGAAGTCTTGGAATTTGGGTGTCTTATTACTTGTGCATATGTCTAGATGTGCACTTATATATATATATATATATATATATATATATATATATATATATATATATATATATATATATATATATGCAGGCTGGCCAAAATGTCGCACAGGGGTCAACTATTTATAATATTTTTTTGATTCTGTAATATTTTTCCTTTCTCTTCGGGAATTATATGAACTAGGTGTGGGAAATTAATTAGGGAAAATGTCAGCACCGAGCAATGCACCCAAGTTGTGAAATTCTTCTACCAAAATCAGGGGTCGATGATTCAGACCGAGACAGCATATCAGCGACACTATCGAGTGAGAGATGCTCCTAGTGACAGTGCGATTAGGAAATTGGTTAATCGTTTCGAAGAGCAAGGAGCAATAACGGATCGCCCACTTTCTGGGCGGGCTCGCACTGTCAGACCTGATGAGACAAGGGAAAAAATTCGAGAGAGTGTCGAGGAAAATCCAGGTACATCGATTCGAAGCCGAAAATGCTAAGCCGAAAATGGCCGCCATATAAAAGATGTAATTTTTTATAAGTAATGTAGTGGTGTGACAAGGAATGACGAGTGCAAAATAATTTTCCTTATGTCCATTAAAGTGTATCAAAATTTCATACATAAAACTAAAACCCCTGTGTGACTTTTGGGCCACACTGCATATATGTATATGAATATATT
>OZ024743.1:263949845-263952345 GCA_964016885.1 Eledone cirrhosa | reverse complement strand
AACGGAATAAAACATCATTCTATTTCAGATTCTTAAATATATATCAAGAAATACATTTATGAAATTGAAAGAAAATGTTCATGTATTTTTTATCTCTAATATTTATGCTCTTTTCAACGAAGAAATATAAAACTGGTTTATTTGAATAGTTTTATTTCCTTTGATTGTTTTTCGTTTCTCTCTAGATATTTTTCTCACTTATTTCTTTTCCATGATGACACTTTAAATACTGCTTATTAGAATTCACTATAATGCATGTTATACAATGCTATAGAGTTGTGAAGGACAATCTTATATTAGACAAAATTACATGAAATAAAATATATCCATAGATAAACTAATACGACATAAATGAAAAACATAGCAACTCCTTTATATATCGCTTTTTTATTCTCAATATATAACAAAGCTTCCCACGAAAAGCAACACGTTTTAGTTTCCTGTCTAATTAAACTACACAGCTACTACCGTATATTTTATTACGCCACAGCTGCAAATGTAGTAGATTCGATCTCAACGTTTCTTATTAGTGACAGTTTTATATCTGTTTATTGGAATTTACGACATTGAAAATTTCGGAGAGCTTTTTTAAATTCTGTTATTGCTACTGAAATGGTGAATTATGACTGAAAAGTGGATTAGCAGGGATCAGGTGACAATGTGTTGCTGCTAATCCTCTCCTCTGACGTTAACATTTCCCGGATTCAGGCTTTTCTTGAAAATGTTATTATCTTCCTACCCGTGTTGTTATTGGTAGTGGTGGTGTTTAGCCACAGGTCATCTTTGATCAAGTAGATCTATTATAAATGCTCTAACCATGAATCTTTCATCATAATTTCAGACAATTTATTAAGGGTAACATAAAAGATTATGTATTTTTTCTCAGAGGGTAAGCCATATGGTTTTCGAATAATTAACTGCTCGACTTAGAGACTGTTGATGGCTCGTTTATCAACATTACGTTTAACGGATACCTAACTGACTTGCTCTGTATCGAGACCCATATACAAATGAATTACATACTTTTAAATGCTATAATATTAAATTAATGGTATTAGAGAAATCCGAAAAGCAGACATCTTATGTGGATACGATGTCTTTAAAAGGTTGAGCTGCTATCAAGTTGAACAGAGAAATATGTAAACATTTTTTGTTATTGCATATCATTCTTCCATATATTTATGAAATTTATGTCAAATATTTCCTGTTGTCACGAACACACACTAGTAATTAAATCATAGCAGGACCATATTCATAAATTAGGTCCATCAAGAAAAATCCTTCACTTAGCATGGAGCTCAACATTTCTCAAAGCAAGGCCCATTGGATAGTTTTAATTCAAGTTTCTTAGAAAACGAGTCATTAGACAATTATATTGTTTGTCCCTACAATATTTCGAGGAGAGGGCTCCACCAAAAAAGGTGGTTCTTACAGATTCGTGTCTATGTGATGGGGAGTCAGTTTCTTGGTCATGGATGCAGGGTTTGTCATTAGAAATATATAAAACTATGGCACTAGCAGACCATCTGGCATGGTAATCATTTGGGTCACGCGCAGTTCTCTCTCTCTCTCTCTCTCTCTCTCTCCCTCTCTCTCTCTCTCTCTCTCTCTCTCTCTCTCTCTCTCTCTCTCTCTCTCTCTCTCTCTCTCTCTCTCTCTCTCTCTCTCTTTCTTTCTCTTTCTCTCCCCCCCCCCCTCTCTAACGGTGTATTTCGACACCAGTCACAAATATATTTGACTCGCTTGGCTACTGCATTGACCTTGAAGCAATGTTTCTTTTTTTAATCATTCCTATTTAGAAACATGTTTTCGAGACACCAAGAAATCAAGACTTTATGGGTGTCATATTACAATCAGCCCAATCAGCCGCCGCTGACGACAACATTATTGTTGACGACGAAAACGACAACAACACCAACAACCGACATCAATAACGACACAAACTACAACAAAAACAAGGAAAACAACAAGAAAACAACAACAACAATAGACGAAGTGAACATATTGGGTGGTATCAAATTAAATTGAGAAATAGACATACAGACATGAGAATTGAGGTAGACCATGTGGGACACTGCATTATATAATTTGAATATGTAAGCATATTTAACGCGGAGTTTTTATATATAAATAGGCTGTTGTAAGAGGGATTAGAAAAGCCAGTTTAAAACTGAATACACACGTCCATATGTAGCATATAGACATATAAAGAGATGTGTAGCCTCTCTGTGTCAATATGTGTTTATGGATAAAGTCATGGCTGAGTGGTTAAAATTTCGATTTGCAATCATGATATCCTGAGTTCCGTGCTACTGCATAACATATTGATTATTTATCTTTACCATTCTGACGTAAATTGGGTAGACGGAACCTTTGCGGATACCCGTTAGATGGACTGGACAAATAACTCAAATGAATTGGTTTCGTCAAATGCTGTATCACACTCAGTCGCTCTGCGAATCACTTTATAGTTAGACATAGCTTTAGAAGACTCAGGCGT
>OZ024743.1:263934845-263944845 GCA_964016885.1 Eledone cirrhosa | reverse complement strand
CAGCTCAGTGATGGACTCGCGTGCGTATCGGTGGGGTGGGGGGATGGGGGCTGATACGGGCAGTGAGCATGGGTCAGACCATGCTCTTGTTCGAGCAAGACTTCGTCTGCGGCTGCAGGCGAGACCTCCTCCCAACCGCCAGAAAAGGATCGACATCTCGCGACTCAAGCTCAATGCTGGAAATGCTTTCCGGCTAGAGCTGCGAAACCGATTCCAAATGCTGAGTAACGAAGTGGAACAGCAACCGGAGAAGGACTGGAACGCGCTCAGGGCGGCGACGGTTGAGGTGGCCAGAAAGCATCTCGGGTCGACCCAAAGACGCCATCGGGACTGAATCTCCGGCGGCACTCTTGAACTCGCGGAGAGGGCGAGAGTGGCCCGACTCGAGGGTGCATCTAATCTTCGAGATCTCCGACGTCACATATCTCGGGCTATTCGAGCCGATCTGAATGCAGGCTGGCGCGAATTTGCGGAGCAGGCGGAGAGGGCAGCAGCCTGTGGTGACTCGCGCAAGCTCTACCAGCTGGTGAAGCGGGCCAGCCGAAGCAGTACGGGTATCAGCGAGACGATCCGTAATCTGAACGGGGTGGTCATTACCAATCTTAATGACCGGCTAGTCCGATGGCGGGACCATTTCTCCGAGCTGCTCAACCACCCGCCACCACCCACGCCAACCTACGTGCAACCTTCCGGAGAAGAATACGGGTGCAGCACTGCCCCTCCAACGGTCGAGGAGGTGCGTAGTGTCCTGACACATCTCCGGAACAAAAAGGCGCCGGGAGAAGATGACGTTCCAGCTGCGGTCTACAAGGCCGAGCCTGATGTCTTCGCAGCTTGGTTCCATCGAGTCTTCTTCTCGGTGTGGGCGACGGAGCGATTCCCTGGTCACTGGAGTGAGGCAACTCTCCTACCCTTCTTCAAAAAAGGCGACAGGAAACTGTGTTCCAACTACAGGGGTATCAGTTTAATTGACGTTGCTGCCAAAACCTTCGCAATTCTTCTGCTGAAGAGGTTCCAGGCCATCCGTGATGTCTGTACCCGTCCTTCTCAGGGCGGCTTCCGTCCGGGGAGGGGTTGCGTTGATCAAATCTTCATTCTCCAGCGTGTCCTGGAACAACGGTGTGCACATCAACAGCCTACCGTCCTCTGCTTCATCGACTTTGCAGCTGCCTTCTATTCGGTAGATAGGAAGCTCTATGGCGTATAATGCAGGCGGACGGCATCCCAGTGCAGCTGCTTCGTCTCATACAAGGTTACTACCGGTCGACCCGGGCTCGAGTGAGGGTCTATGATCGGGAGACGGAGTTATTCGATGCTGGGACCGGTGTTCGGCAGGGGTGTGCGCTATCGCCAACTCTCTTTAACTACGCCATTGACTACACTCTCAACACAGCGCTTCGGGATTAACCGGGCGTAGAGGTCGGGAGAGGGGTCGTGGTGACGGACCTGGCCTACGCGGATGACATCGTGCTGATGGGCGCTAACGGGACAGATGTACAATGGGCTCTCGAAAGGGTGCACATTTCAGCCGCCGCTGTTGGTCTACGAATCAATGCCGCCTAGTCGAAAGTCATGACATCAGTGGTCTCGCCTGATGCCTGGCAACCATCTCGAGGGCGTAGACCTGGAGGATGTGGAGTCCTTCGTTTACCTGGGCTCAACAGTGGTTCCAACGGGACAGGGCGCAGCCGAGGTCAAGCGTCGCATACGTGCTGCCAGATCCGCTTTTGGGCGCCTCCAGCGGTGTATGTGGGACAGAAGAGAGATCACCTCGGCGACCAAGGGGCCAATCTACCAGGCCCTCGTTCGCACTATCCTCCTCTATGGGTGTGAAACATGGCCTATGAGGGTAGTCGATCAACGCGGGCTGGAGGTCTTCGACAATGACTGTCTCCGCCGCATTCTTCGCAGCCGACGATCCGGTACCTACCACCAGTTTTCGTCTTCGCCTGAATCTTCGACCCCTTCCTTCAGTGCTTCTGCAACGGCGCTTGAGATGGTTTGGTCACGCAGCCCGGCGCCCTGAGGGTGAGCTGATCCGTAATGTTCTCCTCCCACCCCCACTCCCTAACTGGCGGAAGCGCGTTGGCGGGCTGCTGAAGACCTGGGCAACGACGATCAAGGAGGACCTCTCCGAACTCTCAGGTCCGCAGGTGGTCGGCCTGTGCCGATGGAACCGTGACTGGCTCGCTATCTCCAGTGACCTATCCCGGGACCGTCGTGCGAGGGCTGCCATGGTGCGGAATGCCGTCAGGACAAGGGATGAAGCCGGCTCAACCCGTCCAGGGTGAATTTAGACACAAGTACAAGTACAAGTAATATGAGAGTGAATGTGGTTAAGGTGCTGGTCAATTTTGTCCAAGTAAAATGCATATGAAAGTTCGTTATGGTGTGTGTGTGGGTGGAGGGGACCAGGCATATGTGCAAATGCCATTTGCTGCAGGAAAATAAAGGGTTTAACGGTGTGTTTTAGCTCTGCTTATTTATCCGGTCGAAAGTTTGTTTATAATTTTATTTCCGTCTAGCAGTAGGGATTTCCAGTGTGTGTAATCAGTCCCATGGTATAGGGCATTTCCGGGTGTAGCCGATGGTTGGAACCCCAGTTCTTCACAATATCAGTTGCATGTTGGAATGCTCAACAGTTTGGAGCTAGATTCTTAAGTTTAACTTGTTGCAATTTGATTCGAGCACTCAACGTACTTTTTCCACATAGGAGTGACGGAGTATATTTAGAATAAGAAAATGCAAAGTAGTTTCAGATGTTATTTAAGTCATTTCATGATAATGCTGTGATACATATTTCAATGACGACAGTGGTGACCCTTTTCGGTGTACCCAGTTCCGTGACGTCATCAGAGATAAATACATAAATGTAATACGACTATATATATATATATGCCGTGACCTCATCAGACAGCTTTCATATATATGTGTATGTGTGTATATACATATATATATTTATATATTTATATATATTTATATATTTATATATTTATATATATATATATAAAGGATTTAAATTTAAGTGTCAAGTTTTTTGTAGGCAATGTGCAGTTTTTGCATTGTTGGGTAAAACAATATATAAGGTGACCTACTTGTTGAGTTGTACTCGACCTAGTAGATAGAAATGATTATCACAATTATCCGGTGAGTTTTCTGGTGTATTATAGAGTATAAGTAATTCATTCATTGCAGATATTCCACGGAGAGGTTTGTGGGAAAAGCACTGAGGTGTATATGCTGAGGTTTATTAATTCATTTGTTAATTATTGGTGATTCTGACACATGTTTCCACTCTTATCGGTTACACAATCCGTTATTTCAAATAGCCAAGAGTGGTGGATTGGCAGGATCGTAGAGAGTCGGCACCATGCTTTGCAGTATAGAGTTACGGTCTTTTACGGTCTGAGTTCAAATTTCGCCGAGGTTAACTTTGCCTTTCATCCTTACGCGGTCGATAAAATAAAGGTCCAGTAATGTACTGGGGTCGATTTAATCGACTTTCCCCCCCCCCAAAAAAAAAAAAATTACCGCCCTGTGCCTATACTAGAATTCCGGCATATAAAATAATCCAACATCTAAAAATGTAGGTTTTGCATGCTACTACGTAATCCATCGAAACACGTGTGAGAATCACCAAGAATTTTTCTAAGACCTTGACTCTCTCTCTCTCTCTCTCTCTCTCTCTCTCCCTCTCCCTCTCTCACACACACACACTCTCTCTCTCTCCCTCTATCTCTCTCTCTCTATATATATATATATAGTGGTAGAACACTGGAAGGTAATACCCGTAGTGGTAGAACACTCAGTCCATGGGACGAGTTAGGTAGAAGTGGTTACACAACAGTTAGTTCACCATACCGAGCACAATTGTTTCACCTGAGCGAATCCTCACCTCGTAATGGACATGGTTATACGGAACAGGAAGGACAACCGTACGAACGCGTATGCGCAGAAATGATCAGTCGCACGCAATTTAGAATCGCCTGTGTGAACATCATCGTTTGTGCGTATGCGCGTTCGCACAGTTGTCATTCCTGTTCCGTATAACCATGTCCATTACGAGCTGAGGATCCGCTGATGTAGAACAATTGATCTCGGTATGGTGAACTAACTGTTGTGTAACCACTTCTATATATATATATGTATATATATATATTTATTAAAATAACAGATTAAAGTTTAAGCAAAGAATCGCTGCTTTCACCCTTAACGGGATCTTCTGAAACTAACAAAGTCAATGTGTAAACGCAGAACTGGATATTTCAAAAAACGTTGCAACAGGAGGAAGACAGGAAGACGATACTTTGGTTCGTGGTAACGTTCGCTGGCAAAGAACGGGAAAAAACGAATAATACGTCATTAATAGGAGCGGTGGAAAACAATTACGCGCAAAGACAAAACCACGTGTATGGTATAAAAGAGGTCGTAGACTAATGTTCTCTTAGGTGGTGCATAGAGACGTTCTCTGGCAATGAACGAAAAAACGAAGATAATAAGTCATATGTGGAGCGTGGAGAACAATAGCACGCAAAGACAAACCCACGTAAATGGTATAGCAGAAATCGTAGACTAAAATTCTAACTAGGAGACCAAATGAATCTCCGCTACAGAGTTAAGAACAAAGTAAATAAATACAATACAGAAGTAATAGGAACAAATAAATACATACACGCAAACAGATACGTACATACACAAGCATACGCAAAACCTTACCATGGGTATACATATATATATATATATATATATATATATATATAGAAGTGGTTACACAACATATATATATATACATATATATATATATATATATATATATATATATATATATATATATATATATATATATATAGTATATATATATTTTGTATATAAATATATATATATATATATATATATATATATATTAGAAGTGGTTACACAACATATATATATATACATATATATATATATATATATATCCACCATATATATATATATAGCTATCCACCAGTTAATTTTATTGCTCATTTTTTGTCGATTCTATTGAGTGATGAATAGCTCCTGTTTTATTTTAACATGTCTATTGAGCACTTTTATTCGATATGTGTATTTCCACATTACCTCGAATAGTTTTCGCGGATGTAGAGGTTATCTCCCTTGCCGGATTCCATGTGCGTATTTTGCTTGTAGTTAGCCTCTTATCCGCTAGGACGAAGCTCGTTGAAGAAGTAAACTTCCAGTCCGCTTATTCTAGAAGTCTTATATATTTATATGTGAGCTGATAGAGTACAGTCTAAGGATTTACAGAAACCCAAGAAGCTAGATTTAACACCTTTCTAGTGGGTCCGGGTATGATTTTACATTCATTTAAATTATTGATGTATTGATTTATTGATATTTTTTATCTGATTGTCCCGAATCTTCTATTATCGATTTTTTATCGTATGGTTGATTTTAGACTTGTTCTATGTGTGACGGTATTTTAACGATAGTTATAGCTCTGATTCATCTGAATTATTGAGCCCTCTGCCGCTCATTTCGAATTTTGTTTATCGTGAACTCGTGCGCCGATTTTTCGATACTCGATCATTCTAATATTTTTAGCTCTGGACTTAGCTATCCACCAGTTAATTTAATTGCTCATTTTTTGTCGATTCTATTGAGTGATGAATAGCTCCTGTTTTATTTTAACATGTCTATTGAGCACTTTTATTCGATATGTGTATTTCCACATTTCCTCGAATAGTTTTCGCGGATGTAGAGGTTATCTCCCTTGCCGGATTCCATGTGCGTATTTTGCTTGTAGTTAGCCTCTTATCCGCTAGGACGAAGCTCGTTGAAGAAGTAAACTTCCAGTCCGCTTATTCTAGAAGTCTTATATATTTATATGTGAGCTGATAGAGTACAGTCTAAGGATTTACAGAAACCCAAGAAGCTAGATTTAACACCTTTCTAGTGGGTCCGGGTATGATTTTACGTTCATTTAAATTATTGATGTATTGATTTATTGATATTTTTTATCTGATTGTCCCGAATCTTCTATTATCGATTTTTTATCGTATGGTTGATTTTAGACTTGTTCTATGTGTGACGGTATTTTAACGATAGTTATAGCTCTGATTCATCTGAATTATTGAGCCCTCTGCCGCTCATTTCGAATTTTGTTTATCGTGAACTCGTGCGCCGATTTTTCGATACTCGATTATTCTAATATATATATATATATATATATATATATATATATATATATATTCAAAACTTACGGGGCTTATAGATACAAATATTTAATTTAATAATCCCTTGATTACAACAGTCAGAATGATTGAATAGCATACTTTTCACATGTCATTTCGGCCATCGCGGTATATATCTTTAGGTATATTTAAATCAATTACTTTAGATTTCTTCGATATTTTCTTCAATATATTCATTAAAGTACGATGGTTTTGTTATACCTATGTATCTCTCAATCTTCGGCCTTACATTGGGATTCGTGCATTGTTCTTGTTGTCCGATCGATCGGTCGATAGATAGATAAATAATAGATAGATAGATAGATAGATAGATAGATAGATAGATAGATAGATAGATAGATAGATAGATAGATAGATTTCTTTATTTGCCACAGGGGCGTACAAAAATTGGACATTACAAGACGTGACGGCGGGGGTTTTACATAAAAATAACTTTAACATTAATAAATAACAATACACTATATATAATAAAATAACAATTGAAATCCCCAGTAGTGGGGAACGTTACTGCAGGGTTGTTTTAACCCCGTGGATAGAACAACCCTCAACACCAGGAACACGTTTTGTAGGTGTTCCTGTCTTCCCTCTGTTTATCTTCCTCAACCTACAGGTTTATATACAGAGAAGACCCATTCACTCGGGCCATTTTTGCCACATTCAGCCACCTTTTAGCGAATTTACTGGGGTGTAGCACCTCTCTCTCCACTCTCACCTTCTTTCTGAAGTGATACTAAAGAAGGGGATAAGCTGTTGTCCGGAGAGAAAGGTGTTTGCCCTCAGTCCTTTTAACCTCGTCCACCATATTATTCTTTCGCCATAGCCACCAGACAGAGGAAAACCGCCTCTCCTTCGTTCTTAAATGAAGGCGGCGAGGTGATCCTCACGATGGACTCGACTGACAACTGGATGCGTCCTATACGTGACAGCAGCTGTTCGACATAATTCCACAGGTCGGTCACCCCTGGGCACTGAACAATTGCGTGCAGAACGGTTTCGATGTCCTGCTCGCATCTTGGACAGGTCCTTTTGGCAGGATCTCTGCCAGGGCGTCCGTGCCTGTAGATTTTGTCTCGAACTGGTAGAGCTCCTCGGTAGCACTGCAAGGCCAGAGACCTCTGGAAGTTATCCATAGGCCCTGGACGGAAAGTCCTCCCGAACAGACTGGTCAGATCGTCCTCCTCGATGCCTAGAGTTTCCCCGAGAACGTCGTCGCACTTATCCTCCACTTATCCCCTATAGAATGTCGAAGTGGAGTCTCAGCTGATTGCCATTTCCGCTTGGTAGAGGGCTGTGAGCGGCTGTAGGCACTCGAGGTGCCAGGCACCCATTTTTGGTCTTCGCTTGACCCAGGACTACAGCTCTGTTAGTGAGACGAGTTGTGGAAGAGCTTGTCTCACAAACGACAGCCACACCGGTTCACCGGTCAGGAATACCTGGAGATAGATAGATAATAGATAGATAGATAGATAGACATGTATACATGTATGTATACATACACACACACACACACACACACACACACATACACACATACACACATATACACACACAAAAAACACGCACGCACGCACGCACACACACACACACACACACACACACACATATATATATATATAGAGAGAGAGCCAAAAATGCCTCGGAAATGTTACCTTTTAATCAATGTTTGCTGTCTGAAGAAATCACGACATCTATCGTCATTGAAATATGTATAATGGTTCAATTAATAAAGGACCCTTACATCTTCAACTTCTCATTTTATTCTTTATTAATATACTGTGTCATCCTTGAAGTGAGTTGCATCCTTGTATACCGAATGTATTTAGCTTCCCATGTAGAGCGCTTTTTGATACAAACCAATCTGATAAAGTAAGGCAAACTACACGCCGGGATATCCCAACTGTTGAACACACCTTATGGTGATGGAAATTTACTAAGGAACAACTTTTGAGGACCAAAGCAACAACTACCTCTTAATCTACATGCAACACCCTGGAAGGCAGATCTCCTGCCACGTCCCACCTAACCTTATATAGCCACGGACAGCTTGTGAGGTTCACCTAGTTGCAACTGCACTGACCAAACCACCCGAAGCAATGTGTATATAACTGACTCTCCATAACTCGCCCCCACTCAGACATTTATCACGGATTTTTCCTTCAAATTTTCTCCTTGCATTTCTTCTTCTTCATTCTCTCTATAATTCTTTTTTACCCTTATATATATATATAAAAATTAACTTACTAAAATTTCACTCCAACTAATTAGTTTCTGAAAGGGAATAAACATGGTTTCCGAATGGAACATGGAGAATACCTTTCGTCATCAGGAAGTCAATTCTCAGCTAAGTTTCTAGGCGATGCGTGGACACAGGGAACTTATACAAAAACAATTCAGTGGATGGAAAAAAGTAAGCGAGGACTAAATTCCAGGACATTGAAAAAATCACTGCCAACTTGGTCAGTGGCAAATTCAAAAGAATCAATCATGTGACATCGAGGTTAATCAGTGAGGAGTGGGGTGTTAATAAGACAGTAGCCGGACTATTACTATGAACTATAGTAGTAGTTTTGGCAAATTTTTGCTTAACAAAATAATTTGGAGATAATTATAAAGAAGTAGTATATCTACCAACATATATATACAGATGCATACCTGTGCTAGCAAATATATAGGTTTTGTCCTAGTAACTTTGTGGTTCAATGCAAGGGGATGCAGAACAATTATATGAAAGATGTAAAATAAGAAAATTATAAAAATTAACTTACTTACTAAAATTTCACTCCAACTAATTAGTTTCTGAAAGGGAATAAACATAGTTTCCGAATGGAACACGGAGAACACCTTTCGTCATCAGGAAGTCAATTCTCAGCTACGTTCCTAGGTGATGCGTGGACACAGGGAACTTATACAAAAATAATTCAGTGGATGGAAACAAGCAAGCGAGGACTAAATTCCAGGACATTGAAAAAATTTGCCAAAACTACTACTATAGTTCATAGTAATAGTTCGGCTACTGTCTTATTAACACCCCACTCCTCACTGATTAATTTTTATAATTTTTATAATTTTCTTATTTCACGTCTTTCATATAATTGTTCTGCATCCCCTTGCATTGAACCACTAAGTTACTAAGACAAAACCTATATATTTGCTAGCATAGGTATGCATCTGTATATATATATTGGTAGATATACTAATTCTTTATATATATATATATATATAAATATATATATATATATATATATATATATATATATATATATATATATATATATATATATATATATATATATATATATATATATATATATATTCCTTTATTTTCTTTATAATCCATTTTTCCCGTTCATCCTTACTCATTTGTACCTTTTCTTACGTTTTCCCTTAAATCATCAATGTATTATTTGTCTCCACCCGATTGACCGGGATACCAACGACTTGATTACTTAATTTTTACATTCGTTTCATTAGATACTTTAAATTTTGCTTGTCATTCTCGACAAGAGGCCAGATTTTTCTATTGGGGAGTCATGACAAGTTAATACCCAGCTGTGAACCCAATCACTATTACGAATATACACTTTGCCAGTTAGATATTATTCTTAGTATATTGACCGTTGTCTAGTTTTCTGGATTTTTAACTTTTAATTTTAACGTCTGAAATTTAAAATGTTTTAGATTTTTGAGTTGTAAAACCTTACATATTTTCTACGATATGTTATATTAACCATAGCAGTAGATTACTTTCTCACTTTGGGGTTGATGGT
>OZ024743.1:263894845-263912345 GCA_964016885.1 Eledone cirrhosa | reverse complement strand
GGGTAAATGATCTTATGGTGTTCACATTGTAAGTTCAATTACGGCCTATTTTTGTCATCTCTGAATTTCAGGTTCCCAAGAACAATGAACAAATTCAGGTCATATACTGAGAATTAAAGTACCTAACACCAACTCCTAAATGATTGAATAAAATAAATAGACGTTTACATGACTAATCAATTGTCAACTTGAATAGTACGCCTGTTTTTAAAAGTAGTTACTATGTCGAGAAGAAAATAAACGCAAAATTTGTTTCGTCCAGAAAATTTATTTTTAGGTTGTTACGAAAAAGAAAAAAAATCAAATGGTACCGTTCCAAAATGGTGAGAAATGATGATGATGATGATGATGATGATGATGATGATAATGATGATGATGATGAGGCCGACGACGATAATGATGACGATGACCACGACGGCTACCTTGATGATGTTGATGACTACGATGATGACGACGGCGAAGATGTCGGCGATGACGACGAAGATGAAGATGATAATGATGATGATAGTACTGCACGCAAAACAAAAGATATATTAACGTCTCTTCAGATTCACATATACAACAGAATTTATTAAATGATGTTATTAAAACCATAAATAATTAAACACAAAGTGCCACAACACTGTTAATTAGTTTATATTGACTGATGTATGAAATTTCACAGGGTAAAATTGAATCAGTTGTTTTGATTGTATGAAATAGAAGAAAGAGAAATGTCTGCACATGCGTACTCGTACATAAAAACGTATATTTGGCATATGCACGTGTGTGCGTGTATTTGTGTATATTTATACGGACATACATGCATACATGATATATGTATGTATCTCTCTGTATATATATATAAATGTAATCTGAGTTTTTTCGATTCGTTTGCTATTTTGCAAACAAGCCTCAATTTTATAGCCATGTCAGTAGAATGAACACTTCATTCTTGCTCTTGTGTTGGCATATATATATATATATATATATATATATATATATATATATATATATATATATATATATAATTTGTTTTGCAAGTTTTTTTATATGAAATCGTGTATCGAAACAGATACTGTAATACTTGGTGAGGGTCACATTGTTATCTCCATAGTTAATTTATTTTGCAATCAATGTTTATCATTGATTGGCCAACGGTGAAAAATACAGGTATGAATATATATATATATATATATATATATATATATATATAGTCTATAAAAGTTATTTCGTCACACATCTGGAGATATGAAATATACAGAAGCGAAAACCAACCCAAATCAAACAGTGAGTGTGGTCTGTTGTTATTTCTGGCAATATTATAACAATATGACCCTCCCCAAGTATAACAATATATATGTATATATATATATATATGAATTTAGAAGGAACAAGGGGCTGTGTGGTTACTTGATAAAGTGTATTTAGAAATAAAAGGAAAGCACAAACAAGGGACAGTCCCTTCTTCAGTTGTCTGCTGGGGTTCTCGGGCATTTCAACGCATTAAGTACCTTCGAATTCCTGCCAACCAATTAACACATGCTTCCCCGCACCTCAAATTTTTCCCTTTCATTCTTGCCAAATTTGATATTTATAATTTCATCTGAAGAAAATGTTATGCCCATCACAATTACAATTCTTTACAATTCATTACCATCCATCAACTCTGTGTATATTGAAATGAACTATTCACCATCTACCCACTCTCGTCTCCCACCCACCCGCCATAAACCAGTAACATATATATAAAACGAACACTGGACATATATCAACAGTTTGGATGGGACCACCCGTATAAACTCTCATATCTGATGAAGTGTCGATTAAGAGTCGGGATCCGATCACATGATCAAACTCGAGCTGATCAATATGGAAACAAATTGTAATATGAAATAAAGTTTACAAACAGCTGCAATTCTTATTGTCATTTTATATATATATAAATATATATATATATATATATATATATATACACATACACACATACACACACACTATTATATATATATATGTATATATATAAATATATATATATATATATATAGTTTTGCGAGGTTTTCTATATGAAATCGTGTGTCGAAACAAATATTGTTATACTTGGGGAGGGTCATATTTGTGTAATATTGCCAGAATTAATAATAAAAATTAAAAAAATAAATTAAAAAAACAACCAAACAGTGAGTGTGTTCTGTTATTAATTCTGGCAATATTACACAAATATGACCCTCCCCAAGTATAACAATATTTGTTTCAACACACGATTTCATATATAAAACCTCGCAAAACTAATTCATCGCCGTTATGGCATTAGCTTGTGCCAAGCTGAAGGTTATTGAAAGACACTGCTTTCTGTTATATAAAAACTACAATAAAAAAAACTACAATAACAACAGAACAAATCCGCTTCTTAAAACACTGTGTTTCCTCCAAAATATACACAACAAACATATCAAAACAAGTAAATAATTTATTATTGAACAAAACACAAGCTGAACGTCGAAAACACACAATAACAGTTAATATGAAAAGAACAACATACACAAAAGTCAACGAACTTTACAGACAGAAACGCATTAACGGTAAGGAAGTCCGAAATCTCACCACGCCAAACGAGAGGGATAACTTCACGAGCGTCATCCGACGTGAAACGAAATACGCCCGAAACGAATGCAATAGGCACTTCAATAAGAAATTAGAATGGATGAATAAGAAAAAAACTACTAGAAAGGAAAATAGAATATTCTCAAAAATACCCAGATAACATCAACAATATCCGCATGACTGATGTAAAACTACCGGAAGAATTTACCAATGACCACACAGTAAATATTTATGGGAACACTTTAATCAGTGAACAAGAACAACAAATCCTGCAGCTACCACCAACATTTGCCATCTACAAAAAGATTAACCCTATGGAGTGCAAAACGGAGCTGGAAAAGTGTTTCACAAAAATACGTTGGAATGCAAAGGTAAACAACAACAACAACAACAATAATAACGGTAGTAGTAATATAAACAATAACTCTGAGTATAGAAATAACAGCCATAACAATAACAATAGCAGGAAGTGAGAAATAGTAATAATGGTAATAATACTAACGATAGACAGAACAACAACAACCACGATAATAATAATAATAGAAACATTAACCACAGACACAGCAGCAGCGACCACAGTAGTAATAACGGTAACAATACGAACAACAACAACAATAACCACAGTGGTAATAATGGAAATAATACATGTAGCAACATTAATGATAGACACAACAAAAACAAGAAACATAATAAAAGTAACAACCACAATGGTAGAAATAACAGTAACAACAACAATAACGGTGAAGTAAACAACAATACATCTAGCAATCATAACAATAATAATAATGCTAATGATAGGAACAACAACAACCACCATGATAACAATAATAGCAACACACGCAACTATGACGATAGATATAATGACAACCCCTTAGAGAAACTATTTTTCAACCCAGCTGACAAAACATATAAGATGGGTAATATCTATCCTACGAGGTTACCCTTTAATAAAAGAGTTTGCATACCACAACAAATAGATGACGAGACAGAGGCACAGTTAACCATAGCTAGAAATAAGATTAGACAATAGTAGACAGGTATACTGAGAGACAGAGCAGACCAGAGGCCCAACAACTTGGGAGGAAACCTGTAGAAGGTTTGGTTAGCCTCAAGCAGCGCACAAGGGAAGGTGAGGTAGTATGTCTACCCACGGATAAGTCTGGTAGGATGTCAATAGATAGAATGCCGAACTACATCAAGGCTATGCAACCCCACATCACCAACACGAGCGAAATTGCACAAAAAAAACAGACAATGGGAGAGAGAAAATCCTCAACGCTCACATGATGATGTGGACTGACATCCTAAATCCAAGCAGACGCACTGCCAACAACTTCCAGGCGTCTAACAATGGCATACCACCCTTGTATGGGCTCCGCAAAGACCACAAGACAGTCGACGACCCGACAACAGGACCACTAACAAGACCCGTATGCGGAGCAAATATAGCTAGTAACTACAGGATCTCCTACTTCCTCTCAATGGTTATGCGCCCCATAATCAAGATGTCCCCGGGTGTATGTGACAGTACAGAGGATCTCCTCAGCAGAATCAGTGAGTGTAACAAAAACAGGAACCTATCCAACTGCATAATAGGCAGCATTGATGTGGTGTCACTGTACCCATCCATTAACATTGATTTTGCTGTGAAAAAATGTGTGGAGATGATCATTGAGAGTGAGGTGGAGTTCTGCGACGTCGACACAGACGAACTGGGCCTCCTACTTAGTCTTACCTACGACACTGACTACCTAGACAGCCATGACCTTAGACGTTTCTGCCCTAGTAGACCCATAAGAGGTAGACCCCCCACCATAACCTCTATGGCAAAAAAGGCTCCCATGGGAAGGTGGATTGGGTGGACCAAAGCTATACGGACACCCCAAAACAATGATCAGGTAAGAAAAATGGTCGCACATGCAATAGGGGCTAGTATCAAAACTAGCCTCAAGGGCCACATATTTAAGTTCAACGAGAAGATCTACACCCAAAATGAAGGAACAGCCATTGGCGTCAGCATAGCTGGTGATGTTGCCAACCTTTTCATGGTATGGTGGGAAAGGAGACTTAAAGATCTCCTTAATAAGAGCCCCATAGACCTCATCATGTACTCTCGTTATGTAGACGATATCAATATAGTTATAAGAACATCCCCACTAGAGAGCACTAACAAGTTTGATTTAGAACGTAGCACAATGGAAAGCATCCAGCAGATAGCTAATTCCATACACCAGAGTATAACTGTAACTATCGACTACCCTTCCAAACACCCTAACAATAGACCACCTGTATTAGAGACAGAACTCTGGATTAACACTATAGACGAGAGAGCCCAAATTCTCCACTCACACTATGCTAAACCCATGGCCTCCAAATACCTGATACTCCAGTAGTGCTAAGTTTAATATTCTGATCGCAGATTTGGTACGAGTGATGAAGAATGTGTCCCGCAAGTGCGACCCAACAGAAATGGAAAGACACATCCAACACTTCATCAACCGCATGCAGTTCTCTGACTACAACCAAAGAGACAGTCAGAGTATACGAAGGAGCCATGGAGAAATATAAGACCCTCATAGAACTGGACATGAAAGGAATTTGCCCATTATACAGTAGCAAATCATGGAATAGCTTAGATAGGGCTAGACATAAGATAGGGAAAGCCACCTCATGTTACGACAACCAGAGATACAAGAGTGTCATGTTTGTGGACGCTACCCCTGGAGGGAAATTAGCTAACCAGTGTAGAAAGGCCCTGAGAAAGACCCACTTAAAAATTAAGGTGGTAGAAAAGCCAGGAACCACCATAAAATCCTTCATCAGCAAAACCTACCCTTTTAAGAAAACCCACTGCACCAATAGGAAATGTATCACATGTAAGGTAAACCCCCGGATAAACTGTAAAACTAGAAACGTAGTCTATAGCATAAGATGTACAGAGGGTACCTGCAGAAAGATGACAACAACATACATAGGTGAGACAGCTCGTAGCATAGGTGAAAGGATAGATCAACACTGGGGGAACTAAAAGGACGAAAAAACGGCTCAGTACTATACGAACATGCCAGACAACATGACGGTAAGATAGACAACATAGAAATTAGAATAATATCTAAACATAGAAATGACCCAGCAGATAGGCCAAATCAGAGAGGCCAGTGAAATAGAACTTAGAAGACCAAGACTAAACAGAAAGAATGAATGGAATAACAACAACACCCAAACAAACAACACTGACTTAAGAGAAGTATAAATAAGTAAATAAAATAAAATAAAATAAATAAATAAATAAATAAATAAATACATACACAAGCACAATAACAACAAACACATAAACACACATTAGTCACCCAATCACGAACACACATCACACATCAAACAAATACTATACACACACGCAAACGCATGCGCAAAGAAGACAAAATGAAATAAACAAACAAGCAAATAAATAAATAAATATATAGACAGACTGAATAAAAATGGCGTAGCCATACAATTCAACAGAAGGAAACAATAGCACCACTGACGATGTTGCAGATGTGCAACGAAAGATTTATGATAAACTATATATATGTGTTTGTGTCTATATTGTATCTGTATTATTTTTGACCGTCGGTCAATCAATGGCAACATTGAGGACCGAGTATATTAGATTGCCGATATAAAAGACACAGAAGCGAAAAGCGAAAACCAACCAAACAGTGAGTGTGTCTGTTATTAATTCTGGCAATATTACACAAATATGACCCTCCCCAAGTATAACAATATATATATATATTTAAAAGAATAGAGGTGTAACACACAAGTTATGATATATTGGTAAACGGAAAAGAAAATGCTGACAAATTGTTCACAGTGAAAAATAGTTTAATTAGGAATAAGTGAGAATTAGTAATAGTATTGGTTAGTATTCAGTTTTGGTTTTAAGTTCTACCGGTTGCGCATTTCTAATGCTTTTCAAAAATAATTTTGAGATAGAGCGTCCGTGATCAGAGCAAACATCACGGACACTCTATCTCAAAATTATTTTTGAAAAGTATTAGAAATGCGCAACCGGTAAAACTTAAAACCAAAACTGAATACTAACCAATAATATTACTAATTCTCACTTATTCCTAATTAAACTATTTTTCACTGTGAACAATTTGTCAGCATTTTCTTTTCCGTTTACCAATATATATATATATATATATATATATATATATATATATATATATATATATATATAAAATATTTAAAAAATAATGAATAAAACAATGAAACAGTTCCTTATATTAAACAAAAAAAGTTCATTATTTAACGATCGTTTCTAGGACATATATGTGTTAGAATTGGCATGCATACTCAACAGATCTATGTACAAAATTATACAAAATTATACAAACTATCAAATTTAATATACATACCAACACATACATATGCCGTCTTCAGAAATAATGATTATTTCTGAAGACGGCATATGTATGTGTTGGTATGTATATTAAATTTGATAGTTTGTATAATTTTGTATAATTTTGTACATAGATCTGTTGAGTATGCATGCCAATTCTAACACATATATGTCCTAGAAACGATCGTTAAATAATGAACTTTTTTTGTTTAATATAAGGAACTGTTTCATTGTTTTATTCATTATTTTTTTTATATTTTATCTTGACTCTGTATTCCGTTTATCTTTCACCGAAAGTGATTTTTGAATGCATC
Source organism: Eledone cirrhosa (assembly GCA_964016885.1). Lineage (NCBI taxonomy): Eukaryota > Metazoa > Mollusca > Cephalopoda > Octopoda > Eledonidae > Eledone > Eledone cirrhosa. The sequence goes on along the minus strand of OZ024743.1, from coordinate 263,905,058 downwards.
TCTTCTTTCCATGATATCCGGATTACATTGAGTTCTTCATACGGATTGGACACTACCGTAAACTCTTGGTAGATTTATCTACATATATATATATATATATATATTTATATATATATATGTAGTAGGATTGGTGCTTTCAAATAGCGCTGTATACATGAATGTATGTATGTATATATATATATACAATATATTAACAAATCGAAACTATATTTATAAAACCATATTTATTTCATTATACATATTTCAAGGGCCACCAGAGCAAACAATGGTGCGCTTTCATCAGATAAAATATAATATAGGTTAGTTTTATAAATAAATATTGTCATACCCTTAAAAAATGCAACCATTCTGGTTGGAATCTCCTGGATAGTGGAGTTATTAGATTTATTGTTGGTTTATTATGCAAATTAGTGTTGGAAAGGTTTAAAAACAGTATATTTAAATTAAGCCGTTGGGATAGGGTAAAAAGAGAAAAGAAAGAGAAAAGACGAAAGAAAGAAAGAGAAAGAAAACCTGAGTATATTTTAGTGAGAGAGAATAGCGTAATTTTGAGAGAAGAGGCGAAGAAATAAATATAGCGTGGATGAATACCGTAAGATAGATAAACAATAATAATAAACAATAATAAAGGTGGATAAACAATAATAAAGATAAGTTGAAAAATGTATCTAATGTTTACATAATAAATTTGATTAAATGCTTAATTAATAATTTATCAATTCAATCCGTAGTTTAAATGTTTAAATGTGTATGTTAGATTATTAAAGTTGGACCTATATATTATTAAAGAATATATATTATTAAAAAATGTTATTATTACAAAACCATATATAATTTTATTAATTATTTAAAAAAATTTGTAAGTTTAAAATATCCGAATATTTCTAAGCTCATGGAATTTCCGAGAGTTTACAGAAGAATAATCCCTTATTTGTAATAGTAGTAGAGCGTAAAGGAAATTGCTAGCGATTTATAAATAATTTAGATAGCTCTAAGGATTAAATGCTATAAAGTTAAGATGTTAAAAAATTTAATTATCCATCTTTATAATGTAATTAGAGTATGAATTTTATGTTATTTTATAGCAAGTTATAAATTTATAACTCTAACCTGTCATACAGTTATGACTGTTAAAAACATAAATTTGTTTGCTATAACGTGTTAACATTTAAAAATTAATTCATTGGAATATATCCAAAGCATAAACCATAAAAAAACTCTTTCATAAGAGTATATCTGTAGAATATATTTAAAGTATAAATTTTATATATATACATAAACATTTTGATATACGTATACATATACACACCCATATATATATATATATATATATATATATATATATATATATATATATATACATTAAGCATTTGAAAAATATATAAATTACAAAATATACAATATAAAATATGAATTATAATTTAAATTATGAATTATGAATTCTTTGTATCCATCATAGGAATTTTCAGAAAAAAACATATATAAAATTATATATGGTTTTGTAATAATAACATATTTTTTAATAATATATAGGTCTCAACTTTAATAATCTAACATACACATTTAAACATTTAAACTGCGGATGGAATTGATAAATTATTAATTAAACATTTAATCAAATTTATTAATTAAACATTAGATAAATCTTCAACTTATCTTTATTATTGTTTATCCATCTTTATTATTGTTTATTATTATTGTTACATCCCTTTACGATCTGAGTTCAAATCCCACCGAAGTTGACTTTGCCTTTCATCCTTACGGCGTCGATAAAATAAAGTACCAGTAATGCACTGGGTAATTGCTGGCCTTGTGGCTAAAGTAGAAACAATTATTATTGTTTATCCATCTTACGGTATTCATCCAAGCTATATTTATTTCTTCGCCTCTTCTCTCAAAATTACGCTATTCTCTCTCACTTAAATATACTCAGGTTTTTTTTTCTTTCTCTCTTTCGTTTTTTTCTTTCTTTTCTCTTTTTTCCCTATTCCAACAGCTTAATTTAAATATACTGTTTTTAAACCTTTCCAACACTAATTTGCATAATAACCCAACTATAAATCTAATAACTCCTCTATCCAGGAGATTCCAACCAGAATGGTTGCATTTTTTAAGGGTATGTCAATATTTATTTATAAAACTAACCTATATTATATTTTATCTGATGAAAACGCACCATAGTTTGCTCTGGTGGCCCTTGAAATATGTATAATGAAATAAATATGGTTTTATAAATATAGTTTCCATTTGTTAATATATTGTATATTTACTCCAATAATTTGTTGAGTGCTTTATATCAGTTATAAAAATATTTTGCTTGTTGTATCCCAACAAATTAAATATAACCTCAACATATATATATATATATATATATATATATATATATATATATATATATATATATATATATATGTCTGTGTGTGTGTATATATATGTATATATATACATACATACATTCATGTATACATCGCTATTTCAAAGCACCAATCCTACTACCTATATATATATATATATATATATATATATATATATATATATATATATATATATATATACATATATATATATAATAGTGTGTGTGTATGTGTGTGTGTGACTCAAAAGACACTGGCCGCGCGCGCACGTTTTGTCTCACTGTATATTCATTTTCAAACCAATCATTTCAGAAGATGGCAGATACAACGTCTGGAAAGGTAACATGACCCACTCTAGACGACACAGGAAACATACAAATGACGTTATTGACATGAACTAGGTCCCCCTCTGCCTCCTTGAGTTCTGCGAAGGTAAAGACGATCCACATCTAGCTTTGGGTGGTGCATCTTATTACAAGTCAGCATCATGAACTATTTTGTCAATTAATTTTGATTCACTGATAGTCTAGTTCAACACATTGAAGTTATAACTAACGACTGGAACTGCTAGCCAAACCAACTGAAGTCTAACCAAATTTTAAAAAAATCTCGCACCAAATATGGCTACCCAACGGAATAGACCTCCGAATAAATATACTAGGTACAAAACAGAAATGCCATCTGTGTACATCCACAAGACACTTGAGGGCTTTCTGCCCGCAAAAAGAAAGAAACTAGAGGCAAGCGTACCATCAACAAAGCAACAACAACGACAGTATGCCACACATACAGCAGCAAGAACAACTACTACGCCAGCGGCTGAAAACCCAACATGACCAGCAACGCCAACAACAACAATAATAGCAGAGACAAATTCAGCACCAATAGCAGCAGCAGATTTACCATCACTAATAACAACATCAACAACACCCGGGGAGTCATGCCCCAACACGACGTGAAACAGATGGATACAGATTGTGACGAGGGTAAGGTGTGTTAAAACCGTTTGCAGCAAGATCAAAAACCAAAAAAATCACTTTCTCTATGCCCTAAAATGTGGGCAAGTGGTGAACAGAAAAAAGCTAAAGCCTTGAGACAACAAATGCTCATCATCATCTCCATTACTACCACCATCATCATCTCACAAACCTGATTGTGCTAGACGTGAACAGCAGGGAAAATCATGTTAATGGTGGTCTATGCCCCTACAGGAGCCTGGACAGCTTTCTAGGAACGTGTCTAACGATATCTTATCTGACCTTTTATTGTGTGGGACTAGCATATCGGAGAGGAGAATGCAAAAGCCTCGGAAATCTATTCAGACGCTTCCAACATTCTGACTGCATGTCCGACATGAGACAATGGGGTGAACATCAGCAACCGATCGAAGTTCGCCATGATAAGAGTAATTAGAGCAGAATCAATAAGGTTTAGGAACGGAGCAACGGTAGAGAAAACTGTACTAGAGGGAGAAATAGTTAAAGGGTAGAAGAGACATTTAGGCAAGGTATCGTAGCCGATGTGCTACGCCGAAATTGGGGGCCGAACAATTTTTCAACTCTAGGCACGAAGGCTGCGTTATCAGAGCTAAGATGTGTGCTCTTATACACGAGCGATGGAAGCCATTCGATGGGCCCAAGTGAAGGGGGTGAGGTGTGGATACAAAGCCATAATTTGTACTTTGGTGAACCACGACAGGCATACGGCATTCAATCCCAAGAAGATGTGTGCTTTTTTTTCAGTGGTACTTTGCGTGAATGTTAGGGTGCAGTGGCGAAATGGGTCATGGGATAGATTTCAGTGTATACATCACTAGCCTGCTGCAGCTCTCAGCGGGATGTTGCGAAAAAGCCGATAACGGCTGATGAAATATGGGACCCGAAGACTAACTGCACAAGGGGCAAATCGCCTGGTTTGGATGATTTTCCCTACGAACTTTATGCAAACATACCAGGAAATACGAAGTGATACCAGGAACAGGAAGTAACCAAGAAATCGGTGATCCAAGCCATTCAACAACATCGCCAGGTGTTCGATGCACGGGAGGGTTAAATTGCATGGGATCTATTTTCATCCAGACCTACAATTGAACAAAAAACACTGGGATGAAGCTACGATCAAGGTGGCTTCACTCACCCGGAAATGGGCAGAGAGGTAGTTATCATTGAAAGGTCACCCAGAGGTGGCGAACGCCAGCAACGCGTCCATCATTTACTACCGCATGACCATCGTGCCTCATCTTATCTCATATCTGACTGCACTGGAACGTGTACACTTTCGCTTTTTGTGGAAGGGTCAGATTGGGTGGCCATTCCCAAGCGAAAATGGGCCGGAAAGAAGCTATCTCCGAAGGTGGGAAAGCGGTGGGGAACGTGTACATCGTATCCGTTATGTATTACCGACTGGCCATCGTGACTTGTCCTGGTACACGTCTGACCGCTCTGGCGCGTTTGCTGTTTGGTGTGTTATGAAATAGACGTGCGGGAATGGCCAGGTGGTCCATTTGCATCCAACATCTGCTGGATAGAACACTGGGTATGCAGCTCAGGCTACGTCATCTCCAGATTTACTTCGATGGTGAAGAGCTGTGTCCCCGTTTGCTAGAGTCAGTTTTACATAATTCGTCTCCTTGACAGAGCTTCAGTCCTGGGTCAGCCGCTTGGGAAGTGCTATCGTTAGAAGCTGCACCTTTGTGTTCTATAGAGATTTAGTAGCGGATAAAAACGACGACGTTTTGGGGGAGACACTGGGCGTCAATACAAAAAATCAACTAGCTACTCTTTTCCAAATGACTTTCTATCCAGTGCCCATGCATAACTTCCAGAAAACGGTGGCTTGGCAGTGATGTCGAGACACTTTGCCAGTTCAAGATAAATTCTACAGGCATGGAAGTGCTCACATCAAGACCTATCCGAGATGCTTGCATGGTGATGAAACCTTACCATGTACAACGTCAAATGTCCGAGTAATGCTGACTTGAGGGTTTACATCGAACGCCTTCCGTCACGTGTGGGACCGATCCAACTTCGAACTGAGCTTATTGAGAATATCACCCCACCATCTTCCTTTAGTGAGGAAGAGCAGGCAGTCCCTATCTATCATGTAGCCAAGGTGAAACTGGTCGTGTGGTGGACTCGTTTGAAATGTTGAAGACAAGCAACCTCCTTTTCGGTGAAGCCCACATTAACCTTTTCAGGTTTCACCCGAAGAGAAAAATTAGAGTGGAGAGCGAAGTGTTGCCTTTCAAGCAGTTTGTTGAAAGGTGGATAAGAGTGGCGAAAATTGTCCGGGTGAATGGGCTTGCACCTATAGATAAGAGGACAGTTAGTAGGTGTCCCTTGCCCTAGCGGTCAGGGTGGTCGTTGCGTTTTAAAGGGCTTTTTCTCCACGAGTAACCCGCTGATGTCCCCTGCATTGAGGAATTTTCTTTTGTTTTATGTTTTAATTGTCTTGTTTATTGTTATGACTTTTTGCACGAAAAATCTCACGTACCGTTTTCTGCCGTCATGTGCTGTCTTAAATATTTTCTTTTTGTAAACACTTTGTGGTTATATTAATATCATTATTATTAGTACCATTATTATAGTTTGTTCATCCTTATAGCTGTGAATCTAGTGACTCAAGTTTCACTTCGAAATTTGAATATGTAAGTCACTATTGATTTCACCTTTAAATTCCTAATCCACTCCAAACACCTTGTCTTTAAAACTCGAAAATGTAATTTATTTGAATTCAAAGGCCTCATGTAACTTGCTTTCTTTACGATTCTGACGCAGGTGGTGTAGCTACTTGCTTTAGTAATTTCACTTGGTCCGCTCATTATATTACATATGGTCTGAGTTAAATTCCCGCCGAGGTTAACTTTGCCTTTCATCCTTACAGGGTCGATAAAATAAAGTACCAGTAATACATTGGGTAATTGCTGGCCTTGTGCCAAAAGTAGAAACAATTATATTACATATGTATGAGGTGAATTGACAAACTCGCTAGAATGTCGGATAGAATGCTTTGTGATATTTGTTCCACCTCTCTGCTCTCTGAGTTCAATCCCTTGGAGGCCAACTTTGCATTGCAGAATTTTTAAGTGGATAAAAGACTACCCGTCTAGTAAAAGGAGTCAATGCTACCACTATAGCTGTTTCTCACTTCATTTCTTTTACTCTCTATTCTTTTATGGAAGAAATTTGTTATATTCATACTTGGAGAGATGTACTTCGACGGGTTTTAAATGCCCACCAGGAAGCCCTGCATGTCACCACAGAGACCCTATGATTCCATCAACCGGTAGGAGTCTATACATACATGTTACCGGTGTACTTCTATTTTGCGTTTCGCTTATTACATATCGGAAATAATGAGATATGAAGTATTTTCATGCAGATATAGCAATGATATTCTTAGTCAGTATCATTGCATTTCCACCCTTCATAATTTTAATCTTCTAAACTGCTTAGAATATGCATTACTAAAATCTGGTTCGACTGATTTCACATGACTTGCATTGTGTGAAATTATGGTTTGTGTTTTCTAGTGCAAGTATAACAAACCATGCATCTATTCACACGGATACTCCGACACAGACCATTGTGTGCATGTGTGGGTGCGCGCGCGCATAATATATATATATATATATATATATATATATATATATATACATTCCATATATGTGTATATATATATATATATATATATATATATATGTATATTCCATATATGTATATATATATATATATACATATATGAATAAATAGCTTCGTTAAAACATACATACATGTATAAGCACATAGAATGTTCTAATTGAATAAGTTACAGATAAATACAGAACATTAGATATGTTATATACCCCTGAAGCAAACAAAATAAAAAAGACAATTACTATTCATATAAACATACAAACAATAGAGCAATACACGTACACTCACACATACACTAATACATACATACATAAGAACATAAGTATATATACAAAAATAAATATATGTATGCATACACACACACACACAGACACACACCTACATACACACATACACACACACATATATATATATATATATATATATATATATATATATATATATAGATAGATAGATAGATAGATAGATAGATAGATATATGCGAATATGTGTGTGTATAGAAAGAAAGATAGAGACTCCATTTTCATGTAAACAGTATACGAAGAATCATACTGCAACAGATTATAATGAAAACTCCTCATTTTGTTTATTAGTTTAGCATTTGAAGGGCAAAATCACGTTGTATATCAAACGTTTGACAGGTACAGTTTATAATTTCAGAAACTGTAATATAATAGATTAATAATGTATCTATAAATTAATTAAGAAATATAGTTTGTGTTCAATGGAAAGGCTTGCCATTTTGAAGAACAACCTATCTAAACAGCAATATACAATAATCAAATTTTAATGTAATGATTCCAGTGCAGATTATTACTTACAAACAACGTTTTAGCGTGTCTATATAACAAATTCATGTTATAAGACACGAATGATATATGTGTTTGTGGGTTTATATACGTGTGTGTGAAGAGGAGGAGGTAGATAAATTGAGAGGGAAGGGGAAATATGTGAGGGGAGTGCTATGCAGGAAATGTATAGACACAAATTGTCTTGCATACAAAATATGACGAGTGGAAAAAATTAAAATCAACTCAGACTAGCGATGCAATTTCAAAACAAAAATTCTCATTGTGTTCAGTTACAGACAAGCAAGAAATAATAACAGAAAACTATGAATAAGAGGAACACCACTACCACTATTAATAGAAGTGGCATATAAGCGATCATCACTTTTTCTACTACTGTAGAAACAATAGTCAAAAGCAGCAGTTACAACGATGTCGACGAACACCAGTGCAAATATAGTGACAATGCTGGAACATTGTGAAAGATTTAAGCGAAAATTGTTCCACGTATATCAGAACAACACCTCCGTTGACAACAACACTAACAACAATGACAACACTTGCATCTCCTCCATCACTAAACACAACAACCCGGCTTCAGTGGCTACCTGGACTGCGTCAAGAGTAAAAACACTATTACCTCTACTACCAACAACGAGACCGACGACATCAAGAATAGCAACAATAATACAATAGTACTTCGAAAAATAACTTCTTTGCTGTAGCTTAAAACTCGCTTTTGCCTGTGTCCCTGGAAATACGACACAAGCGCTTGAAAAAATCTAGAAAAGTCGACCAAACAGATATCTCTACTATCACAACTGAATGGATTTCGTGAATGGGGCAGTGTGCACGTAGAGCAACCACAATAGCTCTTCCAGATAAACATAGTGATTGTTAAGCTAGCAGATAAGGGTATACTTGAATATGCACAAATCGAATTATTCAGCTACACAGACGACAAATTCTGATATGCTCAGTCGACATTTGAGCTATGATCTAGGATCCAGATACTGGAATTTGAATAAGTCTCTCTCAGCACAGAAAGATTACAGAGACCGATCAGAAATTATTTAAGTGGCTGTTTACGGGTAAGGGTAATTCTCAACAACTGGTTGTGGAGTGGCCCGAAGATGACAATAAGAACAAAAGCAACAGCCCATATCAAAGGACGAGCCCACATATATAAATCATATAGAGGAAATAGTAGATATGTTAGAAGAGTTTATTAGGAGATGGGGTGCAACGGGAGTGCTACTGGCAAGATAAGAATTCTCTTGTGACACGAAGGCTGCATTGTCAGAGCTAAGGGCCGTGAACTAAAATATGAGGGAACGAAAGGCATTTACTGGATTCGAGTAGCGAGGCGCGTTGTAAAAACAAAACCAGGATTTGGGCTTTCACAGATCACGATTGACGTGTTCTACTTTGAAACTTTGCAAAGGCACTTGGCTCGATTATTCATGGTAGATGAGAACTTTGAGACGCTAGCGAACTTTAACCCTTACTTCATCGACCAGACGGTGATCTCAGCAAAAAGGGCAAGATGGCGCGACTAACCATTAACATCTGGCACGTTACAGGAGGTGGTGGGGTGCTGCACGAGAAGCAAGTTGCATGGTTTCAATCATATTATGTACGAGTTTTAGGAGCTCACGCTGGACTTGTTCAGTGATTCGATATCTGCTGCAACTGGCGGCAGAACAAGAGAATTCTCAATTCTGTGAGCCAGAATGTAATAATTGTTTCAACATTTGGTACAAGGCCAGCAATTATACGAGTGCATTACTGTTACTTTATTTTATCGACCCCGTAGGGAGGAAAGGCAAAGTAAAAACAAAACCGGGATTTGAACTCAGACTGTAAAGGAGTGTAACTCTATACTGCAATGCATAGTGTCTGACCTTCTGCCGATACTATGTAATAATACTACTGAGACACGTCACCACATAGGAAGTCACGTAAGATAGTTGCGAAACCATAACTCCTTGTACCTGTCCTTACAATGTCCCATTCACCTCGCGCTCTTGTGCAACTATATAAATGATCATTAGTCTTATTTCCATTGCGTGATGTTACTGCATTACTAAGTACATCCCTATCCGCTTTGGATATGTGCAGAGTTGGTTTTTGTATGTTTGTTTCTATTGTATTCAAAGTACATTTGTAATATATGTGCAGTCCTAGTAGTTTTATTTCTTGTATGTTGTATATATTCGCAATTCATGGTGTTTGATTTAAGAATGGACACTATCTACGCTCAGATTTTTCCATGTCCAGATCCTTATATTTAGTTGATTTCTTCTTCTTCTTCTTCTTCTTCTTCTTCTTCTTCTTCTTCTTCTTCTTCTTCTTCTTCTTCTTCTTCTTCTTCTTCTCGATGACGTTTTTGTTGTCCTTATTACTATTGTCAAGCTGGATGGCCTACTCTATAATT
>OZ024743.1:263869845-263892345 GCA_964016885.1 Eledone cirrhosa | reverse complement strand
ACACACACACACATATACACGCACACACATACATATATATACCATTTATGTTGTGTAGTTTACCTGTTTATCAATGGGTAGAAATGGTCATTCATTTTAGTAAACCACAAAATGCACTCTACGCTATGTAACTCATCCATTGTACATGTGGTATCCCGTGGCTGTTGTATTTTTCATATTTCGTATTTTATATTATAGAATATATTTATATTATATTCGAAATGACATCTGATATCAAGCGACCTCTTCGACTCAATAGTAGCTACTAATTTAGTGTTTAGTTTCCATTTTACCTTCAACTATATACTTGTTTGCTTGATTTTTATCTTCCCTCCACAATTTCATCAACATTATCTTTATCATTATTATTATTAAAATGATCTGGTATGCGTTGCACTTTCGACTTATCGTCTGATGAATTGTCTCTATTCCTTCAGTGCTTGCAATTAATTAATCAATTAATTACTAGTCTATGAATATACTCGGTACTGGTATATCATTTTTGGACTTTGCAGAGATGTGAAGGGTTATTACGTCAATTACACCGGAACACCACACTACATTTCCTTTTCTTTTATTTCACAATGAGCGTGAACTAGATTACTTACCCATTAATCAATAATGTTTAATTATCACTGTCATTAAGATTATAATTACTATATAATATTTTTATTTATATTTATATTTATATTTATAGTTCTTCTTAATTTATTTTTCTCAATACATGTGAAAGTAGTTGTATCGGGTCCTGCCAGATACAACTGTCTCCAATTGATCTGGTTGCATTGCCAAGCGAAACCAGCTGAGCTCAATGATGTTAACCAGCCATCTTGCTCTGGGTCGTCTTGCCAGTTGAATTGGCCCCCCTTAGAATCTGACCAGCTATTAATTCTTGAAACATTCTAATTATATGTCCGTAGTATCGGAGCAGTGTCACAACTGAGCCACAGCTGTATATTGCAGTTCTCATATTTTATCCAAATCTACAGAACTTTCTTGAGGAAACCCATATATATCTAGCCTTCTTTAAGAGTTCCTGCTTCTTACTTATAAAAGTTGTAACGTTGCGATTACCAATTGTTACGGTTTGCTGACCTGCTCTGGCGTCTCAGGTTAAGCAACCATTTTGGGTCCATCCACAGCCTGCCAATACAGGTCGCAGACCCACACCAGTTCTTGTAAGGTTAGATGGGGACTGTAATATATTTTCCGAACAGACCCCTCTAACTAATGCCTGAACACATCCCTTGTAGTCTAGCACAACGCATGATGCAGTATGAATGCCTTTATTTATTCTTACCATTCTGCAGTATTTTAGTGGTCTTATTCACACCAGTGTTTAGTGTTGCTGTGAAATTAGACATCACCTCCCAGTCCTTTCGTTATTTCTGATTGCTAATTGGACCCATCAATTTCCTCTTTTTTAATAGCGAAACTAAATTAGTCTTAACAAAACCACTTTTACTAGTTACGTTGGTGATAGGAAAATATCACATGCCACTAAATGTCTCAATGTTGTCAAAAACCCTCAGAACAAATTCGATGATATATATAATGGGCCTGAGGAGAACAACAAGTTATTTAATGCTGAAAACCTTCAAGCTATCAGCTCTAAATTAAATTCACACAAAATACACGGATGCAAGCTAGATTCTAATCTCAGAATCACAATCAGGCCGTGACCTGATGATGAAAAATTAGTTATAATATATTTTTTCAACGGAATTACTGAATAATAATCCTGTGCAGATAATTGGTAGAAAGGATCGATCGACTTTCGTCAAACTGGACCGAGGAAAAAATGTTTTCGTCGGTCTTTCCAGTTGCTAGTACTATCTATCGGTCGCAACTCCAAGTAGAAGGAGCAAGGTGAAATAAAGTGTCTTCCTCAAGCACATAACGCATCGCCCGGTCCAGGAATGGAACTCACAACCTCAAGATTTATGAATCCAATTCTCTAACTACTCATCCACATGCCTTCACATAATTGGTAGAAGGAATCCAAAAAAATAGTTATAACAATTATAAAAGTGATGGGCCCGTCGAAGATCATCTTCTTCCACATGATAAAACATTCCACATTAGCGAAAGGTCTCTTATGTTAACCAGAGGTATAATTCTAGAGAGAAGCTAAATCCATGTGAATGCAACTCAATTCATAGGTTATGCTGTATTGTTGTTTCTCTTATAATTTATTTCACTGTTTCTACGTTTTGTATTTTTATGTATACAATTTGCAACAGTTGACCCACACAAATATGATTTCCTCAGATTCTATTGTCTTTCTTTAATGGTAGGCAGCGAAATGGGGAATGTATATATACATGTGGCGAAATGGCGAAGTATTTGAGTATTTGATAGAACCATTTGTTCTGCTTTACTGCACTCTAAGTTCAAATCCCACAGAGATAGCGTTTTGCGATTTATTCTTTCTGTATCAATTCATAAATTACCAGTTAAGGACAGAGGTTGTTTTTACCCTTCTTATCTCAAAATCAGCTATCTGAAGGGATCAATAAATCAGCGATTTCATTATTAACCTCACCTCAGTGTAACTCAGAAAACACTATCTAATATGTTCTTTATATGTTGCTGTTTTAGTAAGTCAAGGACCATGTAGAGATTTCCCCCAACGACTTCCCAAAGTTGCAGTTGTTTATGTTCTTTAATTAGGGGTTAGCGTAATAAAGCACATTTTCTCAGTATAGCTAAGCAGTTGTTTTGTTAAGAGTAGTGTGTCAAGGAATACATTATTTAAAATCTCCTTTATGTATAACAAAAGTATGGTTTAATTTAGAGGTGATTTATTTGTAATTTCTAGCAGATTGTGTGACCAGGTAGATGGTTCCCTTGCTGGCGCAAAATGCTGCGGTTGATTTTTTAATCTCATTGAGTAACTCTATCACTAAAAGACACCCAACCGTCACTATTTCATATTTGTCCCATAAGCTGTGAACTGTGATCAACAATATATAACAGGGCGGAGTTTGATTTGAGGGTAATTGAGATTCTATTTCTAACAGTTCGAATGACCAACCAGAGGCTCTATATTTGGCCCATAAAACGTTGCGGAGTATTTTATAGTCTAATCGTACAGTTGAAAGAATTTTGAGTTCAATTGAAAATCGATGTTGTTAAAAAAGCAACCTTACTTCAAAAACATGCGCATTTCACAAAATTGAGGCCAGGACAATGGTTAACATGTTACAGTAGCTTAAATTTAACTTTTCTTTCTGGTTTTGCTGAAGTAACAAATATTAAAGTGCCGCAGAGACAATAATATTCGTATACTATTGACGGTTAAAAAACAATTTCGTTTCGTTGCCCTACTATATTTTCCTGCCGTTACATTTCTATTAAAAAAGACAACGCAAAAACATAGAATAACCATCATCGTATTTAATGCCATTTCTCTACATTGACAATAGACGAAAATAACAAAAAATACAAGAAAAATAATATATCAGTTGACTGCATTATCGTTCAAAGAGATTTTGTCTCACGAATTTTACAAACAAAAAAAAAAGTAAAACATAAATATCCATCTCTTAAGTTCAGTGATAACTGCATATTATCATCATACTACATGTGCACAGATGAAAACAAAAGAATAACAACAGAGGAGATTGAACAAAAGCATAACTATACAAGCATCATTATAAGAACACACGCAACGATAACAGCTAGGAAAATAGCTCTATAACATTTCCATAATGGTATATGCGTAAAATGAGCAATGATGGTATGATTTGGCACGAAACTAAAAAGAGTTAAAAGAAGCCAAATAAATCTGTGCATTTCGGCCGATCTTTATCAAAATTTCAAAGACGAAAACAAAAAAAAAGGAGATAAAATGTATTGAAAACGTATTTTATTGATAGAAATCGAAACGTGGTCTTAAAATAAAATCAATCATATTTTTTTTCTTTATCGGTCAGTTTTCCTAATATCTCGTATTTTTCATGTGCCTTTTATTTCGATTATGTAATTTTTTTCTTTCACAATAATATATATATATATAAATATAGATAAACATGCAGACAGATACACGCACTTGTATATACATACACGCACACACATTCACACACACACACATATATAATTATACATATTTTCTCACTCTTTCCGTCTCCCTCTCTCTCACTCTCTCTCCACCCCTCTCTGTCTCCTTTTTCTCCCCTCCTCTCACTCTCTCTCTCTCTCTCTATATATATATATATATATATATATATATAATATATGCAAATCAAATTTAATATAGAAATGGCTTCTACAGAACAAAAGCTGTTTCATTCGAAAGCCAGACTTTCCTCATGATTTCTTTCGGATGACATTTATATACTAAATTTGTTGTTTACAATCTACTAATGTATTGGAATACATTTCATACTGTGGTTATTCCCCGGGTCTTACTTATATATATATATATATATATATATATATATATATATATATATATATATATATATATATATATATATAGTGAGAGAGTGAGGGAAGAGAGAGGGAGAGAGACAGAGAGAGAAAGAGAGAGAGAATGATATATATATGTGTGCACATCTTTATATATTTATTTTGAAAGTTTCTTTAAATCGTGTTTTGAAACATGTATTGTTATATTTGAGGAATCATGTTACGTTGACAATATTGCAAAGAAAACACTCAAGAAAAGATCAGAAACAAGAGGTGGAAAAATAGAAAACAAATAGCAATTGTGGAGTTCACAGTATGTCAAACGAAAGAGCTTTGCGAAAAAAATGATAAATTTTAATAAAGCTGAAGTGAAAATCACATAGTCCGTATGATTTTTTTGGCAACATGACCATCCTTATATATATATATATATATATATATATATATATATATATATATATGGAAAGTTATATTTAAATTGTTGGGTTAACAACGAGTAAATATTTATAACTGATATAAAAGCACTCAACAAGTATTTGGAGTATATTTATGATATTAAATAAATGGAAACTATATTTATAAAACCATATTTATTTCGTTATATATATTTCAGGGATATCTTATTAACAATATGTTATGCCTTGTTCAGACAAAATACAATATAAACAGTCTTATAAATAAATAGATACGACATACCTTTCAATCACCTTGCATTTGGGAGGTTGATTTGGCAGTAAAAAATATTGTGGACAGTTGTAAAAAGAAAGAGAGAAAGAAAGAAAGAAAGAGAAACGAAGAAAAAGAAGAAATGCATGTGACTAAATAGAGAGATATAGAAAGATAGATAAAGATATATATATATATATATATATATATATATATATATATATATATATATATATATATATATATATATATATATATTGTTATACTTTGGGAGGGTCATGTTGCCAATAACTAAACAAATTCAGAAACGAAATATATATATATATATATATATATATGAAAGACATAAAATAAGAAAATTATAAAAATTAACGTACTTACTAAAATTTCACTACAAGTTAATTTTTATAATTTTCTTATTTTACGTCTTTCATATAATTGTTCTACATCCCCTTGCATTGAACCACAAAGTTACTAAGACAAAACCTATATATTTGCTACCATAGGTATGCATCTGTATATATATATATGTTGGTAGATATACAAATTCTTTATAATTATCTCTAAATTATTTTGTTGAGAAAAAATTTGCCAAAACTGCTACTATAGTTCATAGTTCATAGTAATAGTTCGGCTACTGTCTTCTTAACACCACACTCCACACTGATTAACCTTGATGTCACGTGATTGATTCTTTTGAATTTGCCACCGACCAAGTAGGCAGTGATTTTTTCAATGTCTTGGAATTTAGTCCTCGCTTGCTTTTTTCCATCCACTGAATTATGTTTGTATAAGTTCCCTGTGTCCACGTATCGCCTGGGAACTTAGCTGAGAATTGACTTCCTGATGACGAAAGGTATTCTCCATGTTGTTCCATTCGGAAACCATGTTTATTCCCTTTCAGAAACTAATTAGTTGGAGTGAAATTTTAGTAAGTTAATTTTTATAATTTTTTTCTTTTACGTCTTTCATATAATTGTTCCGCATCCCCTTGCATTGAACCACAAAGTTACTAAGACAAAACCTATATATTTGCTAGCATAGGTATGCATCTTTATATATATATGTTGGTAGATATACAAATTCTTTATATATATATATATATATATATATATATATATATATATATATATATATATGTGTGTGTGTGTGTGTGGCGGTATCCAGAACACAATTGACATGCGTAGCCGAGTTGGAACCGATATCACGAGTGTAAAAAAGGTCACCTAGAATTTGCAGACGACATGGTGTTACTTAACTCGTCAGAAGGTGATTTCCGACTTGCACTCGATATATTTGATACCAAGTGCTGCATATCTGAAATGGGAATCATTGCTGCGAAAACTGAATCTCTCTTCTTCTCAAGGAAACCAGTGAGGTGAACTATACATGAAATTGGAGTTCTACTGAAGCAGGTGGAGAAGTCATGTTTTTCGGAGTCGTGTTCACAAGTCAGGAAAGTCAGGAGGCTGAATTAAGTGCAAGAATTGCAGGAGCTAGTGCAGTAATGCACCAGCTTCAGCATTTGGTAAACAGAAGAAGGGAGGTAGTCGTAAGATCCAAACTTCCTATATACAATTGGGTATTCGTGCTAACCCCTACCTATGCTCATTTATCTTGGGTAATGACCGAAAGTATACGAGCGGGAATACCAGTAACGGTAATGGGGTTCTTCCGATGGATCTTTAGAGCTAATTTACTCGATAGGTAGAGCCACTACCTCTCCGAATTGAGAGATCTCCGATACTATGGGTATGTGGTTAAAATGTCTCAGGAATGAATTGCTGGATAGGTCTTGCGGGCGAAACCAACCGGCAGGAGACACAGGGGAAGACACGAGCAAAATGGTTGGTCAGGCTTGGGGATCTAGCCGAAGACGATATTGGGTTTTTGGTGAAAGAAATGTTGTTGTCACCAATTTGGTTGAAAATGTAAATTCCAATTCAGCGAAGAAGTATATTTCAGAAGTTGTAATGTTGCCACGAGGAACCAGGTTTGGTAGAAAGATATGATAGGAATATCGAAAACGACTTTTGCTTGGTTTTACATTATTTCTTAACAGAAGTTAAGAAGTGAGTTAAGTTGGCATGCCGAGAGAAATGAAATAATTCAATTAAGATTACAAGAGAAAATACGGTCAACTGGCTGAAGGCGTTTAGCCAGCTCCGTAGGAATGTTTTGTCGTTACATATTGTTTGCTCTGGCGGAGCAAAAGAACAAGCGCTGTTTACTTAGCATGCTCAAGCCTGGAAGTCATCTAGCCTAGAAGTGGTGGCGTCCTCAAATCTTTGCGGGCTACTTCTCCCTCAGGACGCGTAGGGATACATCCTCTTCTACTGGCGCTGATTGGCTGAGCTGAGCCAAATCACGCACAGAGAATGTATGTGAGCCCGCGGAATGTAGGTCACTACAGGTTGAATAGAAAGTTCCCGCCATTTTCTAAAAGGAGATATTTTAACGGTTTTCTGGAAATGTTGAAGGTTGCCCATGTACCCATATATAAGTAGTAATTTTGGAACGCACTTTGTGCATTGTTTATTTTCGCAATGTTTTTCTAGGGCATAGAGAATATAATTTTTCACGAGAAGAGGAAATCGGTAAATATTAATATCTGACATACCTTCCTTTTGCAGATTACGAATTCCCTGTTAATCTCTCACAATTCACGAGATCTTTCATGCTATACTGCGAGATTTTTCACCTTGTTGAGGCGGTTGAACATAGTCACCTGGTGAAAGGACCTGACTAATAGTGATTGCCGTCATGCAATCGTGTAAGATCATGCAAGCTAAAACTGCGCAATAGTTTTGTGTGTATACGAATCATAATATATGTATATAAATTTAAAACAACAGAAGGCCAGACTGGAGATATTCCATTAAAGACTTAATGTTGCAAAATCACTATACCTATTTATTACATCATGGTTGACTTAATGGAATGACCAGTTCTACCCATTGGTAAATAACACAACATAAATAGATAAATAAATATGTCTGTGTGTAGTTGTGTGTGTATGTGTGAGTGTGAGAGTGTGTGTGTGTGGTTGTGTGTGTGTGTATGTGTGTGTGTGTGTGTGTGTGTGTGTGTGTGTGTGTGTGTGTGTGTGTATGTGTGTGTGTGTGTGTGTGTGTGTGTGTGTGTGTGTGTGTGTGTGTGTGTGTGTGTGTGTGTGTGTGTGTGTGTATCGGTTAAATTCACCACATTTTCATCTATCGAATACGCGTGTATTGCTCAGATTATTTCCGCAGCTCGTTAGTGCGACACCTTTGAAAATGAAACTAATGTTCTCAGGATTCTGACAGTAAACCTTTCAACGATGTCCGACTGACGAGCCGCGGAAATAATTCCTCAGCTAAACGCGCATATTCGACACTTGATACTGTTGTGAATCTAACCTAATTTCATATATTACAACGTCCTTCAAACTGAACGGCCTGCCAATAATTGGATATAATTCTTTTTAGAAAATTCACTGCAACACACACAGTAACTAACCCCCCCCCCCCCACCCCACACACACACATATATATATATATATATAAGAGAAAATATTACTGGGCGGAAATTATATGGTATCTGTTGCCTGGACTATGTTGTTGAGTGTAATTCAGAGAACGTCTATAGCAAACCACCTTTATAATGCACCAAGATCCCCAGAACTTAAAATGATATAGCAATCTTTCTTCATTATATATATGCACAGGGATATTTATCTGATTTATGTATATATATATATATATATATATATATATATATATATATATATATATATGTGTGTGTGTGTGTATGTGCGCGCGCGCGCGTGTCTGTTTATGTGTGTGTGTATGTGTGCATGTCTGTGTATTCATCTGTTAGACATGCAGTGACTAACAACAGAATGTTTGAAGTCTGCGTGTCTCTCACATATATGCATAGCTTGTGAATAAAAAGTTCAAGGGGTTTCAATGGCCGTGGTGATCCCTCCCAAACATCTTTTGTAATGTATCGTCTAATTGGCTAATCAACCAATGAGAGTAATCGTTGCTCAAAAGCATCCGCCACTTTGTTGGCACGTTTATTTATCGTTTGGCTTTCGAATCTTCCTCCTGTATTTCGTCGTTTATCATCAACATATTTTTCTCGTTTTGGTAAGTTATATTGTTAATTTATATATGATTTTTTTAATTTATATTAACTATTTTTTTTTCCAGTTCGTTATAACATGCTTATAATATTGGTTGTATCATATTTTACTTGTACATTTGTGCATATTATTATTCGTTTTATGTTAGATTATTTTATTATTATTATGTTAGATTATTTTTTTATTATTATGTTACACTATTTGTATATAATATTTATTTTTTATTAATTCAACTATAACAATTATTATGTTAAATATAGTTATTTAATATTGATTGTTTTTTGTAATTGTTTATATTAAAAGTCTGAAAATATTTTTATACATCTTACAATAATATTTATAAGATCATTTATAAAATAACAATTATATAATCTAATTACATTACAACGATAATTTATTATTAATATATATAATGTTTAACTAGAGTTATTACAAGCGTTGCCTTAAAAATATTAAACTAGACCTGAAAATTGCGCAAGCTCAAAAGAGCCACAGAATGTTATAATAAACCTTCAAAAGTGTGGTTTTAAAGTTGTTGCTCAAAAATATTGTAATCATTATCTATCGTACACTCTGGGGCATCCTTTTATAAAAAGGAGACTCATAACGAACTCAAGACGACACGATAATTATTAATATTTAAGTGAATTTATAATATAGAATTCGGTTTAAGTGCATTTCGTATTAATCATTACTAAACATCTAATATGAGATATTGAAAATTAGCTTAAATAATTATCGTGTCGTCTTGAGTTCGTTATGAGTTTCTTTTTTATAAAAGGATGCCACAGAGTGTACGATAGATAATGATTACAATAATTTTGAGCAACAACTCTAGTCCCACACTTTTGAAGGTTTATTATAACATTCTGTGGCTCTTTTGAGCTAGCGCATTTTCCAGGTCTAGTTTATTATGACTACGTAGGGATTCTTGTTAATCTTGAGTTTCACATGCGCTCATACTACATCATCAAATATGAATAGATATATGTATATGTAGATACATATATAGTTAAAACCAGACAAACAAAGAGATAAAACAATAGTCTTATTAAGCTCACTCTTCAAAAAGGAAAAAATAAAAGGTCGAACGTATCGGAACTTTGTCCTTCACCGGGTAGAGATAAAAAAAATGAGTTTCAGAGGGTAGAAGTAATGCGAAGATGGGTTTCATAGATGCATGCATAGTCTCGTAACTTTTGAGGAAATCGTATGGGCACCATGTTGACGTACAGAATTTCTAGGATATTTTTAACAGTGATAGAGCTTATCTCCTCTCCAGGCCTGGATACAGCAGATTTCTCCCAGAGAAGGATATAATGGAAATGAGAAAGAGATATAAAGGAAGAATAGATCCCAATAATTTGCTGTAACTTTCTCTTTCGACTCCGAATGCATGAAGACAATGTTGACCTCGGCGTGATTGAACACGGAGAGCAGGGAGACGAAAGGAATACCGCAAGGCATTCTATCTAACGTTCTAACAATTGTCAATTCTCCGCCTTCTCTTCATAAATAGAAGAGGATAAAAAAGGGCATGTGAGTGTGGGTGTTATATCTACCACCTTGTGTGTATATGAGTATAACTGGTGATGGTGTATATGTATTTGTAGATGTATCAGCATCGTATGTGTGCGTGGCTGGTCATTGTGTGAATCAAATAATCTTGTAAGATAGAAAAAATACAATCTAACTCAAAAAGGTGAAAAAGTAAAAATAAACATACAACGATCGTTATATTGTTACAATAACGCGACAAAAGAGGTTGCTAAATGAGAATGCCTGTGTATTTCCTTATGCAGATATTTCTGGGTGGTATGTATGTGTTTAAATGTGTAAATACGGATGTTGCGTGCATGTCTGTGTGCACGTAGATGAAATATGGGTGTAGGAAGTGGTGGTGAAAGCAATTTATATATATATATATATATATTTCGTTTCTGAATTTGTTTAGCAAGATTCTTTATCTGAAAACGTGTGTTGAAACCGATATTGTTAACTTTGGGAGGGTCATGTTGCCAATAAGAAACACACGCACTATTGCTTTCATTTCAATTTATTATAATAAATTTATAAATTTAGGAATTTATAAATTTCCGGTTGGTTGGTTGGTTCCACAACCAGATGATTGTTTATATATTGCAAAGTTCTTTCGTCACACATTCTGCGACCTATTCTGTGACTGGGATTCTTTTCTTTGTTTTTGTGCCTCTCCTTTGTTCTGTCCTACGAAAGGAGAGGCACAAAAACAAAGAAAAGAATCCTCAGTCACTGAAGATGTCACAGAATGTGTGACGAAAGAACTTTGACAATATGTAAACAATCATCTGGTTGTGGAACCAACCAACCAACCGGAAATATATAAACTCCTAAATTTATAAATTTATTATAATAAATTTAAGTGAAAGCAGCTGGTGCGTGTGTTTCTTATTGGCAACATGACCCTCCCAAAGTATAACAATATATGTATATATATATAATAAAATGCGTCCACTCGGCATCGGGTCGCTCTTAGAAAAGATAACAACAAAAACTCTGGCTGTGGAGGTGGTAGCAGGTGGAAGTGACGAGCCGGAGCGGTGGGTAGAAGGGAGAAGGAACGAAAAGTAGTAGTAAGAGGAAGGGAAAAGTGAGAGAGAGACAAAGAATGAAAGAAGGGGAAAAAAGGAAGAGGGAAAGAAAAATCCAACAAACTTAAGGCATGGTATCCGTCCGAAATAGAAAGCTACAATAGCTGTGATAAAATATAAACAAAGTTATTTCGTATATCGAATCCGAAGTGCGAGCTTTTATATAGGTATATAACCAAAATGTTTCAGTACATGAAGCTACGAAAAGGTCCAACAGAAACTTTTAGCTGTTTTACATCTTATGTTTCCTATTTTCATATGCATAATCTGCCTCCCATTGGTCTTGAATTTTTTATTTTATTAATTTATCTATTTTTCTGGGTTTTCTTTTCTGTTTTTAATTTTTGTTATTACTTCTCTCTTCTAGCTCTATTTGATTACCAACTGTAAGGCGTGCTCGATACCAGTCTGTCGTAGTTGTCTAGCTCTATACAGACGTTTAAATTGCTTTAAAAAATAAATATGTATGTCTGTCTGGGTGTATATGTGTGTCTGTGTGTGTTTACTGTGGTTATGTCATTTTAATCTATCAGTCATTAGATTTGAAGTCGCTAATATCTTTCAATTAATGCTGATGTAAGCCTATTAAGCACTCAACGTCAGTCAACCTTTCTTCGTATGATATGGAATCACGGAGATCTGTATATGACGTTGTATTGGTATAATACTGAGGTAAGATTTATTGATTTAATTCATTAATATAACGAAAGGGATGTTTTCGGTGTTGAGTTCTTGCTGTCAAACTACAGCCTTTATCTCACATATGCTTCACTTTCTTGGGACTAGCCATTGCTACTTAGTCAAGCGTCCTGTCCCACGGACATGGTACTACTTTAGATTTACATTTTACTTATGTTATTATCTTGCCTTACCTTTTATCTGACTTTATCGTTTTTATGTCTACACTTTTCACCATTTAAAGTTTTGAAGCTATCATTCCATTAATATCGTTTTTAGGATTATTATTATTGGCAGTAGTATTGTTTCTTGTTTTATTGTCAGATCTGTTATCTGTACACTTCTGTTATATATATATATATATATATATATATATATATATATATATATATACACATACATATATATATATGTGTGTGTGTGTTGATCGAACCTATATATGATGTCTGATAGTATACAGTTATATAACTCCTATAGATCAGTCAATATGTCAATATGATCATCCCCCCCCCCGTAAAACAATAATATGACTTGGAACAGTAACTGACTTTGCTATTGTTTTTATTGCTAAATTAATATCTAATATATATATATATATTATAAAATAACAGGAGGCTGGACTGGTGTAATTCCTTAAAAGGTTTATTATACTATGATCATTTCAATGACCGGGTTCAGTATTAATCCGGTGACATCATCAGGTATCCGAAATATAACAAAGGAATATAATAGAGAAAATCTATGGGGCTAAAAATCAGAGACATGAGGGCGACCTTACATTTAGCATTTATTTGAGAGCGGCCGACCGAGGTAGATGCTGCTAAATGTTCGGTCACCCTCATGTCTCTGATTTTCAGCCCCATGGATTTTGTCTATTATATTCCTTTGTTATATTTCGAATACCTGATGATGTCATCGGATTCATACTGAACCCGGTCATTGAAATGATCATAGTTTAATAAACCTTTTAAGGAATTACACCAGTCCAGCCTCCTGTTATTTTATAATTAACTCCGTACTCGCACCACCAACCAGACAAACGAAGACGGGTGGGTTGCATTACGTCGAGTGCTCTCCATGATATTACATCGAGGTTGACCATACGGAATGACCAGTTCTATCCAGTGGTGAACCAACAAACCTGAATATATATATATATATATATATATATATATATATATATATATATATATATATATATATATACTACCGTAACAACTATATATATATATATATATATATATATATATATATATAGTAATAATAATAAATTTGAAGACTAAAATCCAAAGAGGGCTCGATAAGGATAAATATATATCAAATATATAAGAACCGTAGAGCAAATATTTATTAAAATAACAGATTAAAGTTTAAGCAAAGAATCGCTGCTTTCACCCTTAACGGGATCTTCTGAAACTAACAAAGTCAATCTGTAAACGCAGAAGTGGATATTTCAAAAACGTTGCAACCGGAGGAAGACAGGAAGACGATACTTTGGTTCGTACTTTTTTGTCTTTTTAGGTATGTTTTCCTGCTTGGTACGGGTATGTTCTTTGTAGAAATATTCAGATGTTGTTTCTGCATGATGAATATAAGTCAGTAGAGTGCTCAACCGAGGGAGCCAAATAGTAATAATAATAAATTTGAAGACTAAAATCCAAAGAGGGCTCGATAAGGATAAATATATATCAAATATATAAGAACCGTAGAGCAAATATTTATTAAAATAACAGATTAAACTTTAAGCAAAGAATCGCTGCTTTCACCC
This sequence comes from Eledone cirrhosa, assembly GCA_964016885.1. NCBI lineage: Eukaryota > Metazoa > Mollusca > Cephalopoda > Octopoda > Eledonidae > Eledone > Eledone cirrhosa. The sequence goes on along the minus strand of OZ024743.1, from coordinate 263,878,064 downwards.
TTAACGGGATCTTTTTTAATAAATATATATATATATATATATATATATATATGAGAGTATTGAAGTTTGCTTGAAGCATTGTGGAATAATAAATAAATATCTTTAAGTCGTTTGGAAGCCCCGACAATGCAAATGGGTAAATCTCCGGGTAACAAGATCCGGTGGTGGAGAGAGAGATGTAAGTGGGTGTACGTTGAGATGCGTGGTGTGTAAAGATGTGTAAATGTGTAGAAGAAAGAAGGGAAGAGTATAAAGGATAAAATTAAAATAACAACACAAGAGAGGGTTACCTTGGGAGAGATTTAATAGTCCCTATATATTTCGGATTCACAGCCATCAACTGGGTTTTTTTTCCGGCGTAAAGGTTGTCTGTCGGACAGGTGCGAAACGCTTCCTCCGCTGTTTGTTGTTTTGAATATCTGAGGTATTCGGCAGAGCGCGCGTGCGCGTGAAATGGGGTCGGTCCGGCAGAGGTCAGCGGCCGAATGAGGGAGTGGGGTGGCGCTAGCTGTCAGTCCATTCTCTGCCTGTTTGTTAAATGTTACTGTGTGTGTGTGTGTTGTCTCGCTTGAGTGTGTGTGTGTGTGCCTGTGTAGTTGCCTTGTTCCTCTGTATTGGCAGTGTAGTATGTTCGTATGGTGGAATGCTACTGTGTGTGTGTCTGTAGTTGTCTCGTTTGTGTGTGCGTGTGTTGTGTGTTACTACATCGTTTGTTAACTTAAACCAGCCATCTCATTTCGCTTCTCTCTAATCGGTTGTTTATTTGCGGTTGCAGGCGTTTGATAAAAAGTGCTTCCTTGATACGTAACGTGCCGACGTTTCTTTCAGTCGCTAGAATTGTGACAATGGGCCTTCCGTCTTTGTTTCCGCATTTTTCTATGTGTTTCCGGAAAGACGAGGCCCTGGTTTTAGTGTGTTCCTTGATCCGGATGTGCAAAGGTCGGATTGTGCTACCTATGTAGTATTGGTTGCACCTGTCACATTCTATCTTATACACGACGTATGTGCGTAGGCAACAGTTCGCATGGCGTATCGGGCGGTCTCTGAGGGAGCATGCGTCAGTAGATTTCCCGGGTTTCTTGGAGAGGCATCTTCGCAGGGAGGGGCCCGAGTGGGCCAGGTGGATGTCGAGGCCCTCCCTCCGTATAGCCTTGCGGATAGCGTTGGTGGTATTCTCGCCCAGATGTGGAATTTTAAGGAAGCACTTGCCTTGGGTGCCTCTCTGTCTCTTGTGTCTGGTGTCTCCTATTCTGTCTGTGATCGAGGTAGGGTACCCGTTCGTCTCCAGCACCTCGAGGAATAGCTTGGTATGAGTGACACCACTCGCAGGATCGCTGCATCTGTTTTTGATTCGCGCGATCTCGTTCGTGATGTATCCTCTTTTGGCACTGTTAGGGAGGGCGGACTTGTAGTGAACGAACAGGTCCCTGCAGGCTGCCTTTCGGTAGAAGTTGCAATGGATCCTTCCCTGTTCCGTGATGTTGATTCGGAAGTCGAGGAGGGCAAGTGACCCGTCTTCGTTGGGGTGTTCAACACTGAAGTCAATGTTCTCGTCCGTGTTGTTGAACGCCTCATAGATTCTGTTCGCCGTGTCTTGGGAAGATGTGAGGATGGGGATATCGTCCACGTACCTTGAGAAAAAGGCTACGGCGTTGGGGTGGCAGGCGTTGAGTGCCTTGCGTTCGAGGTTGTCCATGTAAGAGATCGCTAGCACACCTGATAGGCTTGATCCCATGGGCAATCCCGAGGTTTGTTGGTATGTTTGGTAAAGGAATCCGAAGTAGGTGTTGTCGACGACGATGGATAGGAGTTGGTGGATGTCAGTGGTGGTGAGCCCGAAGCAGTGTAAGTCGGTGGATTGGACGCGTTCCATCAGTATATTGACGGCCGGGAGTGCCGGGACCGAGGTGTAGAGAGCGACTACATCAAGGCTGAAGGCATATCTGTTATTCCTTCTGGTGTCGGGATCCATTTGATGCAGGCGCTTCAACACCTCCTCGGAACTGTTAACGTGTCCCGGCAAGGTGTCTAAGATGGGTTTGAGTATTCTGGCTAGGAGCCATGAAATTTTGTAGAGTGGTCCCTCCACGCTCGATACGATGGGGCTGGTCTTCAGGTCGGGTCCCTGTTTGTGTGTTTTCACGAGGTGGTAGAAGGCGTGTAGTCTGCCGGGACACGTTAACAGCTCCGAGGTGTTGAAGCGCCTGCATCAAATGGATCCCGACACTAGAAGGAATAACAGATATGCCTTCAGCCTTGATGTAGTCGCTCTCTACACCTCGGTCCCGGCACTCCCGGCCGTCAATATACTGATGGAACGCGTCCAATCCACCGACTTACACAGCTTAGGGCTCACCACCACTGACATCCACCAACTCCTATCCATCGTCGTCGACAACACCTACTTCGGATTCCTTTACCAAACATACCAACAAACCTCGGGATTGCCCATGGGATCAAGCCTATCAGGTGTGCTAGCGATCTCTTACATGGACAACCTCGAACGTAAGGCACTCAACGCATGCCACCCCAACGCCGTAGCCTTTTTCTCAAGGTACGTGGACGATATCCTCATCCTCACATCTTCCCAAGACACGGCGAACAGAATCTATGAGACGTTCAACAACACGGACGAGAACATTGACTTCAGTGTTGAACACCCCAATGAAGACGGGTCACCTGCCCTCCTCGACTTCCGAATCAACATCACGGAACAGGGAAGGATCCACTGCAACTTCTACCGAAAGGCAGCCTGCAGGGACCTGTTCGTTCACTACAAGTCCGCCCTCCCTAACAGTGCCAAAAGAGGATACATCACGAACGAGATCGCGCGAATCAAAAACAGATGCAGCGATCCTGCGAGTGGTGTCACTCATACCAAGCGATTCCTCGAGGTGCTGGAGACGAACGGGTACCCTACCTCGATCACAGACAGAATAGGAGACACCAGACACAAGAGACAGAGAGGCACCCAAGGCAAGTGCTTCCTTAAAATTCCACATCTGGGCGAGAATACCACCAACGCTATCCGCAAGGCTATACGGAGGGAGGGCCTCGACATCCACCTGGCCCACTCGGGCCCCTCCCTGTGAAGAAGCCTCTCCAAGAAACCCGGGAAATCTACTGACGCATGCTCCCTCAGAGACTGCCCGATACGCCATGCGAACTGTTGCCTACGCACATACGTCGTGTATAAGATAGAATGTGACAGGTGCAACCAATACTACATAGGTAACACAATCCGACCTTTGCACATCCGGATCAAGGAACACACTAAAACCAGGGCCTCGTCTTTCTGGAAACACATAGACAAATGCGGAAACAAAGACGGAAGGCCCATTGTCACAATTCTGGCGACTGAAAGAAACGTCGGCACGTTACGTATCAAGGAACCACTTTTTATCAAACGCCTGCAACCGCAAATAAACAACCGATTAGAGAGAAGCGAAATGAGAAGGCTGGTTTAAGTTAACAAACGATGTAGCAGCACACAACACACGCACACACAAACGAGACAACTACACACACACACATACACACAGTAGCATTCCACCATACGAACATACTACACTGACAATACAGAGGAACAAGGCAACTACACAGGCACACACACACACACTCAAGCGAGACAACACACGCACACACACACACACAGTAAAATTTAACAAACATGCAGAGAATGGACTGACAGCTAGCGCCACTCCACTCCCTCATTCGGCCGCTGACCTCTGCCCGACCGACCCCATTTCACGCGCACGCGCGCTCTGCCGAATACCTCAGATATTCAAAACAACAAACAGCGGAGGAAGCGTTTCGCACCTGTCCGACAGACAACCTTTACGCCGGAAAAAAACCCCAGTTGATGGATGTGAATCCGAAATATATAGGGACTATTAAATCTCTCCCAAGGTAACTCTCTCTTGTGTTGTTATTTTAATTTTATCCTTTATACTCTTCCCTTCTTTCTTCTACACATTTACACATCTTTACACACCACGCATCTCAACGTACACCCACTTACATCTCTCTCTCCACCACCGGATCTTGTTACCCGGAGATTTACCCATTTGCATTGTCGGGGATTCCAAACGACTTAAACATATTTATATATATATATATATATATATATATGTGTGTGTGTGTGTATGTGTGTGTGTGTGTGTGTGTGTGTGTGTGTGTGTGTGTGTGTGTGTGTGTGTGTGTGTGTGTGTGTGTGTGTGTGTGTGTGTAGATAGATCTACCAAAATAGACGGTAGCGTCCAATCCGTATGAAGAACTCAATGTAATCCAAATATAGAAGATATCATGAAAAGAGAGAATACATTATAAAATTTAACGATAAAAATCATAGCAAAACAGAATCAAGATAAATTAATAAAAACAATGAAATAAAAATAAAGAACATGTTCCTTATATTAAAAAAATCCTCATTTAACGATCCTTTCTGGGATTTATATGCGTATGTTGGTAAGTATATCAGATTAAAGATCTATGTAAAAAAAAATATTACAAATTATCAGAGGCGATATACACACCTTCACTTATATATGCCATCTTCAGAAATGATGAAATCTGTTTATTGAAAGAAAGTATCAATACAAAAAGTCTGTTTGGGAACAGGTTTTGAATTGACCAATAGAAAAGTTAGAGGTCAAGTTGATAGAATAACCGTAGTAGACATCTTATGCTAGGAGTGGAGGAATGTAAAGTTATGCTTTGAATGAAAAGAATGGGGAAGAGAAAGGTAGGGATTAAAATGAGGTCAAGTTAATGTGGTAGTGAAAGGACCCCCCCCCCCCTAAAAAAATGATGCTATTAAAGAATGTTGTTAAAAGCATAGGGAAAAGAATTTGATGTGGGATGAGAATGTTAGTGAGAAATACTACTCCTGTTTAAATGGTAAGGAACCTAGATACATACAAGGAAATTAAATTAATTGATAGGTATTACAGAGTTAAATTATATTAATTCTTATGAATGTCGTAAATAAAGAAGTAAAAGAAATTAAAAAAAAATATATATATATATAGGAAGACTGAAATAGATAACATTTTATAAAAAGTACTGTATCTATTAAACAACCGTAATATTAAAGATATTAATTATATTTACTAATCCTAGGTATATAATGTGATAGATAGGGGATGCGGTTAAAAGAAGTAGTGAGGTTAAAGATAACTTAAGGTAAAGTGAGCTGCAAGAGGGAAATAAAATTATGAAATTCATTGTAGTAAATATTTAATTATAGGTAAACTAAATTAAAAAAATTATAATAATTTGTAAAATATAAGTGTGAGGAATATATTAATTAAGTTTATAGTATTTGAAGGTTTTTCTAATTCTATGATTTTCTAATTCTACGATTTAATACCCACAAACATAGTTTTAAAAATGCCGCATTGGCTTATACAACCTCCTTGGCTGAAGCAATTAATAATTATAGAAAGAAGGATATTAATTATTACCTGACCTGGAGCGTGCTCAAAAGGGCCACTCCTTATCTAAATAGTAGATATGAGTGTAGGTGATGCTCCCAAGAACTATTTGAAATCATGAAATCTATGATATCCTATTAAATAAGCGAATTAATTATATCATGCAATCATAGAATTAGAAAAACCTTCAAATACTATAATCTTAATTAATATATACCTCACACTTAAATGATAATTATTTTAATATAAGGAACCTGTTCTTGTTTTTATTTCATTAATTTATATATATATATATATATATATATATATATATATATATATATATATATATATATATAAGAACGAGTAGGACCCCGACGGCTGAGCTCAAGCCGTTTCGACGGCTAATTCTAGTGCAGAATTAGCCGTCGAAACGGCTTGAGCTCAGCCGTCGGGGTCCTACTCGTTCCTATTACCCACTCTACTACCCTAAGTATTGAGTACTTTGGTGCGTTATGGTCCACTTGGTTCCTTACCACATTTCCTTCGTTATATATATATAAATATATATTAATAGCAATAGATGTTCACTGTAAATAACAGTTGAGAAACATGAGTAATAAACCCCTGGAGACGAACAGAGAGGAATTGACAATTACTATGCTAAACGGTGTATTTTCTGACTGCTTCCCAAGTCACCCGATTTGTTTATGCATACATACATAATTTGATTGCTACTTCTTGTCAGAATAGTGGTATCCATTCATTGAATATTGCACGATCATGTGGACGCTGGTGACTTTTCAGACCCGCCTTTGTTTTGCAGATACTTTCACAGATGTGACAGTTAATGTAACAGTTGAACTGTCTGTCTCCTGGTAAAACTGGCTGGGTGTGTTTTCATGCATTTTGCCATGTCTGGTCAGACAATCAGATGACTTGCAAATGAAGCCACACTCACTGCAAATATGCCGTGGAGTGTGTTGCGTTAGAACCTTCTCATATTTGGCTCGATTTCTCCCTGGCTCGTTTGATTTCAGATGGCATACATACATACATACGTACATGGATACATACATACACACACACACACACATATATATATATATATATGTGTGTGTGTGTGTGTGTATATATATATATATACTTATCCATGTGTGTGGTATGTGTGTACAAATAGAGGAACTGACTGAGGGAGAGGGAGAGACAGAAAGAGGGTTGGTTGGATTCATAGATTGCTTCATATTCTCTCTGAAATTAATTTATTGATGTATGCGTGTTTGTGGATGTGTTCATTCGTGTCTGTGTGTAACTGTGACGTATAAAATTAGTATAATATTAGTTTCCAATTCTTTTTGCCAATTGTCAGACCAGTAATCTCAACTACAATATAAATTATATTTCTAACAATTGCATTAATAATAAAACCAATATACAGGTAGATGGTATCTGCATCAATATGCAACTGCATTCAGCAATACATCATGCAGTATCTGACGTAAATATGGAATCTTGCTGAGACTACCCAAATTTATATAACACAGTGATGAGATTATAGTGTATGTCGGTGAACCATCTGCAGCGTCATCAAAAGTATATTTTAATGGGGGGGGGGGGGGGGAATGTAAGTCTACCGAAAATAGATGAAGAATGTAATTATGAGTGTTTACGAATGTATGGATGTATGCTACAGATTTATATGTCTGTATATATGTACGTTCTTCTGGTTTTATTATTTTGTATATTTTCACCTATAAATAGCCGGCTTCTACCATAGATCACGATTCTTCCATTGGAATTTAAACATCAAATATGTAAATACGTATAGGTGTCTGAGTGGTTTCTGTGTGTGCAGGTATGGCTGTTATTGAATGTGTGAGTGTGTATTTTTTTAATTATATGTGTACACGTGCATATGTTTCTGTATCTATGTATGTGAATATGCAGTTACTACATGCTGGATTTCTGAAATAGTTTACATATTTTTCCACTTCATTAATAGACTGTGCGTGCAATTTCCCGTTCTGTGAAGCTCAGCTTCTCAACATTTGAATTGAGGCAGTCTGTAGCATATCTCAGAGCTCCAACAGCCAGAGGTACATATCTAAATGCATAGGGAATGTGAAGTATCTGCAGATTCCTCATTAATTCAGCACAAATGCTATCCTTTTCACTAATCTTTAGCATTATATTGACATCTACTGGGCAGCTGATTTCCATTATTCTGTATAATTCCTTTTATCTGTCATATATTACTATGTCTGATCTAATATGTTGGCATTTTGTTGAGGTTTTTACTGGAACATTCCACCAATACTATTTCATATTACGAATGCATATATCCTTCAAACCTCTGTAACTTTTTATATGTTTATTCTCAGGACTATATTTTGTATGGATTGAATTGTATAGCGTTTTGGTCATTACATCATGGTTCATAGATAGATAGTACAGTGATGATATATTTCGATAGCTGCTTATGATATAAGTGATATTCTCGATGTTTATTCCACAGAATCTGCATCTGTTGTCACATCCAAGTGTTTTGCCTGTATTCCTATCTCTTTTGGCATCAGGTTCTTCGTTATTCTTTCTTCTTCTTGGATTGCAAAAGCATATCCTTCAAATTGAGAGCCAATATACGGCTTTCTGGCAATATAGCCTTGACATTTTGCTGCTAAACATACAACCTTCCATCTGCTGATTTTTTGCGGTACTGCTGTGAAATTAATCCGGGAATGTTGTAACTAGATCAAGGATTTTCTTCATAGTATTTATATACTTGGCATACACGTTCAGAAGTTG
>OZ024743.1:263842345-263864845 GCA_964016885.1 Eledone cirrhosa | reverse complement strand
TAAGACAAGAGCAGAAAAATATCTTTTAACATGTTAAAATATCCCCCACTCCGTTACAGACACATTTCTACTGACCATCCCTCTACCACGAATTACTCTGCTACACACACACACACACACACACACACACACACACACCCCCACACACCCACACCCACCCCCACACACACACACACACACACACACACACATATACACACACTTGTCTTAATAGGCATCTGAACTGTCAACAGGCTGCGGTTCGCACACACATCCCTGCTAACCATTATCACAACAACGAACACTTTACTACTACTACACACACACACACACACACATATTTGTTGTGAAAGAGTCATTTCTCAGTCTTGGCGCAAAATTAATTTTTTACATTCACATGACCTCTACCGACCAATCAAAATTGTTTTGACCACAAGAATTTTTGCAACACGAATTGGCGCAAAAAATAATTTTAATAACGCTGGAGCCATTTTTTTAACATAAAAACAGGTAGAATTCCCAAAACTAATCAGATCAGAGCAAACATCACGGACGCTCTATCTCAAAATTATTTTTGAAAAGCATTTAGAAATACGCAACCGGTAAAACTTAAAACCAAAACTGAATACTAACCAATACAATTACTAATTCTCATTTATTCCTAATTAAACTATTTTTCACTGTGAACAATTTGTCAGCATTTTCTATTCCGTTTACCAATATATAATAACTTGTGTGTTACACCTCTATTCTTTTAACTATATATATATATATATATATATATATATATATATATATATATATATGTGTGTGTGTGTGTGTGTGTGTGTGTGTGTGTGTGTGTGTGTGTGTGTGTGTGTGTGTGTGTGTGTGTGTGTGAGATTGTGAATGTAAGTATATACATGTTTATGTTTCTATTAGATATAAATCGAAGTTGTAGCAGCAAGAGAGTAAATACCTATTGAATTGTTTGAGATAGTCTTAAGTTGATACATTTCTCGCTCAGACTTAACACATAAAGTTATATAAGTGTAACACCATATATAAATCGACTAAGTATAGTCGATTTATATATGGTGTAGCCACAGTATATAGCCACAACAACAACTACGAAGAGGTAGAAGACTAAACTGGATCAGTTTAAACTTGTGTATTTATGTAGAGAGAGGGAGATACATAAATCAACTTTTACTCTAATAATTGATATAATATTCGTGTTTCAATATATATTTCTACCTGTGTGCTGTTTACAGTTGTATAAAAGAAATACGTTTTGTAATAGTAATAATCTTTCCATGATACTCCCTATATCCATTATATAATCTTGCATATGTATCGAGTTGTATTTTAATTAATTTCCTTGAGACTATAGGTATAGACAACAAACTCATGATTGCCCAAATATGAAGTAAAACATCAATTGATCAACCAGGAAAATAACATCATCCAGCGACTTCAAAAGGGGAAAAAACGAGGAGTGGTCTTATAACGAAGAGTAATCTTGAATGAGTGGTTGTTCTTACATACAAGTAGTAATTTACAGTGCATCATAACAGCAGCCCTCATCAACACAATCTGCTTCCCACCACACAATCTGCTTCCACCACTGGACACCATGCTTCCAAACGATAAATGAAACCTATTTTTAAGCTCTCAAGCGCCTAGAACAGACATGTATGCAATGATGTCAGAATGATTAAGTCGTTCACTTCGCAATCCCAGTTCCAATCGAAGTGGGTAACATCTTGTGTAGTGTTTTATCATAACTTTGAAACATACTGATTCGTATTGCGGATTACATCAAGGCTATACATATCTGCGGAATACTCAATCACCCACACGTTAATTTATTGAGAAACTATTTAGATTGATCCATCATTAGTTCTGATCGATTATAACTTATATGTAATATCGTGTTCTGAGAGATTTTACTTATTCGGGATGTTAACACAATCATTAACTATGATAGATATTTTGAGATACTCATGCCTACAAATATGTCGATGATATTTGCATCGTAGGTTTTATTGAAGGATGGGAATATTAGTAATTATCGTGATTCGAACTAGGAAGAGTAATTTCTAAGATAATGTAATGTGATTATTATCTATAATGCACTGGGTATTTGCTGACCTTGTGCCTAAAGTAGAAACAATTATTATCTATTATCTCACTCATGATTATACATACGTCAGACACTAATTTTTATATGCTCACAATTTCAAGTATTTTAGACCCCATCGTCAGATATATGTTGTACGTGTACGACTCGATTACCGTTCCATGGGGCATTTATCGCATCATTTTGCTTCACCTGCAACGTTTGTATACATTGGTTTATTTGTGAAACAAAAGATTGATTTCAGGTTCTGAAAACCTGATGTTATTAACAACTTCCTAGTGTTCACGAAACCTCGAGTTTTCTAGAAAATATATTACTTTTCTTGTAAAATGAACTGCTTTTCTCCAGGAGAAGTGTTTTCTTTATATTATATACACCTAGATGTGTTCGTCGTTCTTGGCCTTCTCGTCGATCGGCTTCCAAACACGTTTAGCGTTTTCAATACCAAACATAAATCTAAATACTATTAATAATTAATTTTAAACAACTGAAATAGATAAAATATGAACATTATGAAGTATATATAGTAATTCTTCATCTAAACATGATCTCAAGGTAACATCTTCAACTGTCTCTAAAGTTGTTACTCTTCAGTAAAGTAACATAGATTTTATATTCATTTATTCAAATCCCTTTATATAATAAGACGTTATCATTACATTTGGAACAAAGGAAACATGAGAAGCCTCGAATGTCAGAGTGATAAGGCAAATGGTGATATAAATCACTTCGCGTGAAATACAGCCTATAGTATCTTTCTAGCTGTCTATATCTGTCAAAAATATACATTTTTATACGTAGGTGGCATGAAATAGATAGAGTACACACTGCAGCAGAAACATTGGGCTATAGGATGGGTGTCCTTCAAAAAGATTGTATTTGCACAACACGAACACTTACCGATGAAAGCTTGCCGCCAAAAGACATGGACAAACAATGTGTTTCTATTATTGCTAGATATGTGGAGGTGGGGATTGAGAATGAATGAGAAGATAAGCAGAAGAGGAAGAAAAAGTGACGGACATTGGAATTGTTGAGAAAGCTAAAAATAATAATAATAAAAACAAAACAAAACAAATTACGAAAAGAAACTACTACTAATAGTAGTAGTAGTAGTAGTAGTAGTAGTAGTAGTAGTAGTAGTAGTAGTAGTAGTAGTAGTAGTAGTAGTAGTAGTATTTAAAATCGATCGTTGGAATAAGTCCTCCGAAAAGATGATTAAATTTAATGCAAAGTCATATAAGCCTCAGCTCTCAAGCAATTCAATATGGATAACGTTCAAAATTGCAAACGTTGGACAACTGTAATCGGTGGTTGTCACAATCGAAATAAATCAGTTCTTAATCAGATAGAAATACTGACGGTGAAAATAACCTAGAAATATTTTAGTATCATACCGATTTAAAACTAAATACGTTTTCCCATCTTTCACTTTAATACGTTTTTGCATTCTTTTGCCATCTATTTATATTCTGTTTGTTTTTTTGTTTTGTTTTGTTTTTTCTACTTTTTTTACCGAAGTTTTTCTAAATAGGTTATTCAGTAACTAAATTGATTTGCATTCGTGTTTAAAATGTATTGTTTATTACAGTGGAATATTTCCGTATTAGCATTCTGAAGAAAATAATAATGTTAACATTTCATTTAAAAAAAGCATCTTCAAATAATGCATTTAGAGAATAATTAGGAAAAAGAAGATTCTGGCAAAGCAGAGGTATGTTAATGAGCTTCATTTAACTTACATATATACAAAACTTTAATAAATCATAGCATGTGTATCATGCTAATGTTTTATTGTCTTGGTGTTGCAAAATGGTGAATAATTTTACCCAGATTCTGCCGGGGGTAGGTAAAGTGAAACAGACAGTCCATCTCGCCAGGCTTGTTCTTCAGGAGTGTCATCTCCATCCAAATTTAAATGATAGGTGAGGCAGTTCGAGGATTCATGATGACATGTGTTTCCTTAGCTATGAAGTCAACAAAAGAACCTGCCAGAGAACAGGATGTACTTTGTTTGCTTACCGTAAAACAACAAAATATACACACATTCTTCTACATACATATTCTCACATTATAATTTTCTGAATTTAAATCGAAATGATTATTTTTTTTTTTTCCTACTTCCAGAAAATTTCATCCCAACAAGAGAACCTCTGTATGTACTACCTTGATATGATATTTTATGTGCAAAAACCTGAGAAAACATGTAGTGTAAAAAAAGATTCAGCTGTTTGGAATCTCTACTGAAAACCGTCTAAGGGAAAGAGGAGTATCGAGAGAACGACTGTTTATCCTGGTAGTATTGCTGATGCGTCTACTATCCCACATTGTGGGGTGTAGACTTTAAAATGGTGTAAACAACAACCTTTTTCACTCAGTTGGCTCTCTTGATGGTAATGAGTTTGTGATTTGTTAGTTTTTTGTGATTTGTTAGCTCCTTTGTCTTTAACAAAATTTTGCTCGTGCCTGGAATGTCTGCTTATCACGCTTTCCTGTTGATTTCCTGTTCTTGGATTGCAAAAGCATATCCTTCAAAGTGAGAGCCAATATAGCGGTTGTTGGTCCAATATAGACTACTTTGCTTATCTATAATAATCTCACTCCGGAGCTAGCTGGCAACATATCTATGCATGATATTTTGTTGATAAGCATGCAGTTTTTCATCCATGGATTCACTGCGATACTGCTGGGCAATTTCCCTGGGTGTGAGGTTTTGATTATCATACAAGGAGTATCTTTCAAGAAGTTCCTTTCCAAATCTCATGATCTTATTTGTCTCATGCAGATAGACTTGCTCAATAGATGGGCTCCTAACCTTCGAGTTTCATAAATGTTGTCGGAGGGATATGATACGACACTCAAATGCTGTCTGGACTGATGTTAGGCCTCTGCCTCCCTGCTTACGTTTCAAGTAGTGGCGGTCTATATCATTGTTGATGTGGAAGTTTCCTGTGTTGTTAAGAATCTTTCGAGTTTTAACATCAATTGCTCGAATTTCGTCTATCATCCAATGGAAAATTCCCAACGTTGCTGTTAGTACAGGCACATCAAACACATTGTTAGCCATTGTTTTATTGTGCGCAGTGAGTTCCGATGAACATATTTTTCTTAATCGGGTGTAATATTCCCTGGTTACGCGTTCTTTATTAAAAATACCGTTATATGATATATTCTCATCTATCCCGAGGTATTTGTAGCAGTCCTTGTTAAAAATGTTCTTAGATTGAGTTGTATTTTTTCCCCGCTTTATATGAATATCTTGGCCAAACTCCATTCCTATATCCTTTGAGAATGTTGCAAGCAGGTCAAGATTTTTCTTCATCCCATTTATGTTCTTGGCATAGAGTTTCAGGTCATCCACAAAAAAATTATGGATTAAGTTCGTGTTTCTGTCCTCATGTGACCTAATGATGTATCCTTTACATTTCTTGAGCAGAAAGGACAGGGTGTATAATGGCAGGATAAATAGTAGCACAGAGAGATGTCTCCTTGAAATATACCGCTATGATATTCTATTTTATCAGTGAAAATAGTCCTCCTTCTCTGTTTTTAACTTTAGTATAGTAGCCCAAGAAGAAGACAGCTTCTCTATGGCTCTGATAATAATGTCTGGAACTTTAGCAAGTCGGAGGGCCTCTATCATCCATGAGTGAGAAACAGAATCAAAAGCTTTCCTGTAGTCCAGCCAGACTGTAGCCATTTTCCTCTGACATCGCAGTTTTGATAATTAGGAGTTGTTCAGCACACCCCGAAATATCTTTCTTTCCAGCTGCTTCTTCATCTTTGATGATGTTGTTATTTTCACAGTGATCTTGGAGAAATTGGTTCAGGTAGGCTGTATACAACATATACATCCGGTTCTGGCGTTCAATGGGTCGGTAGTCTTTTGCCAAGTGGGTGTCTTTGTTCTTGGGGACCAGTATTGTTTGTGCTAATGTCAACCATTCTGGTATATGTGTATCTCCCTTGAGAACTTGCTGGTAGAGGTCGATAAGATACATCCGATAGAATATCAGTTTTTTGTACCAGTAGCCGGCAACCATGTCTCTTTCTGGTGTTTTCTTATCTTGGAGTTTTCCTATCACAGTCTCAAGGGTATCCTCATTTATTTCGTATGTTTTTGTTGTAGTGTAGGAGCAATAGTTATTTTTGGATTTCTTTTAGCCACACTGCATCTTGGTTGAAATTCTTCTTTTCACCCCATATTTTTCTCCAGAAGGAATCTATTTTCTTTCTGTGATGGGGCCTAAGTGATATTTATTACTTTGGCCTTCATATCTCTATAGTCTGATGTTTGGTTTCGTCTGAATCTTTTATTAAGTACTTTTATTTCATCTACTCTCTTCGGGTATTGGCGTTTCTCACTGACAGCTCTCAATTCTTGTTTGAGGGTGATCAGCTTATATAGAAGAGTTGTGGTTGTACTGTCACCAAACAAAGTTTCTATTTTATTTTTCACTCTTTGTTGGTGAGGAGTGAAGTTTTATTTTCTGTTTTTGTTTGCATATAAGGAGCATTGTCACATATCCTATAGTTTTACGTAGATCAGCAATCCTTTTTCTATTTTAGTTATATATGATGGCATTTTCGTGATGTTTTGTTTTTGTTTATTCCTCTGCTATCACCAAGATAATGCTTCACTGTCGTTGCTAGGGTATATAAACAGGCGTTAATTTGCCAAAATGTGGGGGGTTTAATTCGTCGTAAATATTCGTCCTCTATTTCGTCAATAGCACATAAGATTTCATTATTTGGTTTTATTTTATTTAGTATTGTTGTTTTAATACGTTCAGCAAGAGAAATGTATATACATGAATTAATTTCTCTCTGGAATATTTCGTTGAGAGAAAATTTCAATTGTTTATACTTTTGATTATTATTATCGATAGTGTTTTCCAAAACAGTCGAGGTAGACTCAGATGGTACACGTGGTATCACATTTCTGACGGGCATATTTGTTTCAAGGCACTGTTCGGCCTGGCTGCTAGGAAGCCTAATAGCATGGCGACCTGTAGCACGTGTTGTTAATTCCATGTTTGTTCCGGGGAACTTACAATTAATAATATTTATCTTATTTTTATGTTCAGCAAACGTCGCTTGTTGGCGTAATTGTTTGGATGTGAAGTGATTTAGCTCTGGATTATTTCGTCTCAGTGTAGCTTCATTCTGTTCATATAGGCAACGAAGGGGATTATTTTTCGCCATTTTATAACAATTAAATAAATCATCATTAAGTTCGCAACTTCAAAAGAAATGCGATATATTATTTCGGTTTTTTCTGTAGCTAGAACTGAATAAATTTTGTTTACCTTTCTCATTGGTTTACTTCAGTAAACTGCTTTCGTTCCTTGTGTTCAGTAAATGTTTATTGTTGATGCTGTGTCCATCCATGCTGTTTGTAGCAAATTATTGTAAAATGAATTATGTATTTAGTCGGATATCTCTATGATTTCTGAGAAAAGGTGTCTTTAGTGGATATAATTAGAAGAATACCCAGTTATTCAACACGACTGGCTGTTGTGTCATTAGTGTCGGAGATAGTATTCCTCTTAAATTTAATGAATAGTCTCCTACGCCAAAATGTGCGACTGATCACGTTGACTGGCTATGTATGTATGTATCGTTTCTGTGCTGGACGCTTCACTACTGATATGATCTTCTCAGCTAGAAAGTTCCAGAAGAAGTGCATGGAACGAGGTTTGGATCTGTATCAGGTTTTTGTCGATCTGACAAAAGCTTTCGATACTGTTAACAGAAATGCATTGTGGAAGGTTCTCCCGAAACTCGGTTGCCCTGATAAGTTCCTTGTTTTGGTTAGGTCTTTCCATGACGACATGAAGGCTTGGGTTAATGTCAGAGGTAACGTCGGAGCCTATCTCAGTAAAAAAAATGGAGTGAAACAGGGGATATTCCAGCACCGACCCTTTTTGCCATATATTTTGCAATGGTTTTCTATATTGCATTCAGGAATTGCCAGGATGGTGTTTACATCCGATATCGAACCTCAGGCAGCATATTTAACATCAGGCGCTTTGCTTCAAAAAACAAAAATATTTACATCAATCATAAGAGACCTCTTGTATGCATATGATAGTGATCTTGTAGCATACACAGAGAGTGATTTGCAGCACATTTTGAATGCATTTTCTGATGCTTGCACTGCCCTAGGATTGACTGTCAGTCTCAAGAAAACCGTCGTCATGTACCAACCTGCCCCTGGTAAGCAATACAGTGAGCCAAATTTCTATGTGTATGGTAAACGACTTGGAGTGGTTGATCAGTTTGTCTCCCTGGAAAGCACTGCCCATCGATACACCAATCTTGATAATGAAATTCCACTCAGGATTAGGAAAGCAAGTGATGCTTTCGGAAAGCTAGAAAGGTGCCTCTGGGATCGGCGAGACATATGCAAGAAGAAAGAGGTAAAGGTGTACAAGGTATGTGTACTCTCTTCTCTTTTTTAAGCCTGCGAGACCTGGGTCACATATCGACACCAACTTAAGCAATTGGAGCGTTTCCATCAGATGTGTCTCAGACGGATCCATGGCGTTCACTGGAGGGACCACATCAGTGATGTCGAGATTTTGGAAAGTTTTCTGTGAGACAGTATAGAAGCTCTTGTGCTTAAGCAAAGACTCCGATGGAATGGTCACCTTGCCAGGATGAAGGATTCTACAATACCGAAACAACTCTTATATGGAGAGTTAGTTAAAGGAAAACGACCTCAACATAAACCAAAAAAGAGGTATAAGGATTCGTTGAAAGCCTCTTTGGAAGACGCTAACATCTCGGCTGATACATGGGAAGGCGTAGCTGCTGATCGTAATAGATGGAGAAAGACGGCACATGGGGGGGAAAGTTGCCTTTAAGGCATTTTGAATTGCATACGAGAATGTAAAAAGGGGTGTGAGGAAGGGCATTGCTGTTGCATTTCCAGACAGCGAAGATCCTCCTATGGCGCTGACATGCAGCGTCTGTGCGAGACTCTACCTCAGCAAAGCTGGACTCAAAAGTCATCTTCGCAATCATAAAGTGAGACTAGTAGTTGATTACCAGGCTGCTGTTGGAGATGCTACTCATCATGCCTGCCAAGCATGTGGAAGAGAGTGGAGATCAGCAGGAGGGCTCAAACGACATGCAAAAGTACATGAACTCCAACCACAGCCGGCTATTCCCAATGAATGTTTTGGTTGCCAACTCTGTGCAAGACATCTTAGATCATTGGCTGGGCTAAAAAGCCACATTCGATCGCAGCACCGTTAATTGTAATTGTGTGTGTGTGTGTGTGTTATATGTATATATATATAATTCTTTTTATTTTTTTTATTATTATTGTCGTTATTGTTATTATTATGTTGTTGTTCTTTTGTTTTTTTCGTGCAATGGCCATACTCAATAACGAGGGGTCAGCCATCATGTATGTATGTATAAATGTATGTATGTATGTTCTTCTGGTTTTATAATTTGACAAATTTTTACCAATAGAGAGAGACGGTTTCTACCATAGATACAAGACTCTCTCATTGGAATTTACGCAACATCAACTAGGTAGATATGTATGCATGTGTAGATATGGATGTTATTGTATGTATGGATGTGTATGTTTTGAGTTGAATGTGTGCAAGTGTATATGCTTTGAATCTGTACATGTGTATATGCAGTTATTAGACGTAACATTTTTGGAATGTCTTACATATTTTTACTGTACTTGATTGTACTTGTAACTTCCTAACTAGTTGTGTTCTTTCTGTTCCTGTGAAGCCTAGCTTCTCAAGATTTGTATTGAGGCAGTTACTAACATACCCCAGTACCCTAATAATCACAGGCATAAATATGAAGGTATAATCAGGGTGGAGTATCTGCAGATTTCTCATCAGTCATGTATGTATGTATTAGCGGCTAAACGCAATGTACTATGATAGCAATCTAAAATATCTAGAAAATGTAGAATTTTGTATGACTGAAAGTTACCGTAAATAAATTACCATATGATGTGTCTCAAAGCACAGAGGATATTTGATTCGACATGCTTTATTTTTCCATTTCTATTATAGCGTCTTTCCTTTTTTATTACATTTTTTTTAGAGATGACTTTTAACAAATTCATCTTCTCTTAAGCTAACAAAGAAAACAAATTGCTTTTTAAGCTTTCCTTCATGAAATATAATCTCATATTTCCATATTTGCATGTGACTTAATTCATTTACGTTTGCGCTCAATTGTTTACTAATTCCATATTTAACATTGCGAGTGTACGAATTACTTATCAACAGAAAATATAAAGATATAAAGATAGAAATGTAGTCAATAATTCGGACACCAGTGTATTATTTTTGCATATTTTCTCCAACCAAGTATGGAATTTAATTCACCATCGATCGCTGTAAGCAGGAATTTAACAGCAATTTGTTGTTAGATCACACAGCGATGATTGATATCACCTGTAAAATGTCTGTTCATTCAATGCAACATCAATGGCTAGAAGCAAATTCGTTGTATTTAGAAAAAAGAACGAAGTACATTTCAGTATCATAGTGGAAGGCATTTTTTTTCTTTTTAAGTTGTTTTCCCCCACAAAACATTATTAATGAATTGAAATTAAACTTCAATCATAAATGAAAACCGCCTTTTATATTAAAATTACCGAGCTAGGAATACAAATTACCATTATACAGGGGCAGTTATAAATAAACTTTATATATATATATATATATATATATATATATATATATATATATATATATATATATATATATATATATATATATATATATATAGGAACCAGTAAGACCCCGACAGCTGAGCCCAAGCCGTTTCGACGGCTAATTCTGAGAATTAGCCGTCGAAACGGCTTGAGCTCAGCTGTCGGGGTCTTACTGGTTCCTATTACCCACTCTACTACCTCAAGTATTGAGTACTTTGGTGCGTTATGGTCCACCTGGTTCCTTACCACATTTCCTTCGTTATATATATATATATATATATATATATATATATATATATATATATATATATATATATATATATATACATACATAATTAAAAAACGATTTGTTAAGCCTTCATTACGTTTATTGATTGATGACGCGCGTTTCGCTATTGATCAGCTCAAAGTTCGATCTGTATCGATCTGGCCCGACTTTCTGGTCTGGCCCGAATCAAAATCTCGTCGGACCTCTACAGTTGTAATGACAGAATGATTCGGGCTAGATCGATACAGATCGAACTACTGACGTGAAACTAATGCTCACTTCGGTGAACCCACAGTAACTTCACGTACACTTCCTGGATATATATATATATATATATATATATATATATATATATAGAGAGAGAGAGAGAGAGAGAGAGAGAGAGAGAGAGAGAAAGAATTTACGATGCTGAGACCGAAGGGACCACAAATCATGGGAGTACTCAATGTATGGAGAGATGCAGAGTGTGTATTGATGTAGGTGAAATCGCGTTCGCGGTTAACGGTATCCAGTGTCTGGCACGCCAGCAAGGCTAACCGGTCCTGTGCCTCCCCAATAATAGCACTTTGGTCTTTTCACCGCTGATTGAGAGTTTTAGCTGGTGTTGTTATGCATCTTGCTCATGCTCCAAATTGTCAGCAAACTCAAGGTCTGCGAGTTTTCCCTCTGTATTTCGTGCGTTTTTTTTCAAGTCTCGAATCTTGCTACTATAGTGTAATGTTCTGGTCTGTTATGTCGCATACGTGTGGATATCTTGTTCTGTGTATTGTTACATAGAGCAGTGTTTGGTATATATGAAGTTTTGTTTTTGTCCTTCGTAGTTCTTGAATTCCCATTGTTTAGCATGTTCTATTCTGGCGAATATTGTCTTTCGGTTAGTATTCGTTTTATTTCTTCTTGTCATTTATCCAGTTTCATAATTCGAAACAATAGTGCACATTCTTCCTGCTAGATTGAAAGATATATTTGTTCCTGTATACTTTGGCTGGTTTGAAGTAAATAGCAAGTATTGTTTAGAGTCAGTTGGCTTATAGTGATATCGGTTCCAATGCTTGTGTATTGTTTTAATATTCAAATGTTTAGGAATAGTAGTTGATTTTCGCTGTATTCCATTGTGAAATGGATATTGTTGTTTGTTATAATTAGAGTTTGAAATGATTAAGTTAGTCAAGTTTCCAGTTGTTTGGTAATTATTTATGGAAGGTCAAACCTGGATTGTTCATATGTTTTCATAAACTCATGTGATTAAATTGTTGTTTGAGCAACTTTTGTACTCATTGCAGGCTCAAATATTTGACTGTAAATGCTGCCATCGAAATAAAAACAAATATTTTCTTGTATACATTTTATTTATTCAGTAATGAAATTGTTTTCCATCTTGTCTGGAATTGTTTTCTCATCCATATTGTACGCGGGATCTCCTTATATAGCCTTACTACACCACATAGTGTCTATGTTTTTGCTTTGTTTTTGTTCCTCTTGTTACTTCAGTTCCTCTCCTTCCTCCCCTTCTTACATTTCCTCCAATTTTTACTCTTCCTTACTTTCTTCATTTTACACCATTTCCTCACCTTACTGCCTTTCGTAACTTTCTTCCCCTGCCTACCTTCCCTCCTCTCTTCCTTGATTTCCTCACTTCTTTGTCTTCCCCACCTTCACCTCTTCCTTCCCTTCCGCTCCTTATTACACTTTCTACTCTTTCTCCTCTTCATTCTCTTCTACCTATCCTCTACCGCCTCAACATCCCCCCTCATCTCTTTCACCTTCTTCGCGTCTCTGATCTTAATATCTCCTCTCCTTTCTCTACATTCTCTCATACTATCATTCATTTCCTACCTAACCTTCCTCTCATATCTCTCCTTCCACTACTACATCTCCTTCCTCCGCTTCTTTCCTTTCCTCCCCTTTCTCCACTTACACCCCTTCCTAACTGGTCTCCCCTTCCCCACTCTCAGTCTCCTGACTCTACGTCTCCCCTCGTTCCTCCTTCTCATTTCCCATTCTTTCCCCTCTCTTCACCTTTCTTTCCACTTTCCCACTTTCCCCCTCTTTCCACATCGCTTCACCTTTTTTTCCATCTCTCTTTCCTACTTCCCCTCTCTTTCCGCTTCTTTCTTCCTGAATTTTTTCCACTTTCTAACTCCCCTTCATACTGATACTCCCTCTTTTACCCTTCATTCCTCTTCGTTGTGTCCCTAAACTTGCTCTAATTCATCTCCTTCCTCACTTTCCTGTCTTCCTAGCTTCCCTCCTTCCTCTCCTTCTTCTCATAACTCTCCCTCCATTTCCTGACTTTTTCCTCGTTCTTGCATCTCCTCCCCACCCCCATCCGCTTCCCTTCCTCATTGGCTTTTCCCTCCTTTGCTCATTCTCCAAATGTAAGGAAGAGAGGAGAAAATGGTTGGGCACGAGGGCGAAATATAGGGAAAGAGGGAAAAGAGGGGGAAACAGGGAGTGAGTAAGAGGTGGAAGGAAAGGAAGGAGAGGAAGGAGTGGACGAAGAGGTAGTGAAGGGCAGTAAAGGAAGAAAGAGTAGAAGAGGAGGAATAGAGGAAGAGGGGGGAGAGAGGAAGAGGGAAGATAGGAAGAGGGGGAAGAAATGGAAACAGAAGGAGAAAGCATGGAGCGCAAGGACCAATCTTTCCCCTTTTTCACCCCCTTTCTTCTTCACCGCCCTCACCTTTCTAGCCTTTCTCCCATTCCTATATTTCTTGCCTATCCTCAACTTCCCGATTTTCTTTCTCGTTCTCTTCACCTTCCTCTGCTTCTGAACTCCTCTAACCTTCCACCCATTCAATCCTCTCCACCCCTTCCACACTCGCCCTATCCTCCAGTTCATCACTCTATTCACTCTGTTTCCCTTCTTCACTCTACTTAATCTCCATCTCCTCCTTTTCTCTTCTTTCCCCACCTTTCCCCTTATTTCCCCCACTTTACATCTCCCAATTCCCCTTCATCCCCTTCTTGTGTCCGTTGCTTCCTTTTCATCCCTTTCGCTCCATGCCTTCTTACCTTGTTCACTCCTTTTGCTCTCATGTCTTTCTGTGCTCTCCTTAATATCTCTGTTCTCTATAGTCTCCTTTCTTTCCTTGCTGTACTTGATCTCTTTGTTGTCTTTGCTCATCTTGCCCACCTTGATCATTACTCTCCTCCTCTTTCATGTCCTTGCTCTTTTTCTCTCCTTGCTCTCTTTACTCTCCTCATACTTATTGTCCTTTTTTCTCTCCTTGTTCTGATTGCTATCCTTGCTTCCCTTCCCCCTTGTTCTTATTGCTCTCCTTGCACATTTACTCTCCTTGCTCTCCTTCCACTTTGATCCCGTTTTTCTCTTTGTTCCTGTGGTTTGTTTTCCAAGTTCGACTTGCTCTCCTTGCTCTCCTTGTTCTCTCTGCTCTAATTGCTGTTTTTTATTGTTCTCCTCGTATTGTTTCTTTGCTCTCGTTGTTTGCTCTCCAAGCTCAACTTGCTCCATTTGCTCTCTTTGCTGTCTTTTCTACCCTTGCACTCCTTGCTCCCCTTGCGCTTCTTACTTTCTGTGCTTTCCTTGCTCTTTTTGCTTTCTTTAATATCATTGTCCTCCTTATTTTCGTAGCCCTACTTGCTCTCCTTGTTCTTGCTCGCCTTGTCCACACTTTACTCTTTGCTCTCTTACACCCACTATGCCCGTCTTTCACCGTCTCACTTCCGCTCTCTTCCTTTCTCCTCTTTCTTCTTCTCCTTCTCCTTTTCTTCCCTCCTTCCTCACCTTCTTTGTCTTTCTCACCTTTCACGCATTCCTGCATTACCTGCCTTTCCCCAACTTCCTGCTTTTCTCCTATTTCCACCGTTTCCTCATTTTCCTCCTTTCCTTCATTTCCTCACACACCTCTCCTTCCACACTCCCCGCTTTCCTCTCTTTCCTCAGTCTACACACTTTCCGTCACCACTTTTCCCCCTTTATCCCCAAATGTTGTTCCTTTCCAGTCTTTCGCCCTTTACACTCTTTACCCCTGTTTTCTCCACTTCGATCTCTCCTTGCATTGCTTGCTCTCCTTGCTATATTTCCGTTCCTTTCTCTCCCTGCTCTCTTTGAACTCCTTGATCTCCTTGTTCTCCTTGATTTATTTGCTCTGCTTGATATCTGCTCTTCTTGCTGTCCTTGCTTTCTCTCCTCAATCTGCTATCCTTCATCTTCTTGTTCTCTTTCCTCTTTATCTCCATGTTCCTCCTTACCCCTCTTTCATCCACTTCACCCCTATTTCCTCACGTTCCTCCTTTTCTTACGCTCTCCTTCTTCTCCTTGCACCTCTTGTTTCCCTTGCTCTCCTTGTTCTCCTTGCTCTCCTTCATCTCTGCACTCCTTGCTCTTCTTGCTCTCTTTGATTGTCTTGCTCACCTTTCTCACTTTCCTCTCCTTGCACAATTTGCTCTCCTGGTCCTCTGCTCTCCTTGCTTGGGGGCTTTGTATATTTATAGAAGTGGAATAGTCCATGTGTTTAGGCCATGGTCCATAGTAGTGAAAGAATGATATAAAATCAAAATATATTTCTAATATGCCATTACTATATTTTATTGCGCAGTAACTACTTTTATTTCGTACATTTGATTCATCAAATTATTCTTTTGGGGTGTTTGTCCTTTCTAGGGAAGTGTTAGGTATCGCTTTGTATTTCACCGGCGTGGCAGTGTTGTAGTGAATGTTAAGTCTTTTGAGAGAATCTGTTGTATTGAAATGTTTCTTTTCGAGAGATTAATTATCTTTGGATTTTCACATTTGGTTTCAAAACCCAGTGTTGTGAATTCATTCGACTGTCTCTAACAAGTGAGTTTTGAAGTTTGCTATTCAATTGGTGCTTCTATCCTCTGGTGTTTTCTGTTTTTATATAATATTCCATAATAATTTTCTATGTTCTTATGTCCGTATTATCTGTAATTTATGTTGCATTGTGTATGTTAGAATACCTAGTTCAGGGAGATGTGTTGTCTGGGAGAATCGCACGCATGGGAACTCATACTGGAGATATCACTGGAATTATCGATATAGCTGTTATGTGCTTGGTGAATATTAGTTTGCTATTTTGGTGCTTGCCTTACCGATTGTGAATAGAATATTTTGTCAGAAGTTACGTGTGTGCGCTTTTATGTTAATTATTGTGTGCTGGGTTCTAATCTGTTGTGGATTCGTGGGTTAAGCCTAGCTATATGTATTCCTTCTCTGATTCTAATTCTGCCTATTTTCTTCTCTCTAACTTCAACAGTAACTGTTATCTTTGTTGTTGTTTTTTCATTTGCCTAAGCATTTCAGGAAAGTGGATGCGCGTGTATTGAGATGTTCTTTAATATACGGGTGTGAAGAGGTCTAACGGTACTATATATATATATATATATATATATATATATATATATATATATATATATATATATGAATAAAATTCGAACAGATGATAAGGCATCCGTCATCAGTGATCTTCCAGCCGTCGTTGGTATTTCTTCGCATTAAAGAGCATATACCTCTGGCTGGTGCGAGTAATAACTAAAAAAAAGTTATTGGGACACGTAGAATAGGGTGAAGCGAGCGAGACATGTAAACAAACAGAGATGGTAATGCAACAGAAAGAGAGGAAGAGGAGAAACAAGTCCGTGATATCTGTGAACTTAAATTCGAACAAATCACGGACGAAAGACATAGAGGCCATGTGAGATGTAAGCGAGAAAAGGAATTCCCACAGGTCAGACTGGAGGAAGTGAGAGAGGGGGAGTAGCAGAGAGTGAATGAGTGAAAGTGTGAGGAAGAGGCCAGCTGAGAGAGAGTGACTGGCAGAGGGGGTGAAAGGAAGGTGAGAGATACAGAGAAAGGGGATAGCAGTAAGAAAGAAAAAGACGTGTCACAGCGGAGGGAAAAATATAAATGAAAAAGGGCGTGCTGCGTTGTGGCAAATGGGATACATATGAATAGAATTCGAAGAGAAAATAAGGCGCCCGTCATCAGTGATCTTCCAGCCGTCGTTGGTATTTATCATATATATATATATATAGTTTTAATATAGATGAGATTGTACAGGACTAGACCTGTTTCATTCTTTAGAAATCATCAGGAATCTGGCTTTCCAAAAATAAATGTTGTAGTATTTATATCTTTTCGGGTGGTAGGAGAGGGTGGAGAGTGGGATGGGTAGAGGTCATTGGCTGAAAGAAAAGGCAATTCATTAAAAGCTAATTCTTTAAGGCTTATAATTTATATTTAGAGTGACAAAAGCAGAAAGGATTCTATAAACAAGTTCAGAATGGGGTGCCACTCCTTATTTTTAAGTTTCTCTTAAGCTAACAATGCCTATATTTCAGGTGTCTATAAGATCGTTGGGGGTCGGTCATGGTAGATGGATTTAAAGAAAATGGAAATTCTTTAAAAGCCAATTCTTTAAAGTTCCACTTAGAGTGACAAAGGCCAAGAGAATTCTATAAACCAGTTCAAAAATTCTATAAACCAGTTCAAAAATTCTAAATATAAATTATAAGCCTTAAAGAATTAGCTTTTAATGAATTCCCTTTTCTTTCAGCCAATGACCTCTACCCATCCCACTCCCCACCCTCTCCTACCACCTGAAAAGATATAAATACTACAACATTTATTTTGGGAAAGCCAGATTCCTGATGATTTCTAAAGGATTAAACAGTTCTAGTCCTGTAGAATCTCATCTATATTAAAACTTTTATACTCTGCTATGTATTGAGTACCTTACTTACTGTGGTTACTTCCGATTCAACCCGGAATAACGTATATATATATATATATATATATATATATATATATACAAATATACATACATACATACGTATATATATATATATATATATATATATATATATATATATATATATATATATATATATATTTATATATATATATATATATATATATATATATATATATATATATATATATATATATATATATATGTATGTATGTATGTATGTATATATATATATATGATATATTTAATAAAAACAATGAAATAAAAACAAAGAACAAGTTCCTTATATTAAAAAATTAATCATTTTACTATTGTTTCTGGGATGTATATGTGTGTTGGTATGTATATCATAGATCTATGTAAAAATATTACAAATTATCAGAGGAAATATACATACATGAGGTCGTCTGAAATGATGAGATTTGTTTATTGAAAAAAACAAAGAATTAATATAAAAGGTCTGTTTGGGAACAGGTTGTGAATTGACCAATAGAAAAGGAGTTAGAGGTCAAGTTGATAGAATAACAGTAGTAGAAATTAAATCTAGGGGTAGAGGAGTGCAGACTTATGCTTTGAATGAAAAGAATACTATGGGGATTAAAATGAGGTCAAGTCAAGCCAGTGAACTGTACACGAAAATTTGATGTTATGAAAGAATCTTGTTAAAAACGAAAGAAAAGAAAATTTTAGGGTAAGGGTATTAGTGAGAAATACTAATCTTATTTAAATACAAGGAATCTAGATCTATACAGGGATAAAATTATATTAATTCATATGAATGTGATAAATAAAAACTTGATGTTATTAAAGCATGTTGTTAAAAACGAAGGAAAATAAAATTTTGGGATAAGGGTATTAGTGAGAAATACTAATCTTATTTAAACTACAAGGAATCTAAATACATAACAGGAAATTAAATTAATTTATAGGTATACCTACAGGAATAAAATTATATTAATTCATATGAATGTGATAAATAAAGCAGTAAGGAATTAAAGCAATAAAACATAAATATATGGAAAAACTGAAGTAGATAAAAATGTTTATAAAGAATATTGTATCTATACAGACATTGATGATATTAAAGATATTAATTATATTTAATAATCATAGGTATTAAATGTGATAAATAGGGGATGCGATTAAAAGAAGTGGTGTGGTTAAAAATAATTTTAGGAAAAGAGATCTGTAAGAGGAAAATAAAATTATGAAGTTCTCTGTAGTAAAATATTAATTATAGGTTAACTAAATTTAAAAAAAACAATTATAATAATTTGTAAAATATAAGAATAAGGTGTATATTAATTAGGTTTATAATATTTGAAGATTCTTCTAATTCTATGATTGCAAGATATAATTAATTCCTGTCGCTTATTTAATAGGATATCCTTAGATTTCATGATTTCAAAAAGTTCTTGGGAGCATAACCTACACTCGTATCTGTTATTTTGATAAGGGGTAGCCCTTTTTTAGCACGCTCCAGGTCAGGTTGTAATTGATATTCTTCTTTCTATAATTATTAATTGTTTCAGCCAAGGATGTTGTATTAGCTAATGCGGCATTTTAAAAACTATGTTTGTGGGTATTAAATCTTACTTTAAATTGGTTAGACGTAGCTCCTATATATGAATAAGTGGAGTCATTACATTTATAGACTATGTTTTTAATAAGACCATTTCCCTTTAATGGGCATTTTCTCTTGATTCTACAGTTACAACCATTCGTGAATATTATATCAGGGGGGTTAGTCAAATTTGGTGTGGAGTTTACAGGATTGTTATAGGTGAAGAAGATGGTGGTTTGTTACGGTTTATTTTAGTATTATTATGGTTGGTTTGATGTGTTGGTGGTAAATTTATGTTTTCTTTTACACTTATATGCGTTGTACGCACTTATATTCTGTTGTATATTTTTGGTATTGGAGTAGGAAAATTTGACAGTAGATCTATTTAAAATTTGATGGTATTTATGGTTTGGTGGGAAGATTTTCTCTAGGATAGCAAAGTATTTTTTAGGGATATGGTCTTTAATTTGTAGATTAAATGAAGCATTATACCAAGTAACCCGTGTATTACGGTTTCGATATTGTTTCTTATATTTATACGATGTATCAGGAGGTTTACTAAGAGAGTTACTATTAGTGATTTTATTATATATAGGTTTAGTTAACTGATTTAGGTGTTTTAGTCTGATTACTAGGAATTTTGTTAGTAATGTTGTTAACATATGTTGGAGTATTAGGATGAATGGTTTTTTGAAAGTCATTATATTTTATGTGAGAAGAGTTAGAGAAATTAAGTTTTAGGTTGGTGTTTTTAGGTGTGGTATGAGTGGCATTTAGGTGTGGGTTTTTCATTTGGTGTTTGTTGGTAATATTAGGTTTTATGTTTGAAATATTATTGGTGCAAGGTATATAGACTAATTTGTTTTTGTGGCGGCTTTTAGCTAAAGCTTCGTTATAAAAGAGCGCTTTTTATCGAATAGATCCTGATTTGATGAAAGGTTAGTGATTCTGAGTGAGATGTTATATGCTAGGTTTTTAAGGATAGATCTAGTGTGATTGGATTGTGAGTGTATGTAATGCAAGTTTTGGTTAGGTTTATGGTAAGGTTGGTAGATACCCGTAGATAGGTCCAAAGTTATATCTAGGAAATTGACTATTTTACTGGTGTTTTCAAATGTAATAGTGAGATTATAAAAGTCCTTGTGGAAAGTTCTAATAAGTTTTTTTAATTTATTTCAATTTCTGATCGGCTAAGATTAGTGGATAGAAGAAGACAGTCATCACGATATAAACCACCTTTAAGGTGGGGAAAAGATGAATTAATGTTAAATAGAAGAGGCCCACAAGATCGGTAATTTGGGCTGAATCACTAGAGCCCATAGTTATGTCGAAGAGATTACTATATGTATTTCTGGTCCAGTATTCCTTCTGAAACTCCATTAGTGTTTGTCTAGCGTGCGTGATAATTTTGATGTCATCCATAGTTAAGTCTGATCTATTTTTGGCAAATATCAAGGCTTTGTTCAGGAGTATGGTTGGTATAGAGGAATAATAAGCATCTATATCGAATTGTAGAAATGAAGCAGATGATTTATTTCTAATATTAGTAAACCAGTTAATTACTTGGGATATATATATACCATTTAGTCTCCCAATTAGCATAATTAACCATATAAAAAATCGATTAGGCCAAGCTATAAGAATAAAGGCTTCTATGAAGAAATCTCCGACAAATAACCGAAAGCAGCCCTTACTCGATAAATACTCCGTCGCAACCAATGCGAAGAGCTGCTTTCGGTTATTTGTCGGAGATTTCTTCATAGAAGCCTTTATTCTTATAGCGTGGTCTAATCGATTTTTTATATGGTTAATTATGCTAATTGGGAGAGGAAATGGTATATATTTTATCTGGTGATTCTATAGACATGTTTTATGATATATAGCTCTGATTATTTAATTTATTAACTCTTCATTGAGCCACAAAGTGACCCGTTGCAAAACACACACACACACACACACACACACACACACACACATATATATATATATATATATATATATATATAGGAGGAGGTTATAGTTCACGTGAAGTATTGTGTAATGAGGTATAAACGTTTGAATATGTATAATAAAGCCAAAACAATGCAGGCATGGACATAGAAAAAAGAATGCAATTGCAAAAGATATTGTTGACAAATCGTCTTTTACCTTAGATTTATTTAAATGTCCTTAATTTTAGAGATATCTCTTCTTCAGAGGGAACTAAAGGTCTCAAACCAGCCTTCTAAATATCTAGCCAAGCCATGCTGACAGGAAATAGTATAGAGTATCTGTTCTATCTCTAATCTGTCAAAGAGTTAAAATTAGGTGGATAAAGAGTAGTCTCCCTTTAAAATGGGTTTGATTAGGGTTTTCTTTTTTATATACATGCCTGTTTAAGTGTGTGGGAGAATGCATGAAGGTGTAACTATGTGAGTGTGTGTGTGTGAGTGTGAGAAGATAAGTCTATTCGTAAATGTGGGGGATAGGTGTTATCTGGTGTTAGAACTGGTTTTGTGTGTGTATGTGTGAGATAGAATAAGTGGAGGTGTAAGCGTGTGTGTGGGTGGGGGTGTAAATATGGGGCTAGAAGCCCTATCAGGTTATAAATTGGGTGTTGAGTTCTAGTCTATTATTGATTGGTGGTTGTGTTTTATTTATAATTAGTGCTTCCTTAATTCTAAGATTGCCGAGGTTTCTTTCCTTAGTTTCTATCCTAACTGTTGTGGTTTTGTCGGTGTTTTTGCATTTAACTAGGTGTTTCTTAAATGAGGAAGCGTTAGTATTGAGGTGTTCTTTTATTCTTATGTGGAGTGGTCTGGTGGTGCTACCTACGTAGAAGTTGTTGCATTTGTCACACTCTAGTCTGTATACGACGTAAGCCTGGTGGCATAGGTCTGTGTCGTTTATGGGGCAGTTGGCTAGTCTTCAGCAGTTGTCATGTCTGGTAGAGTGTCTTTTGGTTAGCTGTCCGCGTAGAGAAGGACTTGATCGGGCCAGTTGGATATCTAGTCCCTCTCGTCTGATGGCTCTGCGGGTGGCTGTTGTTGTTTCTTCACTGAAGTGCGGGAGCTTCAGGAAGCAAGTGTTAGTGCCTCGGGTGTGGTGTCCTCTGTCCTTTCTGGCACGGTTTGTGGTGGATGTCGTGTATCC
>OZ024743.1:263827345-263837345 GCA_964016885.1 Eledone cirrhosa | reverse complement strand
GGCCGCGTCTGTCCTTCCTGGAATCGAGAACAGGACGACCATGCTACAAGTAGAAAAATAGGGAGAGAGAACTGGTCAGGTATAGGCATGCAAATGTATATACAAACTGACAAGGAATGTATCGACGCTATCCCAGATATCATAGACATCGGGGAAGGACTCCAACTCCCTATAAGTGTAGAAGGAAGACGGCCAAAATGTTATCTCTGTGGGTCGAAGTGTCACCTCAGGGCCTTTTGTCCGCAGAAGACAGCGAAGAAGAAGGCTCCTCTCCTTCCAATACCAGGTCCGCTGCTACGAAGAACAGGGCAGGAAACAAACGCAGAAGCCCCTTCCACGGTGAGTAGGAGCGCAAAGTCTGTAGCACCCGTTCGAAGGCCACGGACAACTAAAGCAGCAGCATCACTGGCGGCAACACCAATAGCTACATTTGAAGTAACTACACCAGCAACAAAATTGCCGAAGAGGGCTCCACTACCACCACCAACAGCAGTGGAGCACATACCTCTCCCAGACGCGACAGAATCCGACATGGAGTTTGAGGCGGGAGTGAAGTGGTAAACGGTCTGCCACAAAAAAACAAAAAAGAAAAACCCCTTAGATTCACCCTCCAAAAGCGAAGGCATACAAAGAGGGGTAAAGGCAGCAAGGAAACTTGCAGCAACACCACCACCATCACCACCACAATCACCACTGACAACAACAACCACACCACCGCCAGCATCACCAAAAACACCAACAACGCAAACACAACAAGACACACACACCAAACAGCAACAAGAAAAAAACAGCAACAAAATCACCCCTCCCCCAAAAAGTACACAGCCATAAACATGGCAAAAAAAGAACTCATACAATATATAAAGCAGCACACAGACATCACAGAAAAAAACTACTACACCCCACCAACACCAAGAACTCTCCCGACAAACAGAAGAATCATCGAAATCTCAATATAACAGTACAAACCTTTAAAACAAAAATTCCCCAACGCAGTTGGAGACTTCAGAGGGTCGGTTACCAAGAGGATATACACTGACATCCTCTTGGAAACCCCCATGACCAGCGAAAGGGACGGTTCTACTGTCCCTTCACCACACGAACAAGGTAAGTGACCCTTTCTCACTTGCCCCGTTTCTCATCCAACATGGCCGTACTCAGAATAGGCAGTATAAATGCACGTGGCCTGGGGTCATCTTGGAAGCAGGATCATCTGCTCAACCACCTCAGGTCACTAAACATAGATGTGGTGGCCATCAGTGAAACCAGAATCTCCGAAGCACAAGCCTTCGCACCGATCTTCGGCGGCTACGTGTATACGCATCTCCCAGCCGTCCAGGATCGGGGGGAGGGGTGGCCGTCCTTTTTCGGAGAGGCTTGGATCTCGCGATACGGGCCATCTTCCTAGACCCAGAAGGTAAGTCGGTGGTGCTGGACGTGACCAGCAGCGAAGGCAATGCTTTCAGGCTAGTAGCCGTCTACGCCCCAACAGGGGCAGGACGGCCAGATTTCTTCAGACGTCTAGAGACCTTATGGAACGTCCCGCTCTTTAGTGTTAGTGGGCGACTGGAACGGTATCTTGGATACACGCTGGGATTGTGTGGGGCTAGCGGATAGGGGAGGAGGGTGCAAGAGCCTCACCAACCTGCTCAGACGTTTTGAACTGTCTGACAGGTATCGATTGGATCACCCGAATGTGCCAATGTGGACATGGACAAACCGCATCAGGTCATCCAGATCGTATCTCGATAGGGTATTCTGCAGAGAACTAGATAAGGCTAGTATAAGTTGTCCACAATTTAAAATAGTCGACTACACAGACCACAAATTTGTGATCTGTGAGATCGACATAGACAGACTTCATAGACAAGGGCCTGGTTACTGGAAGCTGAACGGGTCTTTCCCTGCGCGCAAAGCCTACAGAGACAGGATTAGCGAATTAGTTAACCGGGCGTTGACGGGAGCGGTCGTCAACAACAGGTGTTGGTTCGCCCTGAAAAGGGCAATTAAAGTAGAGTCGATTAGGTTTAGCAAAGGAATAGTGATAGAGGAAAATAGAGTAGAGGGAGAGCTAGTCAGAAAGCTAGAAGAGGCGTTTAGGACAGGCATCGCAACCGACGTGCTTGCGACGAGATTGGCACTCGACCAATTCTTCAACGCAAAACACGAAGGCTGCGTTGTCAGAGCTAGAGCGCGTGCTCTGAAACACGAGGTGACAAAAGCCGTCCAATGGGCCCGTGTGGCAGAGGCGCGACGTGGCAACAAAGCCACAATTCGGTCTTTATCTGACCAAAACGGGTGCATGATGCTCGAACCCGAGTGGATGTGTGAAGCTTTTCAGCAGCACTTTGCTGAACTGTTCGGGAGTGGCGGCGGCCCGGATCGGGGCATGGACTTCAGTGCATACCTCGACGGACTGCCTCGGCTCTTGACGACCGCAGCACAGTGTTGCGAAAAGCCAATAACAGCCGGTGAAATACGGGAAGCGATGGCTAACTGCACAAGGGGTAAATCGCCAGGTTTGGTCTCCCCTACGAGCTTTATGCATTTATGCCAGACTTGTTCGGTGACCTCTTGGCAGACGTCTACTGCAACTGGCAGCAGAACGGGAGCATTCCAAGTTTTGTGAGCCGAGGAGCAGTGGCGCTGCTGAGAAAAGACCCTAACAAGGGGGATGTTATCGATAATTTCAGGCCCATAACCCTGCTAAACGGAGAGTTCAAGATTTTGGCCAAGGTGATAGCAACGAGGTTGGCGCTTGTCGTCAAGTGTCTGGTGGGAGAGGGGCATACATGCGCCATTCCGGACAGATCCATACACGACAACCTCCACCTCATGCGATACATCATAGAGAGGGTGGTTAAGGAACCTGGCACGGGTGGGGCCCTGATCAACTTGGACCAATCCAAAGCATTCAATAGGGTCGACCATCGGTACCTGGCGGCGGTCCTCGAGGCAGCCGATTTCGGGCCCGTTTTCAGGGGTTGGATCGCAATAATGTACAGCGACATCTGCTCAGTTGTGAAGGTGAACGGTCACCTGTCGCAGCCGTTCAGCATCATGCGCTCAGTCCGCCAGGGTTGTCTCCTCTCGCCCCTCTTGTACGTATTGGCTCTCGAGCCGTTACTGCACAAACTGGGGGCGATGAGGGGCGTCCAACGCGATCTAGGATACGGGAAATCCGAGTCGGCTTACGCTGACGACGTCACCGTGGTGGTGTCAAGCACCAGACACGTCCAGATGCTCGGCACCGCTCTCAAGGAATACGAAGCGGTGAAGGAGCAAAGATAAACCAGGAAAAGTCGGTGGGCTTGCAGCTCGGCACCTGGAGAGGCAAGTCCATGAAGTCCGACAGCGTCGTGGGGGTTTGGACGAACGGACCGGTTAAATTGCTCGGGGTTTGGTTCGGACCGGACCTCCAGATGGTGAAAAACTGGAACGAGGTGACGAGCAGGGTGGCCTCCCTCACCCAGAAATGTGCCGAAAGGAAGCTGTCCCTGAAAGGCCGGGCGGAGGTGGCGAATGCGTACATCGCATCCGTGATCTGCTACCGCCTCACCGTCGTCCCTTGTTCCAGCCCAACTCTCACCAAAATGGAGCGCCTCCTCTTCCGCTTTTTGTGAAAGAGACGCGCTCCCATGGTCAGACGATCCATCTGCTGTCAACACCCGTTGCGTGGCCGACTGGGCCTGCCATGGCTGATGATGTGCAAACATGCGCTGAGGCTACGACATCTCTGGTGCTTCCTTGATGGTGAACAGGTGTGGTCGCCGTTCGCCAGGCACAATTTTCCCTCAGCTCGTCTCGTTGACGGAGCTGCAGTCCTGGGTCAGAAAAAGAGCGAGGGATAGCGCTTGGAAACTGGAATGTCTCCAGGCACTCACTGCCCTCTGCCAGTTGGGCACCAGTATCGGTGGAACATCCACCTCGGCGTTCTATAGAGGACTAGTGGAGGGGAAGAGCGACGACATTCTCAGAGAGATTCTGGGCGTCGAAGAAGATCAGCTGTTCTCTTCCGGAGAACTTTCAGCCCAGGGCCTATGGATAACTTCCAAAAATCCCTGGTCTGGCAGTGCTACCGGGGAGCGCTGCCGGTTCGAGATAAGCTCTACAGGCACGGAAGTGCCGTCAGCCGAGCCTGTCCGAGATGCGCGCAGAGCGACGAAACCGTCGTGTACGCACACGTTCAGTGCCCGAGCATTGCTGACTTGTGGAGCTATGTCGAACAGTTGCTGTCGCGTGTAGGACTGATCCGGTTGTCGACTGAGTCCATTGTGCAGATGGTCTCACCGTCTTCCTTCGAGGAGGAAGGGCAGGCGGTTTTCACCTGCCTGGTGGGCATGGCGAACGAGATTGTGTGGTGGACAATGTTAAAAGGGTTAAAGACAGACACTTTCCTCGAATCCCTAATTAACTTTTTGAAGTTGCACTTGAAGAGGAAAATCGGGGTGGAGAGGCAAGTGCTGCCTTCTAGCAAGTTTGTTGAAAGGTGGGTGAATGTAGCGAGAATGGTCCGAGTGAACGGGACCACTCTGAAGATACGTCTGTAGTTTGAAAGCTGGAAAAATTGAGAGAGGGCGCTTGCCCTGGTGGTCAGGGTGGCCGTGGTCTTTAGTGTTGTTTTCGCCACGAGTAACCCTAGGAGGTTTCCCCCCTATTGGGGAACTTTTCATTGTTTCAATTTTCATTTTTATTGTTTATATATGTTTCTATGTCCTTTTTTTTTCTTTTCTTATATAAATAATAAAAATATTTCCACGCACAAAACCCACATCGTACCGTCCTGTACCGTCCTGTGCCGTCTGTTATGTTTTTTTGATGTTAGCCCTTGTGGCCAATAAAGAAATCATTATTATTATTATTATTGACGAAAGTGGATGTACGTTTTTTGAAGCTCCGTGAGTAAGCAATTTTTTGAGGATTAATTGTGGAGAATTGTTTATTTTTTTGTACCGCTGAAGCATTATAAGACATTCATTTGTATCCTGTGAAGGAATAACTCATAATATTTGGGCCTTTCGGCCCAAATATTTGAACTTTATTTTGGAAAAATAATAATTTTTTTTCTCAAAAAAACATGGCGGAGCCACGCCCCCTAGAGGCGGGTCTGCTGTCGTGCAACGGCGACTTGAGCGTTGAGAGGAGAGGTGGGCGAGGAGCGCCACCAGCACAAGTGTGAGCAGCGACAGTGCCAGCACCAACGGGCCGAGCGGCGCGGAGTGGTAACAGCGACAACACCAACACCAACAAGCCGAACAGCGCAGAAGGTGGTAATAGCGAGAGCACCAACAAAACGAACAGCACAGAGAGTAATAGTAGCGACAGCAACAGCACCAACAAGGCCAACAGCACAGAGGGTAACCACGACACAGGGGAGAACAACAACAGCAATAGCAGCAGCAACACCAACAAGAACAACAACAGTTACAACACCAACAAGAACACCTTCGCTGCTGTGGCAGCGGCTAAAAGGAGACCATGCTACAGCATCGACTTAACCAACAGAGAGGAAAAGTTGGCCCAGGCCTGGAAAATCATAAATCAAGAGCAGACCTGGGCAAACTTAACTGTCCCGGCAGAAGCCATTGAGGCAGTGGAAAAAAGAACGGTGCATTTCAGATGCATCTCAGTAGAGACAAAGAGGGCAGCGATAATCGCCCAAGCTGATATAGAAGCCGCACTGAAATACATCAGAGAGGACACAGACTTCATAGAGAGGGGCAGGCAATACGGCACCGTTTCGGTGCTGTTCAAGTCTGAAGCCCTCGCTGTGAAGCATTCAATGACCCCTTGCAAAACCAGCAAAGTCATAATGTACCCCTCCCACATGAGAAAACGAATAGCACGTGTGCGCATTCCCAGGATTCCACCAGGACTTGATATGTGGTGGCTCCTGGGTTGCGTAATCGTGGAAGGAACGGATACAGTCCCGGTAGAGGCAACGAGAACTGCCAGGGACGACTGGTCCGGGGTTGATCTGGAGATACTGCTCCAAATCAGACCCGAAAACGTAAAAGCAATCCCGGACCACATCCGCCTCCAAAACTGGAGGGTGTTGCATATAATGACTGAGGGCAAAAGGCCGCATTGTTTCCTTTGTGGGGAAACGACACACTTACGAGCCTTCTGCCCTCAACTGCCGAAAAGCGCAAGGGGTCGAAAGATTCCACTGCTGGAGACGCCGGGACAAGGACCACCAGCAACACCGTCAACAATGGAACCACCAAAATTGCACACCCAGAGGGGAAACGAGGAAAGCTCTCCCATTCCCCCTCCCCCCCCCAAAAAATACACACACGAACAAGAACATAAACACTCACTCAGACACAAACACGCTCACAGCCACAGACCCCTCATCCTCCAGCAGTGAAGATGAGGGAAAACCAAAGTCCCCCAAAATACAAAAAACAAAACACAAAAAAAAAAAGAAATCCACAAAGCACAAACACCCCCACAAAAAAAAATACACACACCACCCACACAAACATTTTCCCCACAGCATCACCAACACAACCACCAAAATCCCCCAAACGCAAACAAGCTAAATAGACAAAAGAACAAATAGACACACAAACATCAGAAACTACAGACACCCCACCCACAACAAACGCAGACACAATAGAAACAACACTAACAAAGCTATCACCACCACAATCACACGAACAAATAAAACCCGAGCAACAAAACATTAAAAACTTCGTGCTTGCCAGAAGGGCCAACAAGGAATTGATGGCCCATGTAGCACGAAGCACAAACATCGAAAAAGAGGGGGAAACATTTGAAGCGAGCACATTTCGCGTACCAGATAATTTGCTTCTGATGCGAATGTCGCTCGCTTCATACAAAGAAATTCGAAAGAGCTTTCCTCGGGATGTGGGAACCCCGAACGTAAAACCCACTTCAAGACTATTAAAGGGGTTCCCAAAAGAAACCCCACAAACCATGGAGGTCGAACCACCCGACCTTCACAAGACCCCGGAAGGTAAGTAAACCTTTCCTCTCCCATTCATCCTGCCAGCATGGCCATAAGAGTAGGAAGTTTAAATGTTCGTGGCCTGGGGTCGCCCTGGAAGCAAGGTCACTTGCTCAACGACCTCAGGTCACTAGGAATGGATGTAATTGCCATCAGCGAGACCAGAATTTCCGAGACACGCGCACTGGCGCCGATTTTCGACGATTATCAGATCTTTGCATCTGTTAGTCGGCCGGGAATGGGAGGTGGAGTGGCTGTGCTGTTTAGGAAATGTCTGGATCTCGAGGTAAGGTCAATCTTCCGGGATCCTGACGGAAAGTTGGTGGTCCTGGACGTGAGCAATAGCGAAGGTGGTGCCTTTAGACTGGTGGCCGTCTACGCCCCTACTGGGGCCGGTCGGCCGGACTTCTTTAGGCGCCTGGAAAACTTTCTGCTTACGTCTCGCCCTTTACTGTTAATAGGGGATTGGAATGGCATCTTAGAAGCACGCTGGGATTGTGTGGGAGTATCTGATAGGAGCGGGGGGTGCAAAAGCCTCAAGTACCTGATCAGCCAGTTTCAACTGTCTGACAGGTACCGACTAGATTTCCCTAATGCGCCAGTATGCAGCTGGACCAATCGCATAGGGTCATCTAGATCGTACATAGATAGGATTTTCATTAGGAAAAGAGATAGAAATAGTGTAGGATGTCCACATTTTAAAACGGTTGCCTATTCAGATCACAAGCTTGTGATCTGTATGGTCGACCTAGATAAGACACGTAGGTTAGGACCTAGCTACTGGAAGCTAAACATGTCGTTTCCGGCACGTAAAGCTTACAGGGACCGGGTCAACAACTTAGTTAAGCAAAAGTTGACAGGGAGGTTGTCAACAACAGGTGGTGGGGGGCTCTCAAAAGAGAGATTAGAGCAACCTCGATAGGATTTAGCAAAGAAGTAGCAATAGAGAAAAATAGAAAGGAGGAGGGGCTGATAGCTAAGTTAGACGAGGCTATTTGTAGTGGCATTGCAACAGACGTGCTAGCGGCGAGAATGGCACTAGACAATTTCTTCAATGCGAAACACGAAGGTTGCATTGTCAGAGCTAAGGCGCGTGCTCTGAGGAACGAGGGAACCAAAGCTGCCCGATGGGCTCGCTTTGCGGAGACGCAGCGTGGAAATAAAACCACAATTCGCTCTTTGACGGATCGAGATGGACACGAACTGAGCGATTCCAAGCAGATGTGTGAGGCCTTTCGCCAGCACTTTGCTCGATTGTTCGGGAGGATGGGTGAGTCGGAGACGGCGGCGGACTTCAGTCCCTACCTCGACGGCTTGCCACGCCTCTCGACGGCCGACGCTGAGCGCTGCGAAGAGCCGATAACATCAGTCGAAATTCAGGACGCCCTTGTCGGCTGCTCGAGTCGGAAGTCACCCGGTTTGGATGGTCTGCCCTACAAGCTTTACGTAAATATGCCAGACTTGTTCTCCGATCTCCTCGAAGCGCTCTACTGCAACTGGCAGCAGAACGGGAGCATTCCCAGTTCTGTGAGCCGTGGCGTAGTGACGCTGATAAGGAAAGACGAGAACAAGAGGGACACACTAGATAATTTCAGGCCCATAACCCTGCTCAACACAGAGTTTAAGATTTTGGCCAAGGTGTTAGCGAAAAGGTTGGCGCTTGTCGTCAAAGATTTGGTTGGGGAGGCGCAAACTTGCGCAATCCCGACCAGATCCATACACGACAACCTCCACCTCATGCGATACATCATAGAGAGGGTTGGGTGCAAACCTGGCTTCGGTGGGGCTCTGATCAATTTAGATCAATCGAAAGCATTCGATAGGGTCGACCATCGGTACTTGGAGGCTGTCCTCGAGGCGGCTGGCTTCGGCCCCGTCTTCAGAAGCTGGATCGCTGCAATGTACAGCGGCATCTGCTCGGTGGTCAAAGTTAATGGCCACCTCTCGGAACCGTTTCAGATCTCTCGATCGGTCCGTCAAGGGTGCCCTCTCTCCTCACTTCTGTACGTATTGACTCTTGAGCCTCTACTGCGGAAGCTGGAGTTGTTGCAGGGCATCCCGCTCGAACCGGGACGTAGAAAGGCTGCGTCCGCTTATGCGGACGACATCACCGTGATGGTGTCGGACACCTCGGAAATCGAGGTGATCCGCACCCATTTGGAGGAATATGAAAGGTTGACGGGAGCAAAACTTAACCCGGAAAAGTCGGTGGGCTTGCAGCTCGGCACCTGGAGAGGCAAGTCCATGCCGTCCAACAGCGTCGTTGGGCGCTGGACAGACGGACCGGTAAAGTTGCTCGGGGTTTGGTTCGGACCAGACCTCCAGGTGGATAAGAATTGGGACGAGGTGACGAGCAGGATAGCCAACCTCACCCAGAAATGGGCTGAGAGAAAGCTATCACTGAAAGGGCGGGCGGAGGTGGCGAAGGCGTACATCGCGTCCGTCATCTACTACCGCCTGACCGTCGTTCCTTGCCCCCGTCCACGCCTTGCCAATTTGGAACGGCTCCTTTTCAAATTTTTGTGGAGGGGACGGGTCCCGTTGGTGAGGCGGTCCATCTGCTGCCAGCACCCTCTTCGTGGAGGGCTGGGCATGCCGTGGCTAATGATGCGCAGACATGCGCTGAGGCTGCGACATCTCCAGATATTTTGCCTAAACGGTGAACAGGTGTGGTCGCCGTTTGTTAGACGGGCCTTTCCGCAGCTCATCTCTTTGACTGAGCTGCAGTCCTGGGTCAAGAAGAGACCGAGACTGGGCGACTGGCATCTGGAATGTTGCCAGGCGCTCACTGCACTCTGCAAGGTGGGCAATGCGGTCAGTGGAACTTCCACTCAAGATTTCTATAGAGGATTAGTGGAGGGCAAGTACGATGACGTACTAGGAGAGGCTCTAGGCGTCAACGAAGTAGAACTGACCAGTATGTTCCGGAGGACTTTCGAGCCGGGGACGATGGATAACTTCCAGAAATCCCTCGCTTGGCAGTGCTACCGGGGGGCGCTGCCGGTTCGGGATAAACTCTACAGGCAC
>OZ024743.1:263807345-263822345 GCA_964016885.1 Eledone cirrhosa | reverse complement strand
CCAAACCCCCTTAATTTA
Organism: Eledone cirrhosa; assembly: GCA_964016885.1. Lineage (NCBI taxonomy): Eukaryota > Metazoa > Mollusca > Cephalopoda > Octopoda > Eledonidae > Eledone > Eledone cirrhosa. Next base: position 263,822,327 of record OZ024743.1, on the reverse strand, counting down.
AGGAAATAGTTGATTTCTTTCGATAAATCTTTAAGATAACGTTTGCATATTTCAAGTGGCGTAATCAATTAAATAGATTACTGTTTGTAAATTAACACATTTCATCGAAACATGAGAGAGATATATTAGATAAGGCATTGAAATAGGACGAAAGGATTGGTAGAGTTTCAAACATTTCGAAATTAGAAGGAAAATGATTTTAGCATGCATTTTGTAGTTTAAAGAGACACCGAATTGGTCGAAGATAACTTTCCCTCATGATACACCCTTCTGCCATAAAAGAAGGTGGGAGACATTGCATGTTTTAGTTTTTAGATAAAAATTGCCCGAGAGGATATCATGGGGCGAATGCGTGTTATGTAATTGAGCAGTCGGTGTAGATTTGGGGTGAAACAACAACACGAAAACATGTTTCTCCTATTGCAGTAAATTATATTGAATATAACATTTCAGTTGTGGTGTAATGTATCCGTGGCAAGAAACCAAAATCTTTACTGCCCAGTACCTTTAAATTGTCGGATATTGATTCTAACTAATTAAGAAGATAACATTGTGTTTGAGGGGCTCAAGTTCATTAAATCAGCCACACTATCTCACAAATATTTATCAGTAAGTATGGATCATGGACCAAATTACATATTGCTGAACGCGTACTGTACATGGCTTAAGAGTCTTGAAAAATATTTTTTTCTTATACCTTACAGAAACCCTCCGACGGAAAGATTTTCTGACAGGATTGGCTGCCCCAATCTATTGAGATAGTCAGTAGTGTTCTTTATCTTGAAAACTGCAGTAAGAAAACTTACTGAAGCCTTCTTGCTTTACGTTGATTAACTATGACTTTATCCCCTGGGAAAGTTACTTGTGAAGAGTTCTTATTTTAGATTATTTTATTGGCATCTACCCCTCAGTAATTTTGTATAAGTTATTCTATATGTATTTGCTTCTCTCAGTTATATTATCTATTTTCATTGTATATTGGTGACAAAATGCTATGTATGATATATATATATATATAATCTACATGTATATATAAAGTACATTATATATGTATATATATATATATATATATATATATATATATATATATGTGTGTGTGTGTGTGTGTGTGTGTGTGTGTGTGTGTGTGTGTGTGTGTGTGTGCGCGCGCGCGCGCGCGCGTGTGTGTGTGTGTGCATGCCATACTCCATTATTGAATATATATTACTAAAAATATATTGTTAAATTGCTAGTTGTAAATGTATGATTATAACCCAAACACACGCACATATATATATATATATATACACACACAATAATAAAATATCAATTTATTTGATTCTTTTTCTGGTTTCAGTTATTCGACAGATTCAAGCTGTGGAACCGCCTTTAAGTGTTTTTATTGTATTATATCCACCTCTGTTACTTAGTTTTATATTAATGTATCGACCTCGTAAAGTCGTAAGTTAGAGTAAACAGAACAGAATGGAAATATTCGAAATACCATATGTGTAGAAGTGTGACACACATGTTCGATCTCTCTCGTTCTTTCTTTCGCCCACTCTTTATCTTTCCCCCTCTCCCTCTCTTCTCTTCTTCACCCCCCTCCTCTCTCTCTCGCTTTCTCTCTGTATATATATATATATATATATATATATATATAAACAAATAGTAAAACGGAAAAACATACAGTAGAAAATGCTAGAGGGATTTTTTCAGTATAATATCAAAACATTTATTTATAAAGTAGGGATTTCCGCATTTAATTGTGTACGAGTTTCAGCTTTATATGCCTTTTCAACGACGGAAGTGTATAGTGACGTTTAAATTGTTTATTTATACGAATAATAATAAAATAGAGAAAAAAAAGAATATCCGACAATTTAAAGGTAAAAGGCAGTAAAGATTTTTGGTTTCTTGCCACGGATACATTACACGACAACGAAAGAAAACTTCGGACGAAAATATGAACTTTCCCCTCTAAATATGAATGTAAAAACTAAAAAATTATTTTCTCCATTTTATTATTATTCTTACTTAAATGGGTAATACAAACTATTAAACTTTCTAATTTATATAATTGTATATAGATTATATATATGTGTATAAATATTGTTATTATTAGTCAGGCGGTAGATTGGCAGTATCGGGAGAGGGTCGGACGACATGCTCGAACGCATAGAGTTACGGCCCTTTATGGTCCTTGCCATTCTGAGTTCAAATCCCGCCGAGGTTTACTTTGCCTTTCATCCTTACGGGGTCGATAAAATAAAGTACCAGTAATGCACTGGGTAATTGCTGGCCTTGTGCCAAAAGTAGAAACAATCATTAGTCATGCTTTGACGCATAGAGTTACGGCCCTTTCCATTCTGAGTTCAAATCCCGCCGAGGTCAACTTTGCCTTTCATCCTTACGGGGTCGATAAAATAAAGTAACAGTAATGTACTAGGTAATTGCTGGCCTTGTGACAAAAGTAGAAACAATTATTATTATTATTATATATATATATATATATATATATATATATATATCACAGAAAAAAGAGAATCAGTGTTGCGACGAAAGGAATTTATTGGACATATTACAATTGTTTCTCGGACGACCAGCTCGAGGCACGATCGATATGGTGATCAAACCTGACTCTGAAATCTACGAAGCAAATTTTCCTATTGTCCTTTAACATCGAATTCCTTCGTTTGTTGATTTAGATCCTGTTGTTGTCATTCCATGAGTGGTCAAGAATTGTACACGTCACCCGTATTTCTAGCCACCCATGGTTGCTCACTGCTTGGTTCTTCTCGTTCTCAACCTCTCATTCAAAATTTCTTCATATATCAGAATTACTACTGTGGTGGGAGAGGGGCTGTATTCCTGAACGGCTGGCATCACCTCGACATCTTCATTGTCCCTAGACGCCTTAGTCCACAGCGGCTAGGTACACACCCGCAATTATGCTGTATGCGGCAGTCATTGTAAATAATGTTTGGCGGGATTTATTTTTAAAAACAAATCAAAGGGATATTTAGCATAACATTTGTAGGACAAGCCTTACCATACCCTCCACCATACATATTTCAAAAAGAAAAACAAAAACAAAAAGAAAAAACCTGTATCAAGAACGTTTTTAAATGAAAGCTTTCAAACAGAAAGGCTATATTAAAGGTGTTTTCAACAAATACACCCAATTCTACACTCACACACAGGACTCAGCCAAGACGCCGCACATATATAGACAGATGAAAATGAAAAATCTAAAGATAGTCATCCGTACCCCCACGCAGACATACTCAGACAAATTCATTGACCCAGCCATGCGCACACCCGTGTTCATGCATGTCTGTGGTAACACATACATGACGCACCCGCGTGCTCCCAACACCGGAGGCATGTACTTGATGAGTATCCCCTCATCCGTCCTCACACACGCAGCTGCGCAGATGGTGCACACAGTATTGTATGAGACAACGCTTTTGCCGCTTTGACCCAACCCGGTCACGTGGCGATATTTGTTGTGAAAGAGTCATTTCTCAATCTTGGCGCAAAACCAATTTTTTATTCACATGACCTCTACCGACCAATCAAAATTGTTTTGACCACAAGAATTTTTGCAAACACCAAGTAGCGCTGGATACACTTTTTTAACATAAAAACAGTCTTGGCGCAAAATCAATTTTTTACATTCACATGACCTCTACCAACCAATCAAAATTGTTTTGACCACAAGAATTTTTGCAACACCAAAGTAGCGCTGGAGCCACTTTTTTAACATAAAAACAGGTAGAATTCCCAAAACTAATCAGATCAGAGCAAACAACACGGACACTCTATCTCAAAATTATTTTTGAAAAGCGTTTAGAAATGCGCAACCGGTAAAAACTTAAAAACTTAAAACCACAACTGAATACTAACCCATACAATTACTAATACTCTTTTATTCCTAATTAAACCATTTTTCAACTGTGAACAATTTGTCAGCATTTTCTATTCCGTTTACCAATATATAATAATATATAATAACTTGTGTGTTACACCTCTATTCTTTTAACTATATATATATATATATATATATATATATATATATATATATATATATATATATATATATATATTGGCAACAACCTTATTATTCCTACGTGTGTTTAACTGTTGAAGTATTTTAATTTGATTGTTAACAAACAAATAACGTGTGTACATACATACATACATACATACATACATACATACATACATACATACATAAAACAACAATCCAATCTAGCAGCATTGTCATCAATGGTCTAACTGTTTCACCGATATCTGATGAGGACTGCTACAGATACCTGGGGATAGATGAGAACATATCCTATAATGGTATATGTAATAAGGAACGCGTAACCAGGGAATACTACACCCGATTAAGAAAGATCTAGTCATCGGAACTCTCTGCGCAAAACAAAACAGAGGCTCACAATGTGTTTGCTGTGCCTGTCATAACACCAACGTTTGAAATACGCAATTGGACGATAGACCAAATCTGAGCAGTTGATGTTGGAACTCGAAAAATACTAAACAACACCGGAAACCTCCACATCAACAGTGACATAGACCGCCTTTACTTGAAACGTAAGCAGGGAGGAGAGGCCTAACATCAGTCCAGACAACATTTGCATGTCGCATCATCTCTCTCCGACAACATCTACCAACATCGAAGCGTAGGAGCCCGCTTCTCGAGCAATTCTATCTGCATGAAACAGATAAGATCATGAGAGTTGGGAAGGAACTCCTTGAGAGATATTCCCTGTGTGATAATCAAAAACTCACACCCAGAGATGTCGCTCAGCAGTATCGCAGTGAATCCATGGATGAAAAACTGCATGCCTATCAGCAAAAAATCATGCATGAATATGTTGCCAGGAAGCTCCAGAGTGATAAGGAAAGTAGTCTATCTTGGACCAACAACCGCTATATTGGCTCCCACTTTGAAGGATACGCTTTTGCAATCCAGGAAGAGGAGATTAACACGAAATACCTGATTCACAAAAGAGATAGGGATGCAGGCAAAACAGCTAGATGTGATAACAAGTGCAGACTCTGCAGAACTAACATCAAGGATATCACCCATGTCATCAGTGTGCTGCCCAAAGATGTCATCGCGGTACTATCTACCTATGAGGCATGATGTAGTGGACAAAACACTGTACAATGCAGTTCGTAAAAAAGATAGCCCCGATAATAAACACATTAAAAGCAACAACAATGTGGAAGACATCCATGTACATAATATGAAAGAGTACTGGTGGAATGTTCCAGTAAAAACCCCAATAAAATGCAGGAATAACAGACCAGATATTATGATATGGGACAGGGAGAAGAAAACATGCACAGTAGTGGAAATTAGCTGCCCAGCAGATGCCAATATAATATCAAAGATTAGTGAAAAGGAGAATATTTATGCAGAACTGATGAGAAATCTGCAGATACTCCACCCTGATTACACCTTCAGATTTATGCCTGTGATTATTGGGGCACTGGGATATGTTAGTAACTGCCTCAATACAAATCTTGAGAAGCTAGGCTTCACAGGAACAGAAAGAACACAACTAGTTAGGAAATTACAAGTACAATCCATTAATGGAACAGTAAAAATATGTAAAACATTCCAAAAATGTTGCATCTAATAACTGCATATACACATGTACAGATACAAAGCATATACACATGCACACATACAACTGATAACATCCACATCCACACATACAATAACATCCATATCTACACATGTATGCATGCAGACATACATACATATCTACCTAGTTGACGTGTAAATTCCAATGAGAGAGTCTTGTGTCTATGTTAGAAACCGACTCTCTCTCAATTGGTAAAACTTTGTGAAATTATAAAACCAGAAGAACATACATACATACATACATACATACATACATACATACATACATACATACATACATCCATACATACATACATACATATGATTTATTTTCTTTTGGCCGTTTTGGAAGCCTCAGCAATGCAGATGGGTAAGTCACCGGCTAACAGGATGCGCTGGTGAAGAGAGAGATGTGAGGGAATGTAGAATGAGATTATAGTGTGTAGAGGAACGTAGGAAAGCGCGTAAAAAATAAAAAAAAAATAGCACGAGCTAGAGTTACCTTGGGAGAGATTTAATTGTCCCTATATTTCGGATTCGCATCCATCAGCTGGGGGCTTTTCCGGGGGCGGAAATTTATCTGTTGGTACGTGTCTTCTGCTGTTCGCTGTTTGTGACTAACTGAGGTATTCTGAAGAGCGCACGTGCGCGCGGAATAGGTGCTGTCAAGCAAAGGTCGAGGCAGTTCTTTTAATTGTGGGAGTGGGATGGCGTTAGCTGTCAATCCATTGTACTATTTATCTGTGCTGGTTTTTGGTACTAGCAGTGTAGTATAGTCGTATGGTTTTAGTCTACCTGGTCGCTTGTTGGTCGGTGGAAGGTGGCGGTGCTACACACACAATATCAACCGTTCGAATGCCACTTTGTGTGTGTGTGTGTGTGTGTGCGTGTGTTGTTGTCTCGTTTGTTTACACCAACCACCTCATCTCGCTTCTCCCGGATCGGTTATTTAATTGTGGCCCTATGCGTTTGATCCAAAGTGCTTCCTTGATTCGTAACGTCCCGACATTGCGTTCTGCGGCTAGCACTGTGACATTGGGCCTTCCGTCTTTGTTTCCGCATTTGGTTATGTGTTTCCGGAAAGACGAAGCCCTGGTGTTGATGTGCTCCTAGATCCGGATATGTAGCGGCTGGATGGTGCTACCGATATAGTAGTGGTTGCACTTGTCACAACCTTGTATACCACGTATGTGCGTAAGCAAGAGTTCGTATGGCGCATCGGACAGTTTCTGAGGGAACACGCGTCATTCGATTTCCCGGGTTTCCTGGAGAGGCAACTCCGCCGAGAGGGGTCCGAGTGGGCTAGGTGGGTGTCGAGGCCCTCTCTCCGTATAGCACTGCGGATAGCGTTGGTGCTATTCTCGCCGAGGTGTGGTATTTTAAGGAAACACTTGTCTTTGTTGTTTCTCCGCCTCTTGCGTCTGGCGTCTCTTACTCTGTTTGTAAGCGAGGCTGGGTACCCGTTCGTCTCCAGCACTTTGAGGAATCGCTTGGTGTGGTTGACACCACTCACGGGATCGCTGCATCTGTTTTTAATTCGCGTGATCTCGTTCGTGATGTACCCACTTTTAGCACTGTTAGGGAGGGCAGACTTGTAGTGGAGGAGGAACAAGTCCCTGCAGGCTGCCTTGCGGTAGAAGTTGGTGTGGATACCTCCTTGCTCCGTGATGTTGATTCGGAAGTCAAGGAGGGCAAGGGACCCGTCGTCGCTGGGGTGTTCAACACTGAAATCAATGTTCTCGTCCGTGTTGTTGAACGTCTCATAAATTCCGTTCGCCATCTCCTGGGAAGATGTGAGGATGAGGATGTCGTCAACGTACCTTGAGAAAAAGGCGACGGCGTTGGGGTGGCAGGTGTTGAGTGCCTTGCGCTCAAGGCTGTCCATGTATGAGATCGCTAGCACACCCGACAGGCTTGAGCCCATGGGCAGTCCCGATTTTGCCGGTATGTTTGGTCGAGAAAACCGAAGTACGTGTTGTCAACGACGACGGATAGGAGTTGGTGGATGTCAGTGGTGGTGAGTTTGAAGCAGTGTAGGTCGGTAGATTGAACGCGTTCCATCAGTATATCAACGGCTGGGAGCGCCGGAACCGAGGGGTAAAGAGCAACCACATCAAGGCTGAGGGCCTTTCTGGTGTCGGGATCCAATTGATACAGGCGCTCCAACACCTTCTCGGAGCTGTTTACGTGTCCCGACAAGGTGTCTAGTATGGGTTTCAGTATTCTGGCTAGGAGCCATGAAATTTTGTAGAGCGGTCCTTCTACGCTCGATACAATAGGTTGATATACTGATGGAACGCGTTCAATCTACCGAGCTATACGTCAAAGCATGGCGTCCGACCCACTGCCGATACTGCCATAAATAATTGTTTCTACTTTTGGCACAAGGCCAGCAATTATTCCAGTGTATTACTGGTACTTTTATCGACCCCGTAAGCATGAAAGGCAAATTTAAAGATATTGCCATAAATAATAGCTCTAGGGAAGCCATGAAAGACACCACATCTTTTTAACTTCGGTCTTGAAAGTAGATTTATAATTATTAATTTTCATTATACGTATATAACTGTCTCCTTGGCCTAGTTGGGGGAATTTTCTATGGGATGTAAAATAAAAACGGAAAAAGAGTACATGTACCTCTTAACCAGGATTGGACCCAAGGCGAAAATCTCCACAGTCTCTAGTACCTACCGCTAGGCCACAGAGACGACTACGAAATTCTTGTGAAAATTCATACTTATAAACCTACTTTTAAAATATTCAAAACAAAATGATGTGGTGTCGTTCATGTCCTCCTTAATGTTATTGCTCCTACTTAAGGTCGACTTATAAATCATTTGGGTGTTCCATAAACTACATTCTAGTTTTGTTTCTCATCTATCTAGACTATATTTTAACCTGTAATACATGTTTTATTTCTGTTGTTCTTCATTCCCCCTCCCTCTCTCTTTCTCTCTGTGATATTTGAATCTACTATGATTTGGGCTTACCTTATTCATATATATATGTTTTGGATTGTCAGTTAGATTGACAATGATTGGCAACATCTTGATCTCGGTTTTACAACTGATAAAGGATTTTTTTCTTCTTTTCTTTTCTTCTCTTGTTTCGTCCATACTACCATCTTAAACTTTGTTTACAGTAACGACACGGCTCATTTCTTTTCTTATCATTTTGTATTTACCACTGTGACCCCCCCCCCCTATACCTGCTTTGCTCGATCTGTGGTCCCACCACGCTTTCGTATCTACTCTCTCCTTCTCTCTCTTCCCCTTTCCCTCCTATCTCTGTCTCTCTCTCTATCCCTCCGTTCGTTTTAGATCGTTGACGACATGTTTACACATCTAAAACTACTCTGGTTTCGAACGTTTACGATACGTTTTACAACTGTCGTAAAACTCTTTTCGATTATCTCCCTTTCACTTCTCCCTCTCACTTCCGGTTGCTCCGTATCTCCCCCCCTCACTCTCTCTCTCTCTCTCTCTCTCTCTCCGCCTCGATTGAGTTGACACGATAACACTGGTCTCCAGTTATCGCATCTTTCCAGCCTTACGTCTACTCAGTATGCTATAACTTATTCTATCTTAAATTTTCCTCGGTTACTCAGTTGCAAGTTCCATTGTCCTATGTCCCCCCACTATCTGGTCTGTTTACCTGTTTTTTCTCTTTTTTCCTCTCTCTCTTCGCTACGTTTCCCCCTTTGTTCTTCTCTTTTTTTTTCTTCTTTTTCCTTCCAATTTGATCTTCTTTCCCTCCTGGCCCTTTGCTTATATATATATATATATATATATATATATATATATATATATATATATATATATATATATATATATATATATATATATATATATTATATATATAGGAAAATGTTTAACCCCGACGACAGAGCTCAAACCGTCGGGGTTAAACATTTTCCTATTATCCATTCTGCTATCTAAGTATTGAGTGCTCTGGGGCGTTATGGTCCATCTGGTTCCTTACCACACCTCCTTCGTTATATATATATACAATATATTAATAAATGGAAACTATATTGTTTTCATTTATTAATATATTGAATATTTACTCCAGTTATTTGTTGAGTGCTTTATATCAGTTATAAAACTTTTAAGCTTGTTGAATACTAACAAATTAAATATAACTTTTGCATATATATATATATATATATATACACACACACACAGTGGCGGACTGTGTCTAAAAATATTGGTTACCAGGAGATGAATGCTATCATTTAATTTTTATTATGAATAAATAACATTTTCAAAAAATTCATAAATGGAAACAAAACAGTGCAATCAAATTTTTCCGGAGATATATCTTACCTTCTCCAATAAAAAAAATATGTATTTTGCGAAATCCAGAGACTTTCAATAATAACCTTGCGTCTTTCACACTCACTCAATATATACATATATATACATGTGTGTGTGTGTATGTATATGTATGTGTGTATGTATTTATATATATATATATATATAAATACAATATAAATACATACACACATACATATACATACACACATACACACACACATATATATATATATGTGTGTGTGTGTGTGTATATGTATGTGTGTATGTATTTATATTGTATTTATATATATAAATACAATATAAATACATACACACATACATATACATACACACACACACACACACATATATATATATATCCCAATAGCTTTATTTAGCTATTGCTCGCACTAACTGGAGGTATATGATTTTCAAAGCGATGAAATACCAATGATAGTTGCAAAATCACTGATGAAGGACTAATTTGTTTCATATATATATATATAAATATGTATATATATATATATAAGCTTGTGTGTGTCTATATATGTATATTTGCATGCATGAATGAATACACGAAGCTTTACATTTAGTAGAATGTACAACCACAGATTCCAACTATTTACACTATCATATATTTTGGTTTCTCTTAATTCCCTTCGCAATTGGTTGACCAAAGCTTTGCTTAATTGTTTTATTTATTTTCTTTTTAATTTTATTCTTTTTCTTAGACTTCGTGTATGTTTTTAAAGCAAAGCAATGACCCCTAAAATACTACAGTAGGCCCTGCAATGCTACTGTAGGCTCCTGCAATGCTACAGTTTTCTCCCTACATGCTCAGGAACACCTAACTTTCTCAGAACCTTCCATAATTCATCACGTAATATGGTGTCGAAGGCGTTTGTTACATAAAGACATGATACTCTTTGTATATTCTAACGGTGAAAAAATCAAAGTCATTTGATGTGAAAAATAGTACAAATCAAGGAGGTTTATTGGTTTATTTTCCTTATTATTCTCACTAATGCTTCAATGTGCTTTCTCAGACGTTACTGAAAATATCTTATTAGAATACATACTAACAGGAGGCATTACCATTCAGCAACGCTTCAATAGCATATCAAACGTTATGCGATTTGCTCTTTGCAAATAAATGTGCATTACATGTATACTCGCTATGAAACATGCTGTTCATTGTTGATAAGTTTGCTTCAGAAGCTAAAGCTTTCGGGTTAACGATAACTATAAATGCATTACTGATGCGTTCAAGGATAGACGTGTTTTCTTGGGCTCTGCTAGAGTCAGCAGCAGCACACGCATGTTGCTACACACACAGGGAACAAAAAAATAACCCCCGAAATAGAGATATTTTCATATCTTAATATCGTTATTATTATTTACTGATGTGTCTCTGTGTATAACGTGATATACAAGTTCATTAATAATATGTACCTGTATATATACATGGCACTACAACGGAATTGGCTGTCAGAAGTGAAAGTAGAAGAAAGTGACGTCAATCTGACGTCATTCGTCAACCTTCTCAATCGTCAACCTTCGTTTATTTCCGTATCACCACGCGTTTATTTATGTTTATTTACGTTTACGATTTGTTTTCGATTTGTTTCCGTATCACCACGTGTTTTATTTCATAGTCATAGTTATCAAATTAGAAAACAAATGAAGTTCATGGGGCCGACACTACCGACTATCTTAAAAAAAACAACAATTTAATGCGGGTAACTACAAGATAACCTTGTTTTGTAATACTAGCAGAAATTGAAGAACATTTTCCCCATTGAGATTCTTAGCGGGTAAAAATTATTTATGGATGGTTGATACTCAGCTGCCACGAACACAGAAAGAAAGGAATTAGTATATAAAGTCCTTGACGATTGTTTGTGCTTTCGAAATATTTAAAAATCTCTATATAATTTCATTTTTATCACGTCCGAAGCAGAAACGCTTCGAATATTTCATTAAATATTAACGAGTTACTCCCGTTTTCGTTCTTTCTTTTTTTAATGTGGTAGAGGGTATAAGATTTGCCTGCTATTTCTAGCAACTTCAATGACCACATAAATGGTTTGTAATTTGGTTTTAAAGTGTAAGGGTTTACACAGCCACTTATGAATTTCTAAGAGATACGTTTACGATGAGATACACTTATTAAATATACTTTCATTGCATAGTTCCGTTCGTAAAGGCTTTAATTTACTGTACTACTCGGGAACCTTTTAATAACATACAGGATTAAGAAAATAAATTCAACAACGATAATATACATTCTTATTTAAAAACTACACTAGCTGTTACAATTGTAATTAACGTGTAAGCAAAAGCTTAGATATTAACTTACCGATGGAAATATCGCGATAATTAATTCCATTTACGCTGGGAAAAAATGTAGAATTCATATTTTTCAAGTTGCAAATACGTGTATTATCCCAAAGTGAAAAACCAATGTATGTTTAGCGTAATCGATTTGTTTTCAAGTGTACTCACTTTACTGTATCCATGCTTTTGAAACATTATTGAAATATATAAATATATAGAGCGAAATAAATATATTTTCATCGATTACTACGCTAACGTAAATAAACATAAATAAACGCGTGGTGATACGGAAATAAGGTTGACGAATGACGTCAGTTTGACGTCACATTCTTCTACTTTCACTTCTGACAGCCAATTCCGTTGTAGTGCCATATACATATATGTACATGTGTGCACTTTCCTGTGATTGAAAAAAAATTTCTGGAACTACAAATTCAACACCCAACGAGGTAAACATTTTCAACTTTTCCACATCCACTCTGTCTGAATGTTATCTTAACGTAATATCTGCTCCAAGCTCTATTTAAGATTTGTTTACCTTACATTGATGATCTTACGTTGTATTACCCATTACTCAAATACTTTTGCGTTCTAAACATTCACGGCATTAATTCCCTGTCTAATGCAAGATTACTGGAATCAGAATGTACTGCTATGATGGAATACATCTTAGAATGGAAACATAACCACAAATAATTGTTTCTACTTTTGGCACAAGGCCAGAAATTTACTCAGTACATTACTAGTACTTTTTTTTTTAGCGACCTCGTAAGGATGAAAGGCAAAGTAATAAATGCTATTAACCATTGATAGGAACCTCACAAATATAATGCACCAAAATATACGCAAAGAGCGAGAGAAAGAAACAAAATAAAAGGAAGGGGGGACAAACAAAAAAACGACCGTCAATTCACTGCCAAATAATTTTTTTGAATCGGATTAGAAAGGGAGAAGAAATAAAAATTAAAAACAAACCAACACGGATATACACACATATATGTGTGTATTTGACATACCAACACACATATGTACGTGGACATACATATATGTGTATATATGTATGTGGTATGCAAATAATTTGCCATTCCATGGAGCAAGCATACCCATTTACAGGCCTTTTCATCCCATTGAATGAGAGCCGTACAGAGCTGTTATACTAGTCACGAATTATTAAACATTATAGTTCGCCATAAAGATGTTGATCCTGACATCGTTGAAGGAAATTTGCCTGCATCAGATACCAAACCTCTTGAGTTAATGAATTTTTATCTTAAACATTTACCACGCTGCTTCATCACTTCTAACACATTCTCAAATCCACTAGACTCTATCCATATCTACATTGATGATGTTACGCTTACCCAAGAGTCAAACATTCGCGGCATTAACTCACAGTTTAATCCATAATACTGGGAAGTAGTATGTGCTATTATGACGGAATACATCCTCAAATAATAACTGCTAGGAACCTCACAAATTTAACGCACCGAAACATACGAGAAGAGCGAGAGAAACAAATAAAAACAAATGGAAACATAAAACAAAACAAAACAAAACCGACCACCAATTCACTGCCAAATAATTTGAATCGGATTAGACAGAGAGAAAGAAAAGACCAAACAAAAAATAGAGAATATATTTATTTGCCGTTGTGCTACCAGGTTAAAGGTAAACAGAAATAACAGTAACAACACAATCGGTACTGTATATGGAAGGAATATATTAGGCCAACGTTTGAAATAACAGAAAAAGGTCTTAACGTTTTGGACGCCAGTCCTTCGTGTTAAGAAAGAATGAGAAATAAGATAGATTGAAGGGACGCGCGTGTTGGAATTGGAAAAAAATGTCTTTAGATAAAAATAACAGGTCCATTCATGTTGACATCTCTTTATATATATGTGTGTGTGTGTGTGTTGTTATTTCTGTTTACCTTTTACACATACACACACACACATATATATATATATATATTTATATATATATATATATATATATATATATATATATATATATATATATATATATATATATATATATATATACAAAATTTAAATTAAATTAAGGTTGTCATGTCAGAGAGACATGCACCATATCCACTGTAAAATATGCTCCAAGATTCCAATGAATAGATCCGAGCATTATATATCAACTAGAAATTGATTGACATATATATATCTAAAATAAACATATGAAACAATCACAGGGGATAATCTGTAAAAGTGTGTAAGCACACATAGCTATGTGGGTAACTAATTAAAGTTTAACTAGAACTTCAAAAATATACCTTATAAATTGATTAATCTTCCTTGTATATATTTAATTAAAGAAATATATTTCACCAATTAATCGATTGGTAAACGACAGTAGCCAAATCCTGTCTTTTCAACAAGGAAGAAGACTTAACTATCTGAGTTTACACATCAAATTCAAATCTGTGACTAACTATTAGCAGGTGTTGCATTTAATACAAATACACACATCGCGCCAGCTTCGTCCCAGTGGCGTGAATAGGGTTATCGACAACTAGAAATAGCAGTCAAGTCCTTTCAACTAAGTTAGCTCTACAATTATATATATCCAAAATTTAAATTAAATTTAGGCTGTCATGTCAGAGAGACATTAAGTGTTCTTCCTTGTTGAAAATCCAGGATTTGGCTACTGTCGTTTACCAATCGATTAATTGGTGAAATATATTTCTTTAATGAAATATATACAAGGAAGATTAAT
>OZ024743.1:263787345-263802345 GCA_964016885.1 Eledone cirrhosa | reverse complement strand
AACAAATGTCACATGTTATATTAGATAAACCAGATTGAAATGCATTTCTAATATATTGAAAACTAAGAAACACTAAAGGAAAACATCAAACCGTTATGAACCGACAGAATGAGGATCTGAACACGGATTCTCTTTATTTTAACTGTAGTTGCAATAATTCAGCAATCAACGTGTGAGGAAATATCATAATAATGTTATGGATTTTGGTTCTGTAAAATGAGGTATTCTAGCATAGCCATATACCAATGACTGAAACCAGTAAAACAAGTTAAAGAATTTCCTTCATTTAAATAAGATATTGTGCCTTATAAACAATGTACTACGTAGAAATACTTCGATTAACAAGCCTTACTCGTGCAATTAATAGATGAAAACTAACTCCAGTAGATATTAAAATCTAACAACATAGAGCAAGGAAGATAATTCCAATACAATAAATTAACGAATTTTTCTGGAAAATATAGAAAACCCAAAATTAAAGTGGATTTGGTTGTCGAACATATTCGAGTGATTCCGTAGATCGTTTTCAATTCAGCTTGCAAGCACTAAGAACATATATTATGTTTTTATTATTTTTCTTCGTAGGGTGGTGGATTGGCAGTATCGGAAGAGCGTCGGGCACCCTGCTTTAAATCCCGTCGAGGTTAGGTTTGCCATTCATCCGTCCAGTAATATACTGGGGTCGATTTGATTGACTTCCGTCTCCTCCAAAATTGTTGGCCTTGTGCCAAAATCAGAAACCATTATTTTTGTTTGTATTGTTGAGACAGCGAAAGAAGAGCAATGCCCATGACGATTTTTCAGGGCCTGTACAATTGGTAATAGAGAGGTAGGTGTCTTCAATCCTTACATACTCGTTTAATTCATATTTGTTTCTACTTTAGGCACAAGGCGAGCAATAACCCAGTTCATTACTGGTACTTTATTTTATCGACTCCGTAAGGATGAAAGGCAAAGTCAACCTCGGCGGGATTTGAACTCAGATCGTAAAGGGACGTAAGTATGCTGGAAAGCATGGCGTCCGACCCTCTACCGATACTGCCAATCCACCGCCTCGTTTAATTCATATTGATTGCTGTTGGTATGTTTTTGGCACTGTAGTCGATCTCATATATTTCCATCATGTTGTGTTGGTATAGATAAACATTCGATAAACATTATCCTCCTGAATATAGGTATAGGAATGATTTTCCCTGGCGGAAATAAAACATAGACCGCTAGAGTGTTTGGTGACCTCGTGATAATCAGGCGAAACCCCAGAGTTAAAAGACTCATTATTTAGCCTTAATAAAATGAATACGTATATGTAGTGTCTGCGTGAAATCGGAGGTAATCACAGTCAAAAAGGCATTCAATACATTAGTAAAGTGTAAACATCATTGTTTAATACAGAAATGGCTTCTACAGGAGTAGAACTGTTTCATTCGTACGAAATCATCAGGAACGTCTGAAATAGTTCTAGTCCTGTAGAAGCCATTTCTATATTAAATAATGACACACACACACACACACACACACACACACACACATACACACAGAGCTATATATATATATATATATATATATATATATATATATATATTGAGTATATGTTGGTTGTGTACAACCAACATATACACAAAATTTATCTAGCTCCCCCACGGGTTGAGCGCTTCAAACACTAGCGGACTTAAGTCACTATGGATAAATTGGCAACCTTAGCGTCACTGAAAGACATCCCCTACCTGACAAACGAGAATACACCAGTGATCTCATCAAGAGTACGGACTCCATCGTCCGTAGGATGAGATGGAAGGCGTTCCACTTCGAAAGAGGAACGCAAAAAATTACCAACACACAAAACATGGAGTACCTTTTTCGATCTGACCTAGGGATCGTCAGTAAAAGAATACTAGATAGGATTTTGCCCAAGCTTCGGAAGAAAACTAAATTACAGCAATGGTCATGCACGGGAGAAGTAATAGAATGGTTTAAGATACTACATGAGAAAAGTAAGAGCAGCTTTATACAACTGGATATCGCAAGCTACTACTCCTCAATCTAACCCATAGTACTCAATAAGGCCCTATTTTTAGCGATGTCCAATACGGACCTAACCCGAGTGGAGGTGAGCATCATCCACGCCGCCAGAAAGACCTTAATCCGTTTCGATGGAGACCTTTGGACCAGGAGTGATTGGCCAAATAACTTTGACATCACGATGAGCTCCAGCGACTCAGCACAGGTAACGGACCTGGTTGGGCTCTTCCTGCTGAAGCAGATAAGAGATGAAATCCCCTGCCTGGGCGGCGGATTATATCGTGACGATGCTCTATTCACAGTATATGACCACAGCACCAATATATGGGAGGGAATAGGGAGGCGTATTTGCCATTTCTTTAAGAACCAGGGGCTCAGTATAGAACTAGACCCAAATAGGAAGGTAGTTAACTTCCTAGACACCACCCTAAGCCTGAACACCGAACAATACTACCCCTACCACTTGCCCAACGAGAAACTCGTGTATGTTAACGCCAAATCAAACCACCCTAGATCCATAACCAAGGCAGGGGAGAAGAGTGTCTCGGACAGGATCTCCAGCCTGTCCGCAAGTAAGGAAATATTCGATAACAACACGGAATATTACAATGCAGCTCTAAATAAGGCGGCACATGGCCAAAATATAACATATAGTCCGAAACGCCGAGATGGGGATGGCCCAACGGACACCCACTCCCGCGTTGCCCGGGTGGGGGGGGGGGGGGGAGAAACCTAGCAATACAGGAAGAACAGAAACAAATAGGCACCATGAGCCCGACACCACCACACGGGCGTTGGTGACTAGTACGCTTAACCATGAGATGAAACCCAATATGAGTAGCAGTCTCAGAGGTGACATAACCACCCCAGGACAGGATACGACCCCAACCGCAGGACACCTGGGAGGAACGGGGGACCACCCCACGATAGATCTCCCAGCGCGGGCAATGACCACCCCACAGATTCGGGCCGTGAAGATAGCAAAACGCATAGCGCCCAAAGGGGAAGCAACAGTGCGGGAACTACCAGCAACCCAACAAATCTCCAACAACTCACGACGCCCCCGACCCACACATATAGGAGGAGACACAGAAAAATCACGAGGTACAACCCACCCTACTCAGCAGCCCTAAAGAACAGCTTGGACCGATAATTCTTTGGAGCACTTGATAAATGCTTCCCGAGGTACCATAGATACCACAGGATCTTCCACAGACACACTGTGAAGCTCTCGTATTCCACCACGAGAAATCTGGCCCAACACATAGCTAACATCAACAGGACTAGGCTTAAAAACCACACACAACCAGAAGATGGCAATACAAGCACTCAGCAGAACCATGTGAAAGGAGGGAAGGGGGAACCCAGTGTCCACCCAAGACACCCAAAGAGACCCGGGGACCCCCGTACCGTGCCTGGGGGAAGACCACCATGTAACACCTAACAGGAACCCCGATCTAGACACGCAGAGGTCGACTACCCTCTGCAACTGCAGAAACCCCGAATCATGCCCCCTTGGTAATGAATGCCTTAAGAAGAACCTAGTATACGGTTGTAGGGTTAAAACCCCAACTCCGAACACCTCTACATAGGAGCCACATCAACGAGCTTTAAAGACCGCTGGTACAACAATCGCCATTCCTTCAATAAGGAGGCCAAAAGGAAAAGCACGGCTCTCTCCGACCTGATCTGAAAGCTTAAGCTGGACAGGACCCCGTACTCTCTGGCCTGGTACATAATCAGGAAAGTACCACCCGATAAAGGGGGATCTTGCATATACAAACTATGCCTGAACGAGACCCTCGAGATACTAAGAGGTGGAAGCGGCCTGATAAACCTCAGGACCGACTTCTTCGGGACATGCAGACACCTCAGGGCCGGGACCTTCCTCAAGATATATGGACAGTAGCAACACAAGAAGATGTGAACTCCCCTCAAGCTATAGGGACTTCTCCAGAACATCTAGACACCTCTCGGCCAGATCTCCCTCAAGCTATATGGGCAATAACAACACCCTAGGTTGAGAACTCCCCTCAAGCCATAGGGACCAACCCAGGCTGAGCAGACACCATGATAGCCTAGAGATTGATTCTGACACAGCCATTATAATTTGGCCAACATCTTTATAACACACACACATTTTAATTTACTTGATTTTTGATTTTTCAATTTTTCAATTTTTCAATTTTTCAATTTTTCAATCTTGATTTCTCATTATTAATTTATTTGTTTTCTGTTCTATTCACTTTATCACCTTATATTTATTTTTAAGTTGAGATTGGTTATAACACAAACACATTTTATTTGATTATCTTATTCTTTCACTATCTTGTTCCTCATACCAATCTATCCAACATATTTCTGACCTTGATATTGGTTATAGCACAGACACACTTTATCTTACTTTATTTGAATCTTCATTTTATTTTTCACTTCTCCATATTCATTTTCATTACTTTTTCATTAATTTTTCATTAATTTTTCATTTATTCTTTATTCTCTATATTATTTATTTTCTGTTTTCTTCATTTTATTGCCTTATATTTCTTCATATATGGAAGAACCCCCCACCTATTGGTTAGTATTCAGTTTTGGTTTTAAGTTTTTACCGGTTGCGCATGTCTAATGCTTTTCAAAACAGATTAGAGCAAACATCACGGGCGCTCTATTTCAAAATTACGTTTGAAAAGCATTAGAAATGCGCAACCGGTAAAAACTTAAAACCAAAACTGAATACTAACCAATACTTATTACTAAGTTTTACTTATTCCTAATTAAACTATTTTTCACTGGGAACAATTTGTCAGCATTTTCTTTTCCTTTTACCAATATATATATATATATATATATATATATATATAAATTTTCTTTTCCTTTTACCAATATATCATAACTCGTGTGTTACACCTCTATTCTTTTAAATATATATATATATATATATAGGAACCAGTAAGACCCCGACGGCTGAGCTCAAGCCGTTTCGAAGGCTTGAGCTCAGCCGTCGGGGTCTTACTGGTTCCTATTACCCACTCTACTACCCCAAGTATTGAGTACTTTGGTGCGTTATGGTCCACCTGGTTCCTTACCACATTTCCTTCGTTATATATATATATATATATATATATATATATATATATATATATATATATATATATATATATATATATATATATATATATAAACGCTTGTCGTCTATTGTTTAACAATGGAACAATCTTATAGAACAGTATTAATAGTCGTACGATAATAATTATGTATATATGTGTGTGTATGTGTCTGTGTGTGTGTGTGTGTGTGTTGTGAGCGTGTGTATGTATACATAATAACATGTTTATCATACTAGTAGTTCAGTACATTGACAATAAATATTGGTGTAACACACATAAAAGCTGTTTAGATGAAATGTAAATGAAAAAAAATCACCGACCCTGTTTTTATAATATAGCTCCATACAAATTTCAATATAATAAAACTAATCTCATAACATTTCTCTTTCATCTTACGTTTCTTTTTTCGTCAGTAATTTTATTCTTATTTACATTACATGTAACAATATTGAAATATTTATTAAGTTGAAACAGTTTAAATTTCAATACTAAAAGTCTAGTCATTTATTCCATTGTTTTTCAGTTACATATTCAATGTTTCAATCTTATTGTACCTTGAAGGAGAATTGGTTGCATTGTGTTCTTCAAAAGGGTCGAATGTTTAATTTCAAGCTCTCACTTTACTATACCTTACACAGACAATTTATAAAATCCTGATTTAAAGCATTTATACAAGCCAGCGTGGTAACATCTACATGGTCTTTGAGAATGACACCTTCAATAATGCAGGCTGAGATTCACCAGATTCAACAAAATAAACAGGATGGTCACGTTCAGAATGCCTTTGATTATGTGCCTACTCAACGATTGTTGAGTTTATGCAAAATTGTCATAAAAAGTGTTTCAGTCATGACCCACTCAAATTTTTAGTACATAAACGGCGTTATTTGGCTGCTATTGATCACGTAGATACCTCATCGTTGCCATACGTACGTTTGGTCTCAATTCTTAAATAACTTCTTTCTCATTACTTTTTAATGGCATTAAAAAATGATTGAATGCCACAACGTCTTACTTAGGGTTAGGTTTACCAGTGAAAAAGTCGATTGCGAGAAGGCGTTTCCCCGGAGGACGGCAAGGGAGACGCGCTGGAAAATCCACTCCAACTCACGGGGCTCACACCTGCGGCTGGCCAGCTCAGCGCCTATAGTGGTGAGTAACGTGGTAGCCCTGGGGCCGAGGACACCAGAAGTCTCCACTGCCAGGGGTACTACCGCAAACCTGTCGGAGAGCGACCGTCATTTGAGGAGTTTGGCCTCCTCAGCCTAACGAGCAGCAGAACCTGGGTCAGTCGCAGACTGCACCAGGTTGCGGCTGCAGAAAGTGGCGGTGCAAGTGGCATTCCAGACGAGGGGTTTGCCACCGCGGAACGGGAAGATGGTCATGCTATCTGGCCTTTTGCCGTCCACTCGGTCCAGCCCCACCGGCTCGAGCTGGGAAGGGAAGCCTGCAGCGTTCAAGCCATGCTTAATGACCTCGTTGAGGGCAGCATGGCGTGGAATGAGGCCGGCACTGTGTCGACAGGAAAGTGGGTGGAGACCGAAAGAGTCCATGGTGGAACCGAAGCGACATTGGTGTGGCTCGCAGATCCGGAGGCCGAGACTCAGGGAAAGGCCGATGCGCAGGCTATGCTTGTCTAGCTGCGTGCCAGTAGAGATGGAGGGCAGGGCTTGGAGCCAGGCACCATTGTGGTGTTTGGAGGCCTCACGAGTGCAGGCAAGGCGGTGCTGGTTGAGCTGGCACGTGAGCCTTTCTGAGGCCAGGTTGCACTGGATGGCATCCCAAGTGCGTTGGGGGGACTTAACATCAACAGGAGGAGAAGGAAGAGAGACGTCTACTGGACTAATCCAAGCCGGTCCGATGTCTCACAGGCGACCAGAGGAATCTGTTGTGTTTTGACGAACCTTCCTAACGAGGACGCGGCACGAAGTTACCGACGAAAGATACGCCGGCAAAGCTAGTGAGATCGGGGACCGGAGGCCAAGGCCGCCATACCTGACAGGTAAAGTGGCCTGTTGCCACCTTATGTCGTCAAACTTCACGTTGCATATCTCCTCGGTTGTTGCTCGGATACAAGTATCGAGGTCAGCGAAGAGAGATGTGTGGGTGTAGCACGGAGCGCTGCGAAGGGTATAGAGGAGCTTCGGTATGGCGAAACAGTTCTTCAGCAGAAAGACAGCTGGGTGGCCGTTAATCAAGCCCAGTCGGCTCTTGAGAGTCTGGAGTTGTTGAAGCCTGACTGTGACGGTGGAGCGGATGGCCGGTGGGTGGATCGGTGACCCGAGGATGAGGACATCCTATTTGGGGGTCACCTAAACCTGGTGGCGAATGGACCGCACATCCAAGACGGAGGCTGCAAAGCTCTCAGCATCGAAGCTGACATTCACCACCTCCGACTTGGCCGAGTTGACCTGGAGGCCGATTCCCGCCAGGGCAGGAACCACTGATTGAAGGTCATTGTAGACAGCACGTACGGGCCAGCCCAACGTAGCATCATCCAGATACCAAACGTTGAGAGGGGCCGTGATACTCCGGCCGATGTGGTCTATACCAAGGGCGAACAGAAATGGTCGCCCTGTTAGACCCCAGTAGCCGAGGGTATGACTGTATCAACAGCACGGAGCATGCTCGGGGCTCCATACGACAGGTAGGCCAGCGGGTAGGCAGAGGGGGCTCAGCTGAGGCAGGCCTCTAGCAGATGATCCCGGCGTAAAGAGTTGAAGGCATTCCTCATGTCAAGCTTGACAATAAGGTGCCTGGAGTCCCTGGATGCCGGTTCCGATGGGCAGCCTTTTGAAGAACTGCCTGGTTGCATGAGCGGCACCCTCACAGCCACCGGACACGCCGACACCCAGTTGCACCGGACTAAACTCTTCACCCCGTTCGTGTGTTACGGACTTGCAGATCACCTTGGCAGCCAGCCTCCGGAAGACATTGCCCACAGCAATGGGGCGTATGCAACCCTCTTTCTTCCTGAGAGCGGTGAGGCTGGCCGAAAAAAAGTGGCCTCGGGCGTAAGGGTACAGGGCGCCATGGATGAGCCTATTGGTGAGCGCCACAATTGCACTCAGAAGGCGGCGCCCGGCCTCTGTGGAGAGGGGAAATATCAACTCCTCGAGGTGGCCTGGTCGGAGACCATCAACACCTCCGCAGCTGCTAGCTGGACAGGACCTGATGGCGGACCTGATGTCTGCATCAGAAGCCACAAGGAGCAAGTGGGGGTCGGGTGGGAGTCGGGTGGGGGTATGGGTCTGAGATCAGTGGGTGGCTCAATGTTTTTGAGTCGCAGAGCAGCCAGAATATATCTAGAATATTTGTGCAGATCAAAAATATGCAAGATTTAAGAGAAACACGTTTATTGTGGCGTTTTGAAAGCAATTGCGGCGGAATGACTGACACGAGACGCTTTCGTATTGCGGAGAACCGTGTGAGAAAGCAAGCACATTATCGAAAAGCCAATGCTTGTCTCAAGTGCTTGTAAACCCGGCTAAAGAAACCCAAGGAACTGGTGGGTGTGTTAAATTGTGACATAAATTTAGCAACAGCAATGGGTTCTACACATTCTCAATTTCGCAATATTTTTAAACACGCAAACATGCCTGTGTCTATGGCTTTGGATTTAAAGGATTTCATTTCAAACAAAAATGCCTATAAGAAAACATATGACTTTCAGAAATTGTTATGCTAGTTCCGTCTACATATTGCGTTTCTCTTTCGTAAAATAAAACCAATATTTGTTAGTTATGTAATAAGTCAGTCCCAAAGAATAAGACGATTTGGGTTTTATTTTTAACATTTGGTATAAATTCATATATTTTTGGGAAAGCATAAAAGAATTTCGTGACATGCAAGTTAATGTAATTGAAGCTGGTGTTAGCGGCAATTGAAACGATCGCTGATCTGATTAACAGTTAGATTAACGCTCATCGCATTAGATAGAAAATACAACTAGCTTCCTAAAAATACAGTTTCTGCACCGTCAATTTTAAAAGAAGCGTTGAGCTGCCTTCTGGTTCTATGAGATAAAGCTCTAAGAAAGCTCATTATAAACACTCATCAGGAATCTCCTTAATTTCAATTAGATGAAAAGTTTCTGCTCTTGGTTATGTCTTCATTAATTAAAGACTTCTTGTGAAGGAGAGCCATTGAAGAATGTGCTCTCAGCTATTATTAGCGATTGTTTAAAATACCTTGAAGCCTTCGATTAATAACGCATGAATAGTTAAGATATTGAAAATGATAATAAAATCATAACACGTTTTCATTTTTTTTACATGAGTTACAACATCGAACAATAAAAGGTGATATGTTAAGATACAAGTTACATTTTTGAAAAAAGTGAGCAATGCATATATTACATTTGCTGGAGAGGCTTATTTGCATATAGCATATAGAAAAAATAATAGGTTGGAAATGCCTATTTACATATAATTGGAATTTGGCCGATTGTAATTAATTGGAGGCAGCACTAAGATTGCCTTATGCATAATAGGGGTGTATATGAAAATATATACGATATATATGTATAATAATCAGATGAGAGCCTCGCTATCCAAATAAAAAAATTTTTTTCGTTATAACAAATCATTTTTTCTTTTTCTTTTTCCGAACATTTCGTAGATATCCCTGGAACCATTGAGAATTCGTGGGCAGCTGTTTCAGGATTCGTTAATCTATCATCAGGGACATTTATTCAATCAGTAATGAGATGAAAATGAGACTAGAGTCTAGGTTTTCTAACCGGCAAATGGGTATGTTCAGCAAATGTTCAATATTCCAAATATATATAGGCTCTAGTCTATTATCATTTTAGTACCGTTTGAATAAATGTCTGTCATGAGAGATTAACTGTCTAGGATTCTCAATAGCAACAGAAATATGTTACGTGTTCACACAGCAGAAGAGAAAAATAGTTTTTTTTCTTTCATAACAAACGAATAATTTTTTTCTTTATAGCGAGGCTTTCATATATCTATTGTATATAAACATATCCTATATGTTTTCATATACCACCTTATTGTGCATAATGCTGTCATTGGGCTCTAGCCATTAACAAGCACACACTTATACTATAAGCTTTCTGATGAAGTGTAATAAATAATTTATAGACATTGTGTGTATATATATATATATATATATTCATTTATACATATATATATAGACATATATACATATATATATATATATATACATTATGAAGAGAGAAGAAACATTTAGATATAATTAGTAATAAAATGTATCATACCTAAACTGTTCCTAAATTCCTCGACTACGTAGTTTCGTGGCATAAACAAAAACAATATATCAAAGATATAGAGTCCTTGCGAGGTCTGCCAACTTATCAAGAGGATACCTCATTTTACTAGTCTCAAGAACGCGTCTACACGACGTGAGAAAGAATCCCAAAAGGCGGAGGGGGAGATAGTCACGCGATATAACGGTCGAGAAACAGAGCTAAGCCTCTTATAACCACGAAGAAAATACCACGGAGGCGGAGGGGGTATTCATATCGAGGCCGTAGAAGAGGTAGTGAAGAAGGCGAGAAGTATGAGTAATGGAAGCTTTCCAGTTGTCCCCACACTTCAAAGATTGCTCGACCAGAGGGAGTTATTAATATATTTAAAAACACACAGATACATGCGGACACACACATATATACATGAATGCATCCGCACCCAACTGTGAGTTAAGGGTGCCAACTTCACCGATGTTGCTCAATGAATGACTGGGACAGACCAATTCAGTTTGAACCAGACTGAACCAGTATCAGAGTTAAAAATACATTATGAAGAGAGAAGAAACATTTAGATATAATTAGTAATAAAATGTATCATACCTAAACTGTTCCTAAATTCCTCGACTACGTAGTTTCGTGGCATAAACAAAAACAATATATCAAAGATATAGAGTCCTTGCGAGGTCTGCCAACTTATCAAGAGGATACCTCATTTTACTAGTCTCAAGAACGCGTCTACACGACGTGAGAAAGAATCCCAAAAGGCGGAGGGGGAGATAGTCACGCGATATAACGGTCGAGAAACAATATATATATATATATATATATATATATATATATATATATATATATATATATATATATATATATATATATATATATATATATATATATATATATATATATTGTTATGATTTGGGAGGGTCATGTTGCCAATAAGAAACGCACGCACCAGTTGCTTTCATTCCAATTTATTAAAAATTAAACTTATATATTTAAGAATTTATAATTTATAAATTTCCAGTTGGTTGGTTGGTTCCACAACCGGACGGTTGTTCATATATTGTCAAAGTTCTTTCGTCACACATTATGTGACCTCTTCAGTGACCGGGGATTCTTTTCTTTGTTTATTTATTTGGTTATTTACATGTTACATGTGTGTGTGTGTGTTTTCATTTTGTCCTTAACTGTAAGTTGTGATGTTGCTATTCCATTCACGTTTTCTATTTAATTTTGGTTGGAGTTCATTTATGTTTATTGCCTCTGTGATTTGTCTAAACATTGCGTATTTTCTGTGTGTAGATTCTATTTTTATTTCTATGTTCTCTAATTTACACTGTGTGTTTCTTATTCGCAACATGACCCTCCTAAAGCATAACAATATCGGTTTCAACACACGTTTTCAGATAAAAATTCTTGCTAAACAAATTCAGAAACGAAATATATATATATATATATATATATATATATATATATATATATATATATATATATATATATATATATATATATATATATACGTATTGTTATACTCGGTGAGGGTCATATTGTTACAATAATATTGCCAGAAATAATAGCAGAGACGGAGACAAGAAGAAATAAATAAATAAATAAATAAAGTAAAAATGGTGTAGACATTACAATACAATAGTACCACTGATGATGTTGCAGATGTGCATCGAAAGAACTTTGATAGATTATATATATATATTTATATCTGTATTTTTAACCGTTGATCAATCAATGATAAACGTTGATTGCCAAATAAATTAAGTATGGAGATATAAAAGATACAGAAGCGAAAACCAACCAAACAATGAGTGTGTTCTGTTATTATTTCTGGCAATATTATTACAACAATATGACCCTCCCCAAGTATAACAATATTTGTTTCGACACACGATTTCATATCAAAAAACCTTGCAAAACACATATATATATATATATATATATATATATATTTATATATATATATATATATATTACAATTTAAAAAAATATATGATCAACACTACTGTGTTTTTTTTTGCAAAATGACAATAATTTTTTAGCCAGATAGAAATACCTTAATTCAAGTACATATAGTCCGTCTGTATCGATCTAGAGAATATTAAATATTAAATCTATACTTACAGACGTAAAATGGCAACTGCCTGGTGCCTAGACAAGTTTAAATTTCAAAATTCAAACCTTTTCAGCAGATCGGGCGGAACTTCAAAACATAAACCTGTTTCACAAGGGATCGTATATTAATGAAATAATTAATTAATTACGGAACAACTATTTAGATCACTGAAATTGATTGCTTTACTCATAATTATTTTATAAATAGTTGTTCCGTAATTAATTAATTATTTCATTAGTATACCATCCCTTGTGAAACAGGTTTATGTTTTGAAGTTCCGCCCGATCTGCTGAAAAGGTTTGAATTTTGAAATTTAAACTTGTCTAGGCACCAGGCAGTTGCCATTTTACGTCTGTAAGTATAGATTTAATATTTAATATTCTCCAGATCGATACAGACGGACTATATGTACTTGAATTAAGGTATTTCTATCTGGCTAACAAATTATTGTCATTTTGCAAAAAAAACACAGTAGTGTTGATCATATATTTTTTTAAATTGTAATGTAATGCTCAGAAGTATTTTCTTAGAGCTTAATATTTGTAACTGACTACTAAACTGAAATTAATCTGCTCCTCCGGTTGAGCTGAATTCATAATCACATATTCACGGCTGTTATTTCTAGCGCCATGGATATGAGCCAGAATGCTGAGAAGGTCGTGTGCAAAAGCACATGTATTAGGCTTGCGACAGATCAGTCTTAAGATATTATCTTAGGAGAAGTGATTTTAATTTCTGGGTGCCTACCGAAGATCACAGAAAATTGATTGCTTTACTCATAATTATTTTATAAATAGTTGTTCCGTAATTAATTAATTATTTCATTAGTATACCATCCCTTGTGAAACAGGTTTATGTTTTGAAGTTCCGCCCGATCTGCTGAAAAGGATTGAATTTTAAAATTTAAACTTGTCTAGGCACCAGGCAGTTGCCATTTTACGTCTGTAAGTATAGATTTAATATTTAATATTCTCTAGATCGATACAGACGGACTATATGTACTTGAATTAAGGTATTTCTATCTGGCTAAAAAATTATTATCATTTTGCAATAAAAACACAGTAGTGTTGATCATATATTTTTTAAAATTGTAATGTAATGCTCAGAAGTATTTTCTTAGAGCTTAATATTTGTAACTGACTACTAAACTGAAATATATATATATATATATGTGTGTGTGCGTGTGTGTGTGTGTGTGTGTTACAGAGACGATTTGTTATGTCTTCATTACGTTTATTGGGTAGTGAGGCGCGCTTCACTATTGATCAGTTCAAGGTTGGATCTGTATCGATCTACTCCTAGATAAATGTATACACACATATATATTATGTTATATTATATATACATATATATATTCTTGTCTGATGACCCTGTGTTATACAGTCGAAACTCCAGAGTAATAAGGTGTACGATAATTATACTCTTAAATTGTTATTTACATTACTAATTATACCTCTACAGCTTACAAAAAAAAGTAGAAATTACCATAGTTAAAACAAACAAGATAATTAGTAAATAAAACTTTATTTTCATCAATATTTATGTATTTTTGGTACTACAAAATATTCATTGGAAGTTCAGTTGAAAACTGCCTCGGATGTCTTGTTAAGTTAAGCAAATAATTGTTTTTACTTTGGCACAAGGCCAGCAAATACCCAGTGCATGACTGGTACTTTATTTTATCGATCCTGTAAAGATGGAAGGCAAAGTTAACCTCGGCGGGATTTGAACTCAGAATGGAAAGGGCTGTAACTCTATGCGTCAAAGCATGGCGTCCGACCCTTTACTGATACTGCCAATCCACCGCAATCCAAGTTTAGCAAATAATATCGCGCTGGAATAGACCAGACACAATGAACATCAAATATATATGTGGGCGTTTGTTTGTGTGTGTGTGCATACATATATATATATACATGTATATATGTGTCTGTATGTGTCTCTGTGTGTTTGTGACTGTGTGTATGTGTGCACATGGTTGTGAGTTTGTGACGGAAGACAACACGACGCATTTCAACCCCAGAACTAAATGCCTACATGGTATTTATTTACTGGAAGAGCTCTATATCTGATTATATGTTTATCAGGAATTTGAAGAATGAATCAGGAATATACGCATATAAAAATTATGGTTATACTTTCACATGTTTACATCAAAGCAAATTGCCGAAATATCTGTACGTACACCAAAGGAACTTGCCGAAACAACAGTCTTCTCAATCTCAGTCATATTCTAATTGTGTTATATGCTGGGGGTCTTCTTCTTCTTGGTGGATTGGCAGCATCGGTAGAGCGTCGACCACCATACTTCACTGCATAGTGTTACGGCCTTTACGTTCTGAGTTCAAATCCCGCCGAGGTTAGTTTTGCCTTTCATCTGTTCAGGATCGATAAAATAAAGCACCAGTAATACACTGGGGTTGATTTTATCCCCCCCCCCCCCAACAAAAATTGCTGGCCTTGTGCGTAAAGTAGAAATGATAATAATTATTATTAATCATTCTGCGAGGGTT
>OZ024743.1:263759845-263782345 GCA_964016885.1 Eledone cirrhosa | reverse complement strand
ATATTAACTTCACGATGGAATACAGCCATCAACAACTCCCCTTCCTCGACATCCTCATTAAGATCCATAACAAATAAATAGAAACAGACATACACTACAAGCCCACAGACTCCAAGCAATACCTCACCTTCAACTCTTGCCACCCTAGACACGTTAAAATTAATATTCCCTACAACTTAGCCAAGAGAATCTGTACTATAGTCTCCAATAAAAACATCTGCTACTTACGGCTACAAGAACTAAAGGACACACTCATAGGCAGGGACTACCCTGCATCACTAATTGACAATGGAATCCAACGTGCCCTAAAACTCAGTACCCAGGACCTTAGACACCCTAAAGTAAATCAACCAAAACTAAAAGCTCTTCCATACATCTCCACACACAACCCCCTCAACAACGAGGCCTTTGACACCATCCTCCAGAACATCCCTGTATTGAAAAAGGACCATAGAATGAACCAAATTCTACGAACACACGATATCATAAAGAGCAAAAGACAATCCAAGTCAATGAAAAACATCTTAACACATGCCAAAGTACTGCCAACCACAACAACGAAACCCACAGTAAAAAAATGCGATAGACCCAACTGTGGCATTTGCATCAACCTAATAGAGGGTTCGGAATTCTATTTCAAAAATGGACAACGTTTTATAGTAAAACACAATTTCACATGTGCATCGGAAAATTTAATATATGTATTAACTTGTTCAGGTTGTCGAGAACAATACATAGGCCAGACCAAAAACAGCCTCCGCCAACGCATGACTGTCCATAGATCCCAAATTAAAATACGGGAATACAGGAAAATACCACTGAGTGAACACATTGATACCTGCGCCGCCCAAAATCATCCCAACTTCAGAATCTTTGCCCTCTACAAATTTAAAGATAATGCCACCCACACCCAGCGCATCAGCAAGGAATCTTACTTCATTAACAAATACGGACCCCGTCTAAACACTTCTCCCTAAGACGAACCCACAACATACACACGTCAACATACATACCTACATCAGCACACATCTCTACCCACATATAAACACAATGACACACGTAAACACACATGCTCTATGGGGCAATACAAAAAAATATATGTGCATATATATGTATGTATATATGTATATATATATATATATATATATGTAGTGAAAATATATATATATATGTGTGTGTGTGTGTATATATATATATATAGTGAATATCATTTCACACCTTTTATTGTTAAGATTGTTGATGTTCTATTAAGAGAACCGATTTTACTGAAAAAATCGAATAATGTACACCATTTTACCAGGGGGGAAAAAAATACTGGTCCACCCACACACGCACACACACACACACACACATATATACACAGACACATACACACGCGTACATCAACATACAAAGAGACTTATACACACACACACACACACACACACACACACACACGCACTTCTCCGTATAAGACAAAAGCTGAAAAATATCTTTTGACCTTCGAATGACTCTGCTGTGTGTATGTACGCACACACACACACACACACACACACACACACACACTTATCTTAATAGCCATTTGACACACATCGCTGGTGGCTATTGTCGCAGCATCGAACACCTTACTACTACTACTACACACACACACACACACACACACATTTGTTGTGAAAGAGTCATTTCTCAATCTTGGCCCAAAACCAATTTTTTATCCACATGACCTCTACCGACCAATCAAAATTGTTTTGACCATAATTTTTGCTGGAGCCACTTTTCTAACATTTTAACATAAAAACAGTCTTGGCGCAAAATCAACTTTTTACATTCACATGACCTCTACCGACCAATCAAAATTGTTTTGACCACAAGCATTTTTACAACACAAAAATAACGCTGGAGCCATTTTTTTGACATAAAAACAGGTAGAATTCCCAAAACTAATCAGATCAGAGCAAACAGCACGGACACTCTATCTCAAAATTATTTTTGAAAAGCATTTAGAAATGCGCAACCGGTAAAAACTTAAAAACTTAAAACCACAACTGAATACTAACCCATACAATCACTAATACTCTTTTATTCCTAATTAAACCATTTTTCAACTGTGAACAATTTGTCAGCATTTTCTATTCCGTTTACCAATATATATATATATATATACATTTAGGTTTGTTGGTTCACCACAGTATAATAAACCTTTAAGGAGTTACACCAGTCCAGCCTCCTGTTATTTTATAATATATATATATATATATATATATATATATATATCACAGAAAAAAGAGAATCAGTGTTGCGAGAAAGGAATTTATTGGACATATTACAATTGTTTCTCGGATGACCAGCTCGAGGCACGATCGATATGGTGATCAAACCTGACTCTGAAATCGCGCGGTCATCAGATACGTCTCGATTCTACGAAGCAGCTTTTCCTTTGTAGAATAGAGACGTATCCGACGACCGCGCGATTTCAGTGTCAGTTTTGATCACCATATCGATCGTGCTTCGAGCTGGTCGCCCGAGAAACAATTGTAATATGTCCAATAAATTCCTTTCTCGCAACACTGATTCTCTTTTTTCTATTATATCGTACTCTGTTCTACGAGGGCATTAAGTGTTCATGCGGCCTACCGCATACGGACGCTTTATGCACCCAACACCAATTATATATATATATATATATTCGCATTATGCCAATCTCATGCCCTCCAAGTACCTGATCCACCGGCACTCAGCTGTTTCGGATCACATGAAAATCAATATGCTGATTGCAGATATAGTAAGAGTGATGAGCAACGTGTCCCGCATGTGCAATCCTATAGAATAAAAGAGACACATACAACACTTCATCCACCGCATGCATTTCTCTGGCTACAATCAGAGAGACACGATCGGGGTATATGAAGGAGCCAGAACCAAATCGGCAGAGATTGGAGAAAATTATGCAAATGGGACTCGCACTATGTATAGGAGCAAATTTTGGAAAAGAATAGAAAGGATTAGGAAAAAGGCAAATAAAATCAACTCATGGTATGATAGCAATAAATGCCAGAAAATAATGTTCGTCAATGCAACCCCTAGAGGCGAACTAGCTTACAGATTTAGAAGGGCCATATACAAGCTCAAATTAAACATTACGAGAGTTGAAAGACGAGGTATTCCCATAAAAACCCTAATTGATAAAACATATCCATTTCAAATAACCCCCTGCAGTGATAGGAAATGCATAGTCTGCAAGCTAAGCCCGCAAGCAAACTACAAAACTAGAAACGTAGTATATAGTATAAGATGTACAGAGGGACAGTGTAGGAATGAGAACACAACAAACATAGGTGAAATAGCTCGTAGCATAGGAGAAAGGATAAGTGAACGCTGGTAAGAAATCTATGATGGGGAAAACTCATCAGTATTCCACCAACATGCCAAAATAGAACATAGGGGCACATTATATCCACACGCAGAAAAGATGCAATGCTCAGACAAATTAAAGAGGCAGCAAATATAAACGAACTCCAACCAAAATTAAACTGAAAACATGAGCGGAATAACAACAGCTCAACTAGAAATTAAAGACAAAATGAAGGTGTAAAAACACACAAAAACCAAACTAATAAAACAAATCAGACACACACAAATAGAACAAACAACCAAATAGTGACAAATAAACAAACATAAATATATAAATAAAAACACACACACATACCCAGGCGTAACGCATGCGCAAACCAAGCACACACCACACAAGAAACAAGATGGTGTAGGACAGAACTTAGAATAGACACAAAATAAAAACCCAGTCACAGAGGAGGTCATAGAATGTGTGACAAAAGAGTTTTGACAATCTAGAAACAACCACCGGTTATGGAACCAGCCAACCAACCGGAAAGTTATAATAAATTGAAGCGAAAACCAACAGGTGCGTGTGTTTTTATTGGCAGCATGACCCTCCCAAAGTATAACAATATCTCTTTCAACACATGTTTTCAGATAAGAAATCTTGCATATATATATATATATATATATATATATATATATATATATATATATACATATATGCAAGATTTCTTATCTGAAAACATGTGTTGAAAGAGATATTGTTATACTTTGGGAGGGTCATGCTGCCAATAAAAACACACGCACCTGTTGGTATATATATATATATATATATATATATATATATATATATATATAACTAGTCCTTCATCAGTGATCTTCCAACCTTTATTGATATTTCTTCGCTTTAAAAATCATATGCCTCTGGTTGGTGCGATGAATCACTAAATAAAGTTATTGGGACAAGTAAAATAGCGTGAAGCGAGCGAGACATATAAACAAACAAAGATGGTATTGCAAATAACTTTATTTAGTTATTGCTCGCACCAACCAGAGGTATATGATTTTTAAAGCGATGAAATACCAATGAAGGTTGGAAGATCACTGATGAAGGACTACTTTTATTCATATGTAACCCATGTGCAACCACGCTGCACTCCCTTTTTCTTATATTTATATTTTTTCCTCAGCTGCGATTGTCTGTTTCTTTCTTACTGTTTCCCCTCTCTCTGTATCTCTCACCTTCTTTTTACCCCCTCTGCCAGTCACACTCTCTCTCTCTTCTGACCTCTTCCTCACACTTCCACTTACTCACTCTCTCCTTCTCCCCCTCTCTCACTTCCCCCCGTTTGACCTGTGTGAAATCCTTTTCTCACTCACATCTCACCCATGTCGGATGGTCTGTATCTCTCGTCCATGAATTCACCAAGCTTAAGCTTATAGATATTATGTACTTGCCTCTTCCTATCTTTCTGTTGCAATACCATCTTTGTTTGTTTACGTGTCTCGCTCGCTTCACGCTATTTTACTTGTCCCAATAACTTTATTTCGTTATTGCTCGCACCAACCAGAGGTATATGATTTTAAAGCGATGAAATACCAATAAAGGTTGGAAGATCACTGATGAAGGACTAATTTTATTCATATGTAACCCATGTACAACCACGCAGCCCTCCATTTTTCTTATATATATATATATATATATATATATATAATATGTTGAGAAGGTAACACACCAGAGAGAGATATATAGTGCGTTATTAATAATACAGGGAAAAAAACACCAGTGTATGGAATCTATAACCTATGAAAGGCAGACTATAGACACGATAATTAAAAATATAAATTAAAGCGTAAATAAATACCTTTATAACTATACTAGCAGTAAAGCCCGGCGTTGCTCGGGGTCGCTCAGTAGCTGTGTTAAAGTTACAATGTTAAGTTTCTTTTTTGGCTTAAAAACTGTAGTGTCTACTGTGTAGACTTGCATGTGGTGTTTTTGATTAATATTCCCTCAACCAACAATATGCCTTATGAAGTGAAGAAAACATAACGATAACCCGAATGTTATAACAAAAGAGGATGCTGGGGATAAAAACTGCACTGGTTATTTATTAACAAAGATCGAAAATGTAAACACTGCAACGCAGAGAAAAACATTAGCGTAACCAAATTATCAGTTATATCTGTCTGCACGCCTATATCACCTCTCTGCACGACTGTCTGTCTGCACGCCTATATCACCTCTCTGCACGACTATCTGTCTGCACGCCTATATCACCTCTCTGCACGACTGTCTGTCTGCACGCCTAACGAAATTTACAGATACATATATTTTAAATAAACTTATATAATTTTTGCTTTTTTTTTACGATATATTTGCTTGTTTTACGTAGTCTTTAAATAGACTTGTTTTCAAGTAAAAATATTGTTTTAAAATGCTTTTAAATGTAAATGAAGCAAAACGGAAGCTTAGTGTTCGAACTGATGAATTTTGCAGGTCAATATTTTGCTGGCTCGACAACTGTTCGTGTATTGTGTTAATGTCATTTTAAACGCTGAGAAAGCCAGCGTAATTTTTTACGTAAGACGCTCAATGTAAACAGAACAAAGGGAAATAACTGATCACTTACGCTCAAAAATCGATACATTATATTCGATTTCGTCACATAGGGTGGGTCAATTTGAAATATTTTTTTTCCGATGTCTTCGCTAGGGCTCAATGTACAAGTATAGCAATTTCGGTGCAATTCCGTGAGAGATTCTAAGAGGAGATGTGTGCCAAAAATTGATAGACAGACAGACAACCACAGTTTTATATATATAGATAACACACGTACAAATCCAAAGATATGTTTCACCAAAAAGTTTGTTGAAAGAAATGGTCTAGTCTCGGTTCATCAGCGTGTGTAAGGCCATACATTTCAGACAACACTAAGAGAATGTTACAATTGACTGTCCAGCTACACGTGGGAGAGAGAAGTCACAGCGTGTTTAGGGGCAGTGAACCAGTGGCCTCTGAGAGACAAACTGCTAGAAAGGGCAGCCCAAGCTTAAGCTTATAGATATTATGTACTTGCATCTTCCTATCTTTCTGTTGCAATACCATCTTTGTTTGTTTACATGTCTCGCTCGCTTCACGCTATTTTACTTGTCCCAATAACTTTATTTCGTTATTGCTCGCACCAAACCTCTGGTTTAAAGCGATGAAATACCAATAAAGGTTGGAAGATCACTGATGAAGGACTAATTTTATTCATATGTAACCCATGTACAACCACGCAGCCCTCCACGATTCAAATATCGTGATATATATATATATATATATATATGAAATAAATATGGTTTTATAAATATAGTTTCCATTTATTAAGATCGTATATCTACACCAAAAACTTGTCGAGTGCTTTATATCAGTTATAAAAATATTTACTTGTTGTATCCCAACAACTTTAAATAGAACTTTTCCATATATATATATATATATATATATATATATATATATATATATATATATATATATATATATATATATATATATGCAAAAGTTCTATTTAAAGTTGTTGGGATACAACAAGTAAATATTTTTATAACTGATATAAAGCACTCGACAAGTTTTTGGAGTAGATATACGATCTTAATAAATGGAAACTATATTTATAAAACCATATTTATTTCATTATACCTATTTCAGGGATACCATATTAAATTATGGTATGCCTTCATCAGACAAAATACAATATATAACAGTTTTACAAATAGCTTTGACATACCCTTTTAAAATACAACCATTACTTGTGGAGGCTTTCTGGCTATCCAGACAGCCTCCAAAAGTAATGGTTGTATTTTAAAAGGGTAAAACTGTTATATATTGTATTTTGTCTGATGAAGGCATACCATAATTTAATATGGTATCTCTGAAATATGTATAATGAAATAAATATGGTTTTATAAATATAGTTTCCATTTATTAATATCGTATATATATATATATATATATATTTAGTATATAGATATATACATAGACATATATATATATTTATATATATATACACAAATATTCGTATATATATATATGTGTGTGTAAGTGACTTGGAAGACTTTATGGCATCAAATACTTGTAGTAGTAGTAGTAGTAGTAGTAGTAGTAGTAGTAGTAGTAGTAGTAGTAGTAGTAGTAGCAGCAACAGCAGGAACAGTGGCAATAGTAGTAGTGGTGGTACTAATCTCTTCAGCAGCAGGGACTTGTTGGCAGAAGCAGCAGTAGTGTGTAGTACTGTACTTAGCGTTAATAACTGCGACAAACACATCTTTCCATTCAGCAGCTCCACTGTGAAAATTTCATTGATTGAGTGGCGACTAAAATTCAAATTCGGACTGAAAATGCAAGCCAGTCTATTCACCAGTAGACAATAATGTATTTAATCAGGTTGTTACCACATCAAGCTGTCAATAGTTAAGACCTGACATCTTATGCAGCTTGTACAGGAAAGAAGACGAAACAAAATTTACCGCTGTTAAATTAGATTTCGTTGGGCTATTTACTTACTCTTTGCTTCTTCAGTTCTTTCTTCTGTTGATTTATTTAACATGTTTCCGTGAGAGAACTCTTTGTCTTTGTCCTGGGTGACATACAATGGTCAAGCAATTATTAGAAAATAAACATCGTCTGAACTAAAATTGGTAAAGAGCATGCAAACAGAACTTCGCGAAAAATTCGCTTATTAAATTTAGCAGCTGATTTCATAACTCAATAAGAAATAAAATAATACTCGAAGGATTTTTTAGAATATATTTTCTATAGTTGATGGATGGGAGTGTGGTTAAGGCTATATGATATGTGCTGGCTTAGTCGTTAGGGTGTGAAACTTACGATCATAAGATCGTGAGTTCTATTTCGTTGTGGACTTGAGCAAAGCCTGTCATTTTACGGTGCTTATCATTATAGAACTATCAGTAGGCCATCCGAGAACCATGTTATGAGATGCAACTTCGTTGTGGCCAGCTAAACGTACATAAGTGTGAACTGTAAATTTCATATATATATATATATATATATATATATATATATACAGGGTGTCCTCAAAAAATTACATGTACAGGAAATATTTTATAGAATGCTGTTGAAGTGCGTATACATTTTATGGAGACACCCTGTAAATATATAATTAACATGAAGCATTGCGAGATACGTAATAAAAGAGGGGGAATTGTAAGAGAGAGTGGGGTATATAGTGGAATATAGAGAGCGGTAGAAAATGTGTTGGTTTAGTGAGAGAGGGGGAATTAAGAGAGTGAAAGAGAATGAGGTATGTAGTGGAATATAGAGAGGGGGGAAGAATTTGGTAATCTATTGAGAGGGAGAATTGGGAGTGAGTGTGAGGTATGTAGTGGGTTATAGATAGGGGGAGACAGTTTATATGAATAGTGAGAGAGGAGGTATTGTGAAAGTGAGAGAGAGTCAGGTGTGTAGTGGAATTTAGAGAGGTTGAGAGAATTTCATGGTCTAGTTAGAGAGGGAAGGATTGAGAGCGAGAGTGGGGTATGTACTGGGATATAGAGAGCGGAAGAGTATTTGGTAGTTTAGGGAGAGGGGGGAATTAAGAGAGTGAAATAGAGTGAGTTATGTATTGGAATATAAAGAGAGGGGAGCGATTTGGTGGTCTAGTGAGAAAGGGGAATTGTGAGAGAGAGAGTGAGATATGTAGTAGGATAGAGAGAGCGGAAAAGAGTATGTTGGTTTAATGAGAGAAGGGAAATTAAGGGAGTGAGAGAGAGAGTGGGTTATGTAGTGGGATATAGAGAGGGGGGATTGATTGGTGATCTATTAGTGAGGGAAAATTGTGAGAGAGTGAGGTATGTAGTGGTATAGAGTGAGGGAGGGAGAATTTGGTGGTCTAGTGAGAGAGGGGCAGTTATGAGAGAGAGAGAGTGAGGTATGTAGTGGGTTATAGAAAGGGAAAGAGATTTTTGTGGCCCAGTGAGAGAGGGGGAATTGTGAAAGGGTGAGGTATTTAGTGGGATATATAGAGAGCGGGAGATAATTTGTTGGTTTAGAGAGAGGGGGTGGATTAAATGCGTAGTTGAGAGTGAATTATGCAGTGAAATTTAGGGAGGGGGAGAGAATTTGGTGGTCTAGTAAGAGAGGGGGAATTGTGAGAGAGAGTGAGTTTGTAGTGAGATATAGAGAGAGGCAGAGAGTTTGGAGTTATAGTGAGATAGGGATAATTTTAAAAGCGATAGAGAGAGAAGCATGTAGCGGGATATAGTGAGAGGGAGAGAGTTTGGTGGGCTAATGAGAGAGTGCGAATTACGAGAGTGATAGAGAGTGATGTATGTACTGATATATAGAGAGGGAAGAGAATTTGGTCATTTAGTGTGAGAGGGTGAATTGTGAGAGATTGAGGTATGTAGTGGGATATAGAGGGTGGTTTAGTGAGAGAGGGGGAATTGTGAGAATGGTAGAGACTGAGGTATGTAGTGGTATATAGAGAGGGGTTGAATGTTTTGTGTTTTAATGAGAGAGTGGAAATTAAGGGGTGAGAGGGAGTAAGGTATATAGTCGGATATAGAGATAGTGGGAGAGTTTAGTGGTTTCGTGTGAGAGGGATAATGTTTGTCTAGTAAGAGAGAGTGGGGCATGTAGCGGTTGGTAGAGAAGGTGAAAAAGTTATTATGTTTTAGAGAGAGAGGGGTATTATTTTGAGAGAGAATGACAAAATAATTGTAGGAGGGGAAAATGTTTTAATATTGGGTTACACAGTAAGTGGCAGGTTATAAGAGTGTATGTGTTTATATATATATATATATGTGTGTGTGTGTGTATATATATATATCTAACAATATATATATACAAATATAAATTAGCGAGAATCGCATTTAGGCTATTGGAAATTAGCGAAAAACAACTTCCGAATTGTGTGGCAAGCGCTCAATAGATACGAGTGAACTAGAGCAATAAACTTACGCTAAAAAGGCCAAACACACTGAGAGGATGGTTAAACCATTAACCGCAAAGCGATTGAAGCGAGCAAGCTATTCGGGTCAAACAAATAATAAAATATGATTGAAAAATTTACCCGGACCCCACTCGGAAACGGTGGTAAAATCCAATATGGGGTTTCTGCAACTCCTAAATCAAGTACTGTCTGCTTAAACAAATAATTGTTTCTACTTTTGGCACAAGGCCAGCAATTACCCAGTGTATTACTTGTACTTTATTTTATCGACTCCATAAGGATGAAAGACAAAG
This sequence comes from Eledone cirrhosa, assembly GCA_964016885.1. Taxonomy (NCBI): domain Eukaryota; kingdom Metazoa; phylum Mollusca; class Cephalopoda; order Octopoda; family Eledonidae; genus Eledone; species Eledone cirrhosa. Next base: position 263,771,778 of record OZ024743.1, on the reverse strand, counting down.
TTAACTCGGCGGGATTTGAACTCAGAATGGCAAGGGCCGTAACTCTATGCGTCAAAGCATGGCGTCCGACCCTCTACCGATATTGCCAATCCTCCGCCTAAGCTTTCTGTATGATGATCGAACAAAGAAGTCACTTTTTCAACAGGCATTTTGTTCTATGCCAAGCTAAGTTCAATTCCCAGCGAGACGTTGTATCTTTCTTTCATGTTGCTCTAGTGCACTCAGCTGGCAAAAATGAGTTGTACCTGTAATTTGAAGGATCAACCTTGTTACACACTATGTCACACCAAATCTCGTTGAGAACTACGAAAATGGTACGCATGTCTGTGGAATGCTCAGTCACTTGAAAATTAATATCACAATATACATACATATATACACACAAGGAGTCGGGGAGCAATACGTTCAACTGCTCAAGGAGGCGAATTCCGGACGCACCACCGACATAGCTCTGCTGTCATCACCCGTACGAGTGCCAGTCGAGAAGGGATCATCAGAGGCATTGACTGGTAAGGCGGTGTCAACATCAACGGCGAGATACTTACCCACCTCCGTTTTGCTGATGACATCGTACTCATCGCTGAAACCACGGATCAGCTTCAGACCAGGCTAACGGAGCTCGACATCAAAACTCTGAAGTAGGCCTCATGATGAACCGCATGAAAACGAAGTTCATGCGGTCCGACAACGTACAACAGGTTGAATGGTGGTTGGCAGTGATGAAATAGAGGAGGTGGAGGAATACGTCTACCTAGGACAAGTAGTGAACATGCGCCCAGACATTGAGAGGGAGATCTCGCGGAGAATAATGGCCGGATGGAAGGCGTTCAACGGCATAAGGGGTGTGCTCAAGGGGAGGTTGGACAAGACCACCCGCGCCAACCTCTTCAATAGTACAGTTTTACTTGCAATGTTATATGGCAGTGAAACATGGGCTACACCGAAGAGAGAACAGCAGAGGCTGGTAACGGCTCAAAGAGTCATGGAGAGATCAATGCTAGGAATCTCGTTTGAGAGATCACATCAGGAGCGAAGTCATCAGACAGAAGTCCGGCGTGAGGGACGTCATCACGGAATATATGCGCAGCAAGTTCAGATGGGCTGGACACGTCGCCCGGTTCACCGATAATCGGTGGACCCGCGCAGTTGCCGAGTGGTACACGCGCGAGCGGAAACGACCACTCGGAAAGCCTCCACCAAGGTGGAGTTATGATTTTAGGAATATGATTGGGACTACATGGATGAGGAAAGCACGATCCAGAGAGGAATGGACGGCGTGCTGTGACCAGCTGCGCTGAATGGACGCCCGACAGACTGGTCGGTCAAGGTGATCAAGGTGATATACACACACACGTAGAAGCCCTACCTATTTAGCAGGAAATATTCGCTACCCACATCCTGTCCAAACACAAGTTATATGTGACATATGACTTAATATTCAGTCACCAAATTCGATCTAGATACAATAATGCTGTATTCAATTCTTTGAAGTCACCTGTTATAATTTCATTCAACAACACCACCATCTTTCTCTCTCTCTCTCTCTCTCTCTCTCTCTCTCTTCCATTTTCCTTCTCTGTCCCTTTCACTTTCTCTGAGGCTCTCCTGCAATCTACTCCCTCACAACCACTATCTCTTTCTCTCTATATTTCTCCCTCTCTATCTATCTATGAAGGTATCCGGGAAGCCCTGTATCTCGGGAACTCATGCTCCGATTTACGCGAAACTTGATTTATTCCATTTTTATTCCCATTTTAGGGGCAACTTCCTTTCAAAGTATTTTCCGATTATGCGCCCTTTTGGCTGTATTAAATTACAGACAAACACACAATCACAGAGTTTTAGTTATATATCGATTATTTCTAACTTCTTAAATTCTAGGCATTCCCCTCCATTGCCTCTATGGTGGCTTCAATATTTCAGTTTCAGCATCTATGAAGTTACTTTTTGACAGAGGAATCTCTAGAGGTTTTGTGCTCCTTGATCCCTATGTGTAACACCCTGAAATTAAATCCAATGTTTGAGGAACCCCATCGTCTGCATGTGACGCTTTAAGCCACATACGTTCTCACGCAGACTTCTGCATTGTTTATGATACAATTATTAAGTGTGCAGGTCTGGCTTCGGTGCGGGTGCTGAGTGTGTCAGGTTTATGTTCAGACCATTCCTACTGATAGCTAGTTGAATGGCAGCATCGTCCTCTCGTTGAAATGTGGTAGTTTTAGATACCATATATAGACATGTCAAACATGCAGACCGCGGGCCGCATGCAGCCCTTTACAAGCACACCTGCGGCTCCCAAAAAGGTTTTTAGAGCGCGAGCATCTAAAAATATAAAATTCGTAATATAAAATTTAAAAAATGTTTTAATATGCGCAATTAATTGTCGTGTGTCGCTATTAGACAACACATATGTGACCCATGTGGCCGTCGGGGGAATCTCTGTTTGACATGCCTACCATATATTCTCTCTAGGTGTGTGTATTCTCATTGTTCTCTTATATGGTGTTATAGCACCACGATAGTTGGTGAAACACGTCGTTTCACCGCTTTCGGTGAGATTTCTTTGGAATTCTTCGTTGCTGACGTAATTGCCACTACCCTTACTGCATGTATTGCGTATCCGGCATATTTCGTTCCATACATAGGTCAGAAAGCTGTGATTTGTTCACAGCACAAAAACAGAGGAAATTGTTTTCTAAGCGAAAAGTTTTTTTTTCCTTTTATGGCGAGGCTCCTTTGTGTTTATTGTACATAAATATGTCGTATACGTTTTCATTTACGTCCTTATTATAAACATTATGTTAGTGCTACCACTAACACACACGCACACACACGCACACACATACACACACACACACACATACATACATACATACATACATACATACATACATACATACATACATACATACATACATACATACATACATACATACATACATACATACTTACTTGTAAGAAACTATATTTGAACAAAGGAAAATATATACTATAAATTTACGAAATTTGCAGACAGAGGCTTAAGAAGTAGCTGAATAGTTTTGAGAGAAATTATGATTTATGTTCTAGAATGAATTTTCGCAATGCAGGAAGAGAAGAATTTTGATCACAGATGACTATTAAACAAAACTAAAGATGAATGATAGAGCTATTGTATTCTGGTGTTAATACCTGGCAGCCACGATTAATAATTGTAACTTAAGTAACACAAATGTAAATGCTGTATAGTTTAAATGCCAGAAGATTACAATGCAGTACAATGTTCAAAACGCAAAAAGATCACCAACTCCACCCGAAAACATTCAAATATTATTTGTTCTTACTGTCCATCTCAAAGCCGTATTCACCTGTACATTTCTTAACTACGTCAAGCATAATATATTGTCTCATAAGATAGATGTGTCACTAGTCTGAAATGACAATAGAGAGGAGCAGTGAGAGATAATATATTAACTGAGATAGGAAGGAGAGAAAGAGTGAGATATTTAAAGAAGGAATTAGAATGAGTAATGATTTAATGGCAGATAGTTAAAAGTTGATTTTATGGCAGATAGTTGAAAGTTTTTTTCTGTTCCTCATTTTTACAGCAGAAATATCATCTAAATCTGTTTAAATTACAAGCGCCCTTATTTCCTAATTTATTAAATAAAAATAGATACATACATAGATACATATGAAAAATTCGGGACTGCCATTTAAACAGCTAGATCCGTCGGATCCCGAATTTTTCATATCACCCACTCTATTACCCGAAGTATCGAGTCCTCTGGTGAGTAATGGTCTAGATAGATAGCATAGCATAGAGACGGTGTCGTTGAGGAAACCGGATGGTGTCCAGCGGCTTGCGTCTTGGACTTAGTAACTGAACAAAAATCTCTATGTATATTAGGACATGTCTAGCTTATGTCCCCTCAATAATATATAAAAACTCCTTTCCGTTACTTCAAGCGTTAAACTAGTATATTTAATGTACTGTGTCGTTTGCTTTGTTATTTCTGTTTACCTTTTCTATACATACATCCATATGTACACATACAAACACACACACATACATACATATATATAAAGAGTCAGGGTCCTGACTCCTTTCCGATATATATATATATATATATATAGGAAAGGAGTCAGCACCCTGACTCTTTTCCTATTACCCACTCTACTACCCTAAGTATCGAGTACTCTGATGCGTTATATCCACCTGGTATCTTACCACACCTTCTTTGTTATATATATATATACAAAGAAATATGTCACCATGTTCCACAATTAATACATTGCTCTGTGATTCAAATCTAAGATGCCCAGACGTATACCAACAGGATTTACCCTTGAAATATCTCTCGTTATTCTGGATATAAAATAAATAACTTTTGAGCTTTAAATAAATACATCAAACGCCTTACCGGTGTTTTACCTTACAGAATCATATCCCCCCCCCCCTCGCTCTCTCGCTCTCTCTCTCTCTCTCTCTCTCTCTCTCTCTCTCTCTCTCTCTCTCTCTCTCTCTCTCTCTCTCTCTCTCTCTGTATATATATATTATTTACAAAGAAATTTTTACAATATCAAAAAATTTTATATATGATTTCACACACACATATATATATATACATATATATATATATATATATATGTATGTATATATATATATATATATATATATATATATATATATATATATATATATATATATATATATATATCATTATCTATAAAAGGCAGATTTTTGTGTCTGTATGTATGTTTCAATTTTATACATTTACACAATTCCAAAAATATTGAATGAATAATTAAGCAGAATGTTTACAAATATTCTAACTTGGGTCATGGGTGAACTTATTGGGTAAAAAATGCCCCAATTACGGAAAAATCGATTTATTTCAACAATCGATGATTTCTCCTCTCTCATATGATATATGTTTCCTATATCTACTCCCTTCATCACCTCCCCTTAAAATTGCTACCTTCTCTTATAAGTGTTTGTGAAAAAGAGAAACATTGAAAAAAAACATATACACACATATATGTGGGTGCTTACACACACATATATGTTGGTATGGTTACGATTGACGTCATAGAAACAGGAACGCGGGAATTTCAATCAATCAACGCATACACAGTTTGTTTTAGAAATAATAGCATATTATGATAAAGAGGGATATAATGATAAAGAGAGAGAGAGAAACAAACAGACACACTAAAAGACGGATATATGTGTGTGTGTTTGTATTAGCGCTTTCAAACTCCATTTTGAAGCTCACTTTCATTTACTAAACTGTAAGTTTTTCAATCGGCCTTACACTTTCAAACTATATTTTTCTGTATAAGTAACTTTAACCCTTTATTTTCGACATAAAAATAAACACATACAAACAAAGACCTGTAAAGTTTTTTAGCGAGGATTACTGGTTGTATGAATGTAACAAAACGAGACAATGTTTGTGTATATAATATTTAATTAACGGTAGATAGAATACTTGACATGTCAAAGATAGATGTTAGAATGAAACAAAGTTAGTAGTTACCGTTTTGATTGCCAGGCAAACGCGGCTGGCAGAAGGCGCCTGGCTAAGGCCAGGCGCCTGTTGGCCAAATTAATGGCAGAGCCAAATGAGAGGCTCTTCGACCTGGTGCCGAAAAGGCAAAGAGAGAGAGGAAGCTTAAAGTTGTTAGTTTTATAGGGCTCTGACCGGAAGTTTGAGAAAGGGTTCCACTTCCCGTCTAGATCCCAATCAAAACAAGGGAGACAACCGCTACATAACCTCCCGCCAGAATTTTAGTGTATAAAAATCGAAATGAAAATATGTAGCAAGTTGGCGAGAATGTTGTAACAGGCATGAAAATTACGACAAAAGAATGTCTGGAAAAATCAATGATAGATATCAAGGTAGCCAACCGCTCTTGGCCAGAGAACGACTGGACATCCATCTATCCATCACCCAAAGATACAATGTAATAAAGTAAAAGTAATAGAGGAGCTCGAAGTTCAAAATATAGTTCACAGGTGTGCAATCACATGACAGCAGGAAAGAATGTGTTCCAGAGAATGAATGCAGGTGGTTTCTGTTCTGTGGTATATCGTGAAATTTCCAACCTCCGAATGGATTTTCTCACAGGAAGAGTGCTGCAAAAATGAATTCTCTGGCTTTGGTGAAGCTGTATTGATGTATTGCTGTTGCTGTTATATTGCTGTTGCTGCTGCTGTTGTCTCGCTGAGTGAGCGTATTCGGTGTTTAAATTCACAGTAAAAAAATTTTTTTTTAGAAAAAAATGAGTTGCGCAAAGTGCTAGAAATAGCAGCCGAAGTTGATGGTCGATGTTGAGAATGCGTTGACCTGGAAGGGTCAAGAGGCCAGCGACCAGAGAAATAAGCATTCTTAATAAATGCGCGGTTATCAACGGTAAATTTACATTGTAAACTTATAAACCGGCAAATAGAAGAATATAGCTTAAGGCTGAAGAATCCTTGGGGGAGAAATGCTATCTCTGGCGTGCGGCTGTCTGTGAGTAAGAGACATCTCAGTGAATCGAGAATTTATGCTGCCTACACGTGCCAATACAAGGTTGAAAAAAAATATTTCTAACGCGCGAGAAAATGATAGTGCAATTTTGAAAGTGACAATGATGAAAAAGAAAGGCTTCAATCAGCATAATCATTGGTGTGAACTTTTGAAAAAAACAAAAAACTTGAACGATGAACAAAAGGCAATGGTTCATCGAAAATAAATGTTCCTGTTGAAATGTTTTTTAAAGAATATCAAATTTCTTTTTTTTTTTTGTGTGTTTTGAAAGAGTTCGTTGTAAGAAACGAGAAACATATATATATATCGTGAAATGTTTTTTTTTGTTTTGAAAGTGTTCGTTGTAAGAAACGAGAAACATATATATATATCGTGAAATGTTTTTTTTTGTTTTGAAAGTGTTCGTTGTAAGAAACGAGAAACATCTATATATATATTGGTGAAATGCGACAGTTAATTGATGCGTGAGAGAAAAAGTATGTCTGTGCGAATTCCACATGTGCGTGTGTGCGTGTCCCTGAGTATTTTCATAGTTTGTCGCTAAATTTGCTGTGTATTCGTAATGTTACTCACAAAACCAGATGTGCTATTTTTTTTCTTTTTTTGGGGGGTGACCCTTATAGCGATGAACGGCTGCGTGTTCGTATCACGTCAGGGTTACCAATATAGCGAGGATTACTGGTTGTATGAATGTAACAAAACGAGACAATGTTTGTGTATATAATATTTAATTAACGGTAGATAGAATACTTGACATGTCAAAGATAGATGTTAGAATGAAACAAAGTTAGTAGTTACCGTTTTGATTGCCAGGCAAACGCGGCTGGCAGAAGGCGCCTGGCTAAGGCCAGGCGCCTGTTGGCCAAATTAATGGCAGAGCCAAATGAGAGGCTCTTCGACCTGGTGCCGAAAAGGCAAAGAGAGAGAGGAAGCTTAAAGTTGTTAGTTTTATAGGGCTCTGACCGGAAGTTTGAGAAAGGGTTCCACTTCCCGTCTAGATCCCAATCAAAACAAGGGAGACAACCGCTACAACCCTTTATTTTCGACATAAAAATAAACACATACAAACAAAGACCTGTAAAGTTTTTTGGGGGGCCTTTCTTATCAATCTTTTTACATTCAATTAGCAGCCTTATACTTTCAAAGTCAATTTTTATGTTGAAGTAACTTTCAACCTTTAATACATACATACATACATACATACATACATACATACATACATACATACATACATACATATAGACACATACATACATATACACACATACATACAAATACCTGTCACTTAATTTACACACACATCGGCCTTACACTTTCATACACACATACATACATATACACACATACATACAAATACATGTCACTTAATTTACACACACATCGGCCTTCCACTTTCAAACTAAATTTTTCTGTAGAAGTAACTTTAACCCTTTATTTTCGACATAAAAATACACACATACATACAAATACCTGTAAAATTTTTTGGAGGGGCCTTTCTTATCAATCTTTTTACATTCAATTATCAGCCTTATACTTTCAAAGCCAATTTTTATGTTGAAGTAACTTTCACCCTTTATTTTTAGATACCCATTTACTTACTAACATTTGTATCACAACAACAATAACAATATTCATAAACAGACAGTAGACTTTCAAAGTCAATTTTTCTGTAGAAGTAACTTTCACCCTTTCTTTTGGACATAAAATGCCACCTAAAAAGAGAAGTCGCCTCAGTCGCCATACCGAGGCAGCAGTGGCGCAAAAGGCTACTATAGCAAACGAGTCCTCTGAGGAAAATGCTTCAAGACTTTCACAGACAGCCTTACGTTCAGCAGAATGTCAAGCCGCTGAAAGTTTCCAACAGCGCACCGCACGCCTAGCCAAAATGGCTTTATACCAGGCTTCTTCCAGGGATTCAGAGAGCCGTGAACAAAGGTCGAAGTGCCTGGCTAGAAACGATGCGACTAATGCTGCTTCCAGGTCTTTGGAACGTCTAAAACAACGGACGGCTCGCCTTCCTACGAACGCTGCGTCTATGATTACTTCCATGGCTTCTGAAGATGCAGACGGGCGGTCCATTAGCATTACAAATGTTGCTTCTGCTATTGCTGCCAGACCTTCCCACCAACCACACGACCAATGTTCTACGTTCAAGCGTAACAGTCGACGGCAAGAAGCAGCACGCGGTGTGACGAGCCCCAACAGCCCTTACTGGCACCTACGGGCTTTCAAGTATGAGCAAAACGTTAATTACTCGATGCGCTCTGACATAAATATAGGCGAGATGCGCTTCAATTGCCAATTCTGCAATGCTACAAAGTGGGCTGGGGAGCCACCTGCAATGTGCTGCTTAAACGGTAAGGTCACCTTGCCCCCTCTTACGGAACCGCCAGAGCCTTTGAAGGAACTACTGACTGGTTATACCTCAAGGTAAAAAAAAACAAACCCTGATCCACCCAATAAAAAACGATCCTGGGGGTACCGGAAAAACTTTTGTAACGAATTTGATTCTCGCTAAGATTCGTCAGGAGAAAAAAGTTGCGTTGTCCGTTGCATCGTCCGGGATCGCTGCTACTTTGCTGCCGGGAGGCAGGAGCACATTCAACCTTTAAACTCCCTTTGGATTTAGTAAAAACTGAGACACCAACATGCAATATCAGCAAGAGTTCACACAAAGCTCTGGTTCTCAAAAGATGTTGCCTCATTGTTTGGGATGAGTGCACAATGGCACACAAGGGTGCCCTTGAGGCATTGGACAAGGCCCGGAAAGACATTAGGGATTCTACGGCTCCTATGGGTGGCGTAACCCTTCTGCTATCAGGGGATTTTCAGAAAACGATGCCTGTCATCCCCAAATGGACAAGAGCTGATGAAGTGCGTGCCTGTCTTAAGTCGTCCATATTGTGGCTCCAGGTGAATAGTTTGTACCTGAGCACAAATATGCGTGCTCATTTGCATGGTGACAACATGTCTGCAGCACAGAACAATTTAGAACTTGGTGAAGGCAAGATCCCTGCAGATGACAAGGGCGGCATAGCAATCGACACCCTGTGCAACATTGTGAGCAGCCCTTCTGACCTTTGGGAAGCAGTTTTTCCTAATATCTCATCTAACTTTAAAAACCTCGATTGGCTCAGCGAAAGAGCCATCCTTGCTCCGAAAAATACCATGGTTAATTTTATTAACGAGCAGCTGATTGAGAAGATTCCCGGTAAAGAGCACATCAGATATCCCGTTCGATTTCCGGCGTTCACAATTCCCGGTCTACTAAATTCGCTATTGGAAGATTATTAACCCATCATTGATTGACCAAAATGCTAATTGATTCGTAACTTTTAATAACCGGTTCAGCTGCTTTATGCACTTAATTGATAAGCTTATTCGCTTTCAAACCACGTTTACCTGTATGTAACTTTTCATAGCAAATGAACAAACCCGAGCAACGCCGAGCTAAACTGCTAGTATATATATAAAATGGAATAGAATGAAACAAAATTTCATTTCTCACTCTTAGTACGGCAGTTACTTAAATGTAAGTATGTATGGATACGTACATACATATATGTATACAGACGGACAGTAGTATGTATGTATATACAAACATGCACACATATATATATGCACGTATCGGTTTACCGATATATATACATATATATAGACATACTTATATATAGATATATATCCATACATATATATATAGATATATATATATGTGTATTATATATAATAAATATATATATATATATATATATATATATATATGTATATATATATATATATATATATATATATGTATGTATATATATATATATATATATATATATATATATATATATATATATACATATATATTTATATATATATATATATGTATATATCTTGTTATACTTGGGGAAGGTCATATTTGTGTAATAATATTGCCAGAATTAATATATATGTATATATATATATATGTATGTATATATATATATATATATATATATATATATATATATATATATATATATATATATATATATATATATATATATATATATATATATATATATATATATTTTTTTTTTTTTTTTTTTTCTAGCGGCTTCCCGCCTACATTAGTGATCTCCTCTGAATTGGTTAAGGGCTTCCTGTATTTGGGAGCAAAGATTGGGAATACGGAAGGTGATGTGGTTGAGAGGGAGAGCAAGACCTGGGCGGCGTGCCACAGCTTGAGATCGGTGTGGAAGTCAGACCTTCGTAGAGACCTGAAAATCCGCCTCTTCATTGCTGTAGTGGAGTTTGTGCTGCTGTATGGTCCTGAGACTTGGACACTGACCAACAAACTCACTCAGATGGTGGATGGGTGCTACACGAGAATGCTGAGGATGTCTCTGAACATTAATCAGTATACACTGAGGATGAAAAACTCAGAGCTGTATGGGAGCCTCCGAAAAGTCAGCTCAAATGTGACACAGAGGAGACTGAGGTTAGCTGGACATGCTCACCGACATCCAGAGTTGACATTGCACTCAGTGCTCCTTTGGGAGCCCCTACATGAACACACTAGAAGAGGAAGACCAAGGTTAACGTATATTGATGCCCTAAGGACAGACACTGGTCTGTTGGAGACGCAGGACATGGCACCGATAATGAGGGAGAGAGACCGCTGGAGAGAATTCGTCAATGGATCTCGGGAAATTTACCCGCCTTAGAATAGAATAGAATATATATATATATAAATATATATATATATATATATATATATATATATATATATATATATATATATATATATATATATATATATATATATATATATATATATATATATTAGATTTGGAGCTCTGAAATAGCAATATATATATGAATGTATATATAATGTATTTTGCAATACACTTTATGATTAATTAAAAGCATTTTGAAGACCGTATGCTATTGTTTTAGAGTAGTGACAAACTCACTTACTTTAATCTCAGCAAACAAGGGTAGATAAGCCGACAAGGCCTTGTTTCGCATTTATTGATGCTTATCAAGGCTAACAACTCCCTCCTGTCTACTGAGATCACTGATGTTATATTCTTATAGAATTCCAGTAAATAATCAGGAACTGATTATTCAAGCGGTTGCCGGTCAGGCAGAAATTAAAAATTAGAATTGGAGAGTGGTCTCAGTATCCAGAAGGGAGTAGTTAGCCTTGATAAGCATCAATAAATGCGAAACAAGGCCTTGTCGGCTTATCTACCCTTGTTTGCTGAGATTAAAGTAGGTGAGTTTGTCACTACTCTAAAACAATAGCATACGGTCTTCAAAATGCTTTTAATTAAGCATAAAGTGTATTGCAAAATACAATATATATATATTCATATATATATTGCTATTTCAGAGCTCCAATTGTAATTTTTAATTTCTGCCTGACCGGCAACCGCTCTGTAT
>OZ024743.1:263742345-263754845 GCA_964016885.1 Eledone cirrhosa | reverse complement strand
TATATATATATATATACGGGATAACAAAGTATTCTTATAGGTAATCCACTTAGATGTAGTCCAGTTAGGGTACTTCGATAGTATTAACGCTTGGCTAAGTTTGTCTCAAGAAGACGTTTCCATAGTGATGCTGTGAGTACGCAGTGATTTCTATGTAGTTTACACTTGGAGTTATAATAAATCAAGAAAGAAGAGTGACATGGTTTGCTATACAATAAGGGCTCTATTCACATTGCTGACAATTGTTTCTCCGAACTCGTAGGTCTAGAGATCGCTACCCGCCTGTTTTTTGCGTCAATCGATCACCAATACTTTGTTATAACCAGTCTATTCATCAGAGCATGCGAGAATGAAGGAAATACACAGGCATGGCTTCTATATATAGTAGTGGCACTAAATCAGAAAAATAATAATGATACTCAAATAAATTAGCTAGATAGTAAATAGTTAAAATAATCACAACATCAATCTAAGTAAGAAATAGAGTATAATGATGACTTTAACATGTAAAACGAGCTGATACGAAACAGATGTATGAAATTGACATGTAAAAGCTGTCATGGAGTATATTATATATAGTGTAGACATAACCTGGGGCATGAAATAATAGACCATTTAATTTACTGTAGGTTTGCTGACCGTAAGATTTATTTATTATAAATATTTTCCTTTTAGTGAGGATGGTAATTTTTATGTGGTGTAAAGCGGATTCATTATTTCAGTGGTCTATATTAGATGAAGGGATTGTTAGTTCGAATCATGGAGGTTGTTTAGCTTTCAGATATATATATATATATATGTATATATATATATACTGTATATATATATATATATATATATATATATATATATATATATATATATATATATATATATATATATATATATATATATGTATGTATGTATGTATATGTATATATACATATATATATATATAATTTTGATAGGTTTCGGCCAGTATTGGTCCAGGCCCTGTCTAACTTAATAGCACCACCTGGCGAAGTCTTACAAATCAGTGTTTGGGCACCATGGCCCACTCGAGCAGAGAGTTGTTGTTTACGGAGGCATATCCGGGTGTAGGAGGCTTATCCGGGATTTTTTGAAGGAATTTATCCAAATATTTCTTGAACTTGATGGGGTCTGTCTCTGCTTTGATGTGTTTTGGTGTAATGTTAAAGAGTTCAGGGCCAATTGAGGTGAAATAATTGTGCCGTATTGTTGTTATGAGATGCGAGTGAGATTTTTGTCGTGGGCGGATAGCACGGGGCCCAAGCCTTGGGTGTACATTAAAGGTGATCCCAACATCATTTGGGCAAAGCTTATGGAATATTTTCCACATCATGCAGATAATGTAGCGCTCACGGGGACGTTGGATAGAATAAATAGTTAAGGCCTGTCATGCCATCTATCTTTTTTTCTAATTGACCTTTGGGGTGCTTCAACTTTCATGATACTTTGTTTCGGCTGGGGTGACCACAGTGGACAAGAGTATTCAATGTGGGCTCGGGCAAAAGGGGAGAAGAGAAGAATAACAGTGTGTATATATCTCTCGACTGAAAAGTTCTGAGAATTCAGGAACACATTCTGCGGGCCATAAAAACTTTGCTGTTTATATGAGTGGCCCAGCTTATATTGTGTCCACAATTACTCCCAGGTCTCTGATGTTATTGGATGCCACTAGAGTTTCACCCGAAGGAAGAGAGTATGGTAGTTTCAGGGCACCCTTTTTTCCAAAGTGGATTAATTCACACTTATCCTCATTCAACAGCATATTGTTCATTTCTGCCCATTGGATAATAGCCAGTAGCTCAGACTGAAGGCAAGTCCGGTCACTCACCTCACTGATGACCCTTTGGTACTTGGAATCATCTGCGAAGATTCTAATGTTGCTGTGCTTGATGATGTCAGTAATGTCATTAATGTAGATGATGAAAAAAAGTGGGCCCAATACAGTGCCTTGTGGGACGCCACTGCGGGTTTCGGCAGGGCTTGATTCTATTCCTTCCACTAAAACATGCTGGGTTCTGCCTGTCAGGAAACATTTGATCCACTGTAGTAACTTTCCAGAGACACCAACATTGGATAGTTTTTTCAGTAGAATCTTATAATCAACCCTGTCGTAGGCCTTGCTGAAATCAAGGTAGATGACATCAGTGTTGGAGCCCTCTCCCAAGGCTCTCAAAACATTGTGAGAATGATGCAAGAGCTGCGTTAGGCAGTCCCTTCCATTACGGAACCCATGTTGGTTGGAGTTCAGCAGGCTGTTGCTTTCAAGAAAGTGGACTATTCGTGATCTCGCCACCCTCTCAAATACCTTGATAATATGAGAGGTGAGTGAGATCGGACGGTAGTTCACTGCAAGGGACGTATTTCCCTTTTTGAAGACTGGGACAACGGACTGGGACAGAAAGTTTTCAGGAATATAGCCAGTGTCCAGTGAGTTCCTCCACAGATTAGCAAGAGGAGTTGCAAGTTGGTGTCGACACACCTTCAGGACACAAGCGGGGAACCTGTCGGGGCCTACTGCTGAACTGTGTTTAATTTCGTTTATTGCCGCTAAGACATCAGGGGCGCCAAACGTTATGTCTGATATAGTGTGTTGGGGGTTAATATCACTGATACGGCCTAGATCGGCCATATCAAGGTTACTGAAAACAGAGCAGTATTGTTTCTGCAGTATCTCGCCCATGATTTTGGCATTGTCCTGGAGTGTGCCATTTTTATCAACTAGGGGCCCAACAGTGGAGACGGTGACCTTGTGTTTTTTAGCGAATGAGAAGAACACTTTGGGGTTGAGTTTTATTTTCTCAATGGTCCACCACTCTTCAGCTATTCTCTGGTTATTGATGATAGTCATCAAGCATTGCTGGAGGTTATATTTTTTTGACACAAGCAGGGTGATAGCCATTGAATGTGTGTTTTTCTATATATATATATATATATATATATATATATATATATATATATATATATATTTTACGCTCTTTGCGTAAAGTATATATTACCCTAAAAGACCATAAATTAAACTTTACAAATCGACCTAGTTGTAGACTGATTAACCCGGCTAAATCCGAAGTTGGCCTTGCAAGTAAAAAAATCTTAAGAAAAATAATTCTTCAAATTAGAACTAAGACTGACCTATCACAGTGGCTAAATACTTCCTCTGTTATTTCTTGGTTTAATAATATACAAGGTAAAAATAAGTGTAGATTTACCCAATTTGATATTGTTGATTTTTACCCCTCTATTACTGTTTCCTTATTAACTAATGCCTTAGAGTTTGCAAGACCCTTCATTAATATTTCTAAATTAGAATAAGACATTATCTTTCATGCTAGAAAAACTTTACTCTTTACTAATGAAAATATTTGGGTTAAAAAGTCAAAACCTGAAAACTCGTTTGATGTTGCAATGAGTTCATATGACAGTGCGGATGTGTGTGACTTAGTAGGATTATTCCTTCTCCACGCCCTCAAAGAGAAATTTCCTTCCCATAATATCGGTTTATACCGTGATGACGGATTGGCAGTTTCTCATACCACCAACGGCCATAACCTTGATAAATTCCGTAAAGATTTAATCAATACTTTTGCTAATCTTAACCTTAAAATCACTATAGATACGAACCTTACCAATGCTAACTTTCTTGATATTAATCTTGATCTACTTACCGCCTCTTTTAAACCTTATCATAAACCTAATGAAAATCTTAGGTATATACACAAAGAGCCTTGCCATCCCCCTATAGTTTTTAATAATCTTATCCCCAACATTAGCCGTAGGATTTCTACCTTATCTTCGTCTATAGACATTTTTAATATAGCCGCCCATTATTATAATAAAGCCCTTAAAAACAGCGGTTTTACAGAACAAATTTATTATTTACCCCCCCCCCCCCCCCCTAAAACTAATCACAATAACAGGAAAAGGAAAATTATTTGGTTTACACCCCCTTCTCTCTAACTGTCAAAACTAATGTAGGAAGGAAATTCCTTGAACTCTTAGATAAACATTTTCCTCCTAATCATAGATATTATAAGATATTTAATAGGAATGTAGTTAAGATCAGTTACTCTTGTTGCCCATCTATGAAGTCCAAGATCACTAATTCAAATCATACGAGAACAAATCCAGGATGCAGTTGTTTAAAAATAATTTATATATATATATATATATAGGTAAGTTATTCCGGGTTGAATCGAAGGTAACCACAGTGAGTAAGGTACACAATACAAAGCAGAGTATAAAAGTTTTAATATAGATGAGAATCTATAGGACTAGAACTGTTTCATTCTTTAGAAATCATCATATGTATATATATATATATATATATATATATATATATATATATATATATATATTAATAAAAACAATGTAATAAAAACAAAGAACAAGTTCTTTATATTAAAAGATTCATCATTTTACGATCATTTCTAGGATATATATGTGTGTTGGTATGTATATCATATACATCTATGTAAAAATATTACAAATTATCAGAGTAAATATACATACCTTCACGTATACATGCTGTCTTCAGAAATGATGAGATTTGTTTATTGAAAAAAACCAACAAAGATTTGGGAACAGGTTTTGAATTGTCCAATAGAAAAGTGGTTAGAGGTCAAGTTGATAGAATATTGGTAGTAGAAATTTAATTTAGTGGTAGAGGAGTACAGACTCATGTTTTGAATGAAAAGAATACTTTGAATGAAAAGAATACTTTGGGGATGAAAAGAGGTCAAGCCAGTGAAGGGTACACGAAAATTTGATGTTATTAAAGAATAATGTTAAAAACAAAGGAAAATAAAATTTTAGGGTAAGGGTATTAGTGAGAAATACCAATCTTATTAAAAAAATAAAAAAAATATAGATCTATAACAAGATATTAAATTAATTGATAGGTATACTTATAGGGATAAATTTATATTAATTCATATGAATGTGATAAATAAGAATTAGATGCTATTAAAAATTGTTGTTAAAAAGGAAGGAAAGTAAAATTTTGGGATAAAGGTAGTAGTGAGAAATACTAATCTTATATAAACTACAAGGAATCTAGAGTCATAACAGGAAATTAAATTAATTTATAAGTATACTTTTAGGTATTAATTTTAAGAAAAGAGAGCTGTACGAGGGAAATAAAATTATGAAGTTCTCTGTAGTAAAGTACTAATTATAGGTTAACTAAATTAAAAAAACTAATTATAATCATATGTAAAATATAAGTGTAAGGTGTATATTAATTAGGTTTATAATATTTGAAGGTTCTTCTAATTCTATGATTGCAAGATATAATTAATTCCTGTCGCTTATTTAATAGGATATACTTAGATTTCATGATTTCAAAAAGTTCCTGGGAGCATAGCCTACACTCGTATCTGTTATTTTGATAAGTGGTGGCCCTTTTGAGCACACTCCAGGTCAGGTTGTAATTGATATTCTTCTTTCTATAATTATTAATTGTTTCAGCCAAGGATGTTGTATTAGCTAATGCTTATGTTTGTGGGTATTAAATCTTATTTTAAATTGGTTAGACGTAGCTCCTATATATGAATAAGTGGAGTCCTTAGTGCTAATTTTACATTTATAGACTATGTTATTAATAAGACAATTTCCCTTTAATGGACAATTTCTTTTGATTCTACAGTTACAACCATTCGTGAATATTATATCAGGGGAGTTAGTCAAATTTGCTGTAGAATTTACTCGACTTGTTATAGGTGAAGGAGATGGTGATTTGTTGCGGTTTATTTTAGTATTATGTTTGGTTTGATGTGTTGGTGGTATATTTGTGGGGTGTTTTTTTACATTTATATGCGTTGTACGCACTTATATTTTGTTGTATATTTTTGGTATTGGAGTAGGAAAATTTGACAGTTGATCTATTTAAAATTTGATGCTATTTATGGTTTGACGGGAAGTCTTCTCTAGGATAGTAAAAAACTTTTTAGGGATATTATCTTTAATTTGTAGATTAAATGGAGCATTATACCAAGTAACCCATCTATTACGGTTTCGATATTATTTATTATATTTATACGATGTATCAGGATGTTTACTAAGAGAGTTACTATTAGTGAATTTATTATATATAGGTTTAGTTAGATTAACTGATTTAGGTGTTTTAGTCTGATTACTAGGAATGTTGTTAGTAATGTTGTTAACATATATTGGAGTATTAGGATGAATGGTTTTTTTGAAAGTCATTATATTTTATGTGAGAAGAGGTAGAGAAATTAAGATTTAGGTTGGTATTTTGGGGTGTAGTATGAGTGGCATTTAGGTGTGGGTTTTTCATTTGGTGATTGTTGGTAAAATTGGGTTGTTTGTTTGAAGTATTATTGGTGCAAGGTATGTAGACTAATTTGTTTTTGTGGCGGCTTTTAGCTAAAGCTTCGTTATAAAAGGGCGCGTTTTTATCAAATACATCCTGGTTAGATGAAAGTTTAGAGATTCTGGGTGAGATATTATATGCTAGGTTTTTAAGGATAGATCTAGGGTGATTGGATTGTGAGTGTATGTAATGTAAGTTTTGGTTAGGTTTATGGTAAGGTTGGTAGATACCTGTAGATAAGTCTAAAGTTATATCTAGGAAATTGACTATTTTACTGGTGTTTTCAAATGTAATAGTGATATTGTAATAGTGGCTTGACCTCTTTTTAAACATCCTGATACATCGTATAAATATAAAAATTCACTAATAGTAACTCTCGTATAAAAAACAATATCGAAACCGTAATAGACGAGTTACTTGGTATAATTCTCCATTTAATCTACAAATTAAAGATAATATCCCTAAAAAGTTTTTTACTGTCCTAGAGAAAAACTTCCCGCCAAGCCATAAATACCATCAAAGTTTAAATAGATCAACTGTCAAATTTTCCTACTACCCTACCAAAAATATACAACAAAATATAAGTGCGTACAACGCATATAAATGTAAAAAACCCACAAATGTACCACCAGCACATCAAACCAACCATAATACTAAAATAAACCGCAACAACCACCATCTCCTTCACCTATAACAAGTCGAGTAAATTCCACACCAAATTTGACTAACTCCCATCATATAATATTCACGAATGGTTGTAACTGTAGAATCAAATGAAATTGCTCATTAAAGGGAAATTGTCTTATTAATAACATAGTCTATAAATGTAAAATTAGTACTAAGGACGCCACTTATTCATATATAGGAGCTACGTCTAACCAATTTAAAATAAGATTTAATACCCACAAACATAGTTTTTAAAATGCCGCATCCTTGGATGAAACAATTATTAATTATAGAAAGAAGAATATCAATTACAACCTAACCTTGAGTTTGCTCAAAAGGGCCACCCCTTATCAAAATATCAGATACGAGTGTAGGTTATGCTCCCAGAAACCTTTTGAAATCATGAAATCTAAGGATATCCTATTAAATAAGCGACAGGAATTAATTATATATTGCAATCATAGGATTAGAAGAACCTTCAAATATTATAAACCTAATTAATATACACCTTACACTTATATTTTACATATGATTATAATTAGTTTTTTTAATTTAGTTAACCTATAATTAGTACTTTACTACAGAGGACTTCATAATTTTATTTCCCTCTTACAGCTCTCTTTTCCTAAAATTAATACCTAAAAGTATACCTATAAATTAATTTAATTTCCTATTATGAATCTAGATTCCTTGTAGTTTATATAAGATTAGTATTTCTCACTACTACCCCTATCCCAAAATTTTACTTTCCTTCGTTTTTAACAACACTCTTTAATAACATCTAATTCTTATTTATCACATTCATATGAATTAATATAAATTTATCCCTATAAGTATACCTATCAATTAATTTAATTTCTTGTTATAGATCTAGATTTCTTGTGGTTTAAATAAGATTGGTATTTCTCACTAATACCCTTACCCTAAAATTTTATTTTCCTTCGTTTTTTCCTAAGAGTCAAAGATCTATCTGTGATTATGCCTTTTAATTCATTACTTTGAGCAATGATCAGTAGGTTTGCTTTGGCAGTGTTGAAGATATTCTGGTGACATGGGTTATGTGTCATTATAAATGGTATGACCAGTTCTTGGTTTCTTCTTCCTTGGGTTGTCCGAAGTTGTTGTATAGGAATTTTTATAGCCCGCTGTATGCCATGTTCTATAACAAGAGATGGGTATTTTTGTTTTAGCAAAAATTCTCTTAGTTCTGTTAGGCGTTTGTTCCTGGTATTCGTATCTTCTACAATGGTACAAATTATTCTGGCTAGGCAGTATGGGATGTTGCGTTTTGTATGAGGTGGATGGCACGACTTAAAATTCTGATGTTTATAATATATATCCGTGGTAATGGTGGTGTCGATTTTGATTACCATTATATCTAGGAATGGTAATTTGGTACTACTCATCTCTTTCATGAATTGGAGAGATGGGTGTAGGTTATTTAAGAGGATATTGAACTCATCCAGAGTATCTAGAGATTCGTTCCCATCGCTGTGCCTCTAATTTGGATGTAATTCTTTCCACTGAAGAAGAAAGTATTGTTTTCCAGAATAAGTTTGACTGCGTCTAATATAAATGGCGCTGTGAATCTGGTGGGAATCACTTCTCTATGTTTTTCCACCCAGTATTTAACCGCCTGTATTCCTAAATCATGTGTAATGATGGTGTAAAGGCTTACCGCATCAAAGCTAAGTAGAAGTGAATTCATTTCCGTGGTTTGGGGAAAATGGGACAGGAAGTCGATATCATCCCGGATGAAACTGGGTATGTGAATACATAGTGGTTTCAAAATAATGTCAACAAAATTGCTTAGTCGGCGGGTAGGGCATATTGGACCAGCTATAATAGATCTAAGTTTTAAGTCTTTTGGGTGTAGTAATTTAATGTACTCACTGTTTTTTTCTTTTACTGCCAGTTGTATTTCTTTTGACTTTTGAACTTTCGGTAGGCCATACAGGTTGCTGGGTTTTGGCTCAAAATGGGTGATGTACTCTCTTTCCTTATCAGTAAATGAGTTGTGGTATTTTGAAGCCAGGTTGTTAATCTTCTTCATGATGTTGTGGTCTATATTTGACGGTATTTCATGATAGAATGTCGTGTCTTTCAGTTGTTCCTCAACCAAATATTTGTAGTATTCAGCATCCATTATAACAACTGCACCCCTTTATCTGCTTGTTTAATTATTATTGTTTTATCATTTTGTATACGTTTAAGTGCAGACATTTCTGATTTGTTAATGTTTGGCCTGACATTAATATTACGTCTAAGATGAAATTTAGACAGGATGTCAATGTATTGGTCGAGATAGATATTTCTTTCTTTTGGCGGAGTGAAATTTGATTTATTCTTTACTAGTGATTCATCACTCTCATTACTTTTATCAGCGAAGAATTCTACAAGACGTAATTTTCTACAGAATTCTTGGGTATCCTCCTTCAGTTCTTGGTGGTTGACTGTTGGAGTCGGTGTGAATTTCAGTCCTTTTGACAGAATTTGCATTTCATCATTGTCAAGATCTCTTTTGGATAAATTAATTATTTTAGGATCTACGTGTACAGTTGTTTTGGGTATGTTTCCTCCTGGAGTTTTTCTTTTTCCGGTTTTTTGTTGTCCTGACGTTAAAAAATGGATTTTTCTCTGTTCGGTATTTATATTCCTGTTAGTGTTTGCTTGATAAACTTTTGGTCGTGATATTATATTTGGTTTCGTTATGTTTTTTGTCTTATTTTTGGAATTATGTATATTATTTTTCCATTTCTTGTTGACATTATTTTTAACAATCTGGGGAAATGACCTAGGTTTGCTTTCAGGTTTAGATCGTCTTTTTCGCACAGTTTCTTGTGGGTAATCTCTGTTGAGATCTTGAAAGTGATCTGGTTATTCTACGTATTCTATATATATGTACGCGCAGCGTTTCAAAAACATACTTACATGTTTACATTTATAATTTGCTTGTTTATTATTCACTTGCTAAGTTCATAGCTTCTAATTCGAATGGAAGGAGACGGGATGTGTATTGGTGTAATGGTAGCACATTGGTCTGGATAACCAAAGATGTGGGTTCGACTACCATGTACGGCAACACTCATCTTTTTCCATTTCTCCGAGGGTTATAAACCCCACTATCAGGCTAGAAATTTCTTTAGTCTAAAATACGGTGAAAGCTTATAATTTCTAATTTCTAATTTTCAAACTCGCGCACCGTTTCAAAAACATACTTACATGTTTACATTTATTATTTGCTTATATATATATATGTATATATATATATATATATATATATAAATATATATATATATATATATTGTTATGCTTTGGGAGAGTCATGTGGCCAATAAGAAACATACGCACGAGTTGCTTTCACTCCAATTTATTAAAAATTAAATTTATAAATTTAAGAATTTATAAATTTCCGGTTGGTTGGTTGGTTCCACAACCGGAGGGTTGTTCATATGTTGTCAAAGTTCTTTCGTCACACATTCTGTGACCTCTTCAGTGACTGGGGATTCTTTTCTTTGTTTTGTGCCTCGCTTTGTTCTGTCCTACGCCATCTTGTTTTTGTGTGTGTTGTGTGCTTAGTTTGCGCATGTGTTACATCTGGGTGTCTGTGTGTGTTTATAATTGTTTATTTATTTGTTTATTTACATGTTACTGGTTGGTTGTTTGTTCTATGTGTGTGTGTGTTTTCATTTTGTCCTTAATTGTAAGTTGTGATGTTGCTATTCCATTGATGTTTTCTATTTAATTTTGGTTGGAGTTCATTTATGTTTATTGCCTCTGTGATTTGTCTAAACATTGCGTCTGTTCTGTGTGTAGATTCTATTTTTATTTCTATGTTCTCTAATTTACCCTTATGTTCTATTTTAGCATGTTGGTGGAGTACAGATGATTCTTTTCTATCTTGAAGCTCTCGCCAGTGCTCATGTATCCGGTCTCCTATACTACGAGCTGTCTCACCTATGTACACTATATTCTTATCTCTACATTGCCCTTCAGTACATCTTATGCTATATACTACATTTCTAGTTTTACAGTTAATATGGGAGCTTAGTTTACAGATTATACATTCCTTATCTATACAAGGGGTCTTTGAAAAGGGTATGTATTGCTAATAAGTGTTTTTATGGAGGTACCTGGTCTTTCTACTCTCTTAATATTGAGTTTATGTTTATCTAGGGCCCTTCTAAATTTGTAAGTTAATTCACCTCTAGGGGTTGTATTGATGACCATTACACTCTGGTATTCATTGCTATCATACCATGATTTTATTCTAATAACCTTATTCCCAGTTCTTTCTATTCTGTTCCAAAAGTGCTCCTATACAAGGGGCAGGTCCTCTTTCTTGTTTAGGAGTTGGTCCTTCGAAAACAGCATTTGTAATGTTTCCTCCGAGCATAAGTTAGACGGACGGCGTCCTCCCGTGTAAGAGTTAGCTTTGGACAGTAAGCTCCAAGTGAGATTGTAGGTTATATTATTATCTTGGAGGTCCCAGATGTGGCCCGAAAGTGTAGTGGCATGTCGCCAGACCGGGTTTCGGAAAGTATGTCGATGTTGGTAGAGCCGGGTCTTGAAGTCACACGCGGTTAATCCTATATAAGCTTTGTTGGAAGTGTCCGTCCTCACCTTGCACTGGTAGATCACGTTACGTTTTCGGCATTTGTTGTTGAGGGGGCACGTAGATCTATCAGGGCAGTTACACCTCCTGGTCAGCTCTCCACTGATGTCTAGCTTATTTCTTCCATAGGGGTTGATTTTTTGTTGTTTGAGGAGACGATGTTTTGTGCGAAGTTGGGTGTGGTGCTGTAGTAGAGTTTGATGGTGTTTTTGTTGATTATGTTGTGGTAGCAGTGTTGTAGTGGGAAGTGTTTTTGTAGTGGGAAGTGTTTTGATTGTACCGGGATGATGGGCTCCTCACCCTCAAAGGGTACAACCCCAGTAGTACAGACCGGGTCCGTAAACAACTAATCAACTTCTTCCGGGACTGGGGATATGAAATCACCCTACAAACGTCCCTAACCCGAGTCAATTTCCTGGACGTTACCCGTAACCTCGAAAATGATCTGTACTACCCATACAGGAAACCAAATGACAACTTGCACTACATCCACCGCCGCTCTAACCATCCTAGAAACATCACCAATAACCTGGTTAAAAACAACTCCCTCCGCATATCTCGTTTGTCCGCTAATGAGCAAATATTCGACGAACACGCGCCTCATTACAAACAGGCCCTCAAGCGGAGTGGCTTCCGGGAGGAAATATCCTTTTATCCATCTTCCCTTAGCGGATCCAGCAGGCAACACTGCCGCTCACGCAACATAACGTGATTCAATCCTCCCCATAATGCCGAGGTGGCAACATCTATCGGGAAAATCTTCTTTAGACTCCTCGAAAAGCACTTCCCACTACAACACCGCTACCACAACATAATCAACAAAAACTCCATCAAACTCTCCTACAACACCACACCTAACTTCGCACAAAATATCGTCTCCTC
>OZ024743.1:263719845-263737345 GCA_964016885.1 Eledone cirrhosa | reverse complement strand
AAAGGCCTTCCTAAAGTCAATGAAAACCATGACCGCAGGAAGGCACTTTGCTCTAGCTCCTTCTAATATCCTCCTCAGCATCAGGATGTGACTGGTGGTTGATCTTCCCTCTCTGAAGCCGTGCTGGTTGTCCCTGAGCTTCTTCTCCATCTCAGGCTGGATCCTGTTAAGAATCATCTTGTTGAGGGTCTTTACCACAAATGACGTCAGTGAGATCCCCCTGAAGTTGTTGGTGTTAGAGAGATGTCCCTTCTTTGGCACTGGGACGATGTTACTGATCCTCCACTGATTCGGGGTAACTCCTTTCTCCAGTGATTTGTTACAGAACACCAGGATGCTATCATCAAAATCACACCTCTTCATCACCTCTCATGCCACTCCATCTTCTCCATGAGCCTTGCCCTCCTTGGTCCTCTTCTTGGCTCTCTGAAGTTCATCTCTGGTGAAGGGCTCTGTCTCAATATCAAGTTCTTCAAACAGCCGCCTGATCTCCCCAGTGCTCTGGGCTATGGAGGGTGGCTCTCCTAGTAGGGTTCTAAAATGGTCTAGCCATTTCCTCTTCCTATCCTCGGGCCCTGTTTCCTGGATCTGACTCGAACACCTTCTCTTCCTCCCTGTGATCTCGTTGATGATCATCCAGCTCTCCTTACATCCAGATCTGTCAATCGCTCTCTCCACACTTCTAATCTTCTCTATCAGTACCTCCTCTCTGGCTTCAGTGTAAGCGGTACAGAGTTCTTCCCTCATCACCTCCACAGTCTCCATCCTTTCCTCCGTAGGATCAGCATAGAATGGTCTTTGGCAGCTTTCAGGTTTTCTCTGGCTGCACACACTTTTGAATTTGCAGAGCTGACGTGCTTCCTTTTGATGTGCTTCCTCGGCAGCAGGGTCTCACTTGCTTCCGCCACTGCATTGGGGAAGTTCCCGTACCTCCTCGTCACACTCTCCACAGTCCATTCAATCTCTCTCTCCTCTGTCTCTCCACACAGAGCACTGAACCTGTTCCTCCCTTCCACTGTGAACCTCTCCTGTAGCTTATCATCTTCCTTGAAAGATCCCCAGTCATAGATTGCTCTCCAGGGATGAGCCTTTCACTTTCTTAAGCTCACCCGGACCTCACTCATAACAAGCCGGTGGTCACTACCTAGTGTACTGAAATAGTTGTATGGTTCTGTGTTCAGAATACTATTCCGCCACTTTTTCCTTACCAGAATGAAATCAATCTGGGACTTGGACAGGTGCATATCTGAGATGTAGGTCCACATCTTCCCCGGAATCTTCCTAAACCTTAGGTTGGTCGCTATCAAGTTCGCCTCCAGCAGGGTGTCTTTCAGTAGTCTTCCATTTCGGTTGGTGTTGTTATGGAAGTACCAGCAAGGATCTTCACTGCCCTCCTTACTCAGATGTGCATTGTAGTCGCCCAAAACAAGCAGGATGTTGTGTGCTTGTGTGGCGTTGACAGCTCTATACACCTCCTCATGGAACACTTCCGCGCTCACATCACTGTCTCCCTCCGTTGGTCTATAGGCTGAGATGACTGTCAGTTTTGGGTTTCCATTGAAGGTCACCCTAAACACTCACGGGGCGACAGGCATTATTTCCCTCACCAATAGACTGGTTTTTGTGCTGAAAACAAAACCCACTCCTCCCACTGCAGCATTGGTCATGTTCCTCACTGCCGATGTGGTGATGAGCTGGCTCCTCTTCCCAATCATCACACTCCTCACGGGCACATTGTGTAGGATCCTGTGTTCTTGGATAGCAAGTATCTGTATACCACTCTCCTCGAACAGATGTCCCAACTCCTCTCTCTTCTCCAGCGTCCGAATAGTCCTCACATTCAAAGTGCCCATTTTGATGTATATATATATGTATGTATATATATATATACATATATATATATATATATATATATATATATATATATATATATATATATATATATATATATATATATATATATATGTGTGTGTGTGTGTGTGTGTGTGTGTGTGTGTGTGTGTGTGTGTGTGTGTGTGTGTATATATATATATATATATATACAAATATAAATTTAGCGAGAATCGCATTTCGGTGGGTAGAAATTAGCGAAACGCAACTTCCATATTGTGCAGACATATTGTGAAGAAGATACCAGAGTTATAAACATAAGTTTAAATGGTCATACACGCTGAGACGATGGTTAAGAAGCCATTAACTACCATAGCCAAAAAAGCGAACAAACTAAACGGGTCAAACAAAATGAGATATGATTGAAATATTTATATTTATATTTATATTTATATTTTTATTTATATATATATAACCTCTTAAATTACCTTTCAAATGAGGAAAGTAACTGTTTCACTAAATTAAATTTATCGGAGCTGCGCATTAAATTTATGGTGCATGTGTTTGTGTGTGTGAGGTTGTGTGCCTTTTTACTGTTTGGCTCGGTTGATAGATAGAGAGATAGGTGTGGAATGGTTTGGTCGATGAGTGGAATGGTTTGGTCGATGATCTATGGACAGCCTGCACAAGAAATTAACATGTAAGTGACTGATCATTCTACAAAAACTTGTATTCTTAATGTAATTCTGAGGGAGACACAACGTATTCTTAATGTAATTCTGAGGGAGACACAACGTGACACACTGTGACATGGCTGACGCCTTGCATTACACGAGCTCCCAACAGTTTACGTCTCCCCAATTTTACTCACAAGGCATGCATCTAGTCAATCATATTTCACCAAACTGCAACGCAGTGGGATTGAACCCGGAACTTAATGATCGAGAAGGAAAATTCCAAACTATTGGGCTACGTTGCATCCCCAATAGATAAGTAGATAGAGAGATAGAGAGATTAATAGATAGATTTCTTTATTTACCATAAAGGCATAAAAAGAAGGGACAAATACAAAGGGGGAGTTTACATTTAATCGAGTAAAAAGGGTGTAACATGAAAATAATCGAAAATAACCTCAAAAGGGAGGGGACGTGATGGGGGTTGCACCCCCCCCCCCCGAAAAAGTGTGCAATCCTTTGCCCAGGGAGCACACGGAGAAGGTGCTCCCCTCTCCTTTACTTCTTTACCTACAGGATGGTATACAGAGAAGGCCCATTTACACGAGCCATTCTCGCCACTATCACCCACCTTTCATAAAACTGCCTGTGGCCAAGCACCTTTCTCTCCATTCTTATCCTTCTTCCGAAGTGATATCGGAAGAAGTAGACCAGACTATGGCCAGAGAGGAAGTTGCCTGACCTCAGACCTTTCAATCGTGTCCACCAAACAACCTCTTTCAACATGGCTATTACGCACAGAAAAACCGCCTTTGCTTCCTTTGTGAAGAGGGGAGGCGGTTTGATTGTCATCACGGACTCAGCGGTCAATTTAATCGGCGCCACCCGCGACAGCAGTCGTTCGGCGTAGCCCCACAGATCAGCCACGCCCGGACATTGCACCAATGCGTGCGCAACGGTTTCTTCGTGACGCACGCATCTAGGGCAAATCTTTTTTGAGTGATCCCTGCCCGGGCGCCCGTGTCTGTAGAGCCTCTCTCGAACGGGTAGAGCCCCCCGGTAGTACTGCCAGGCCAGTGACTTCTGGAAGTTGTCCATTGGTCCTGGGCCGAAAGTCCTACCGAACAGGCTGGCCAGTTCGTCTTCTTCCATGTCCAGCGACTCTCCAAGGGGATAGAGAGATAGAGAGATTAATAGATAGATAGATATATATATAGATAGATAGATAGATAGATAGAGTAACGGACAGGTAGGTACATAGACATAGATAAACAAGCAGAAATACAGACACACATAGATATATGTGTGTCTGTTGTTACATGTTTGAATATGTGTATGCCTTAATCTGTGTGTGCGCGTACGTGGGTGTGTTAGAGTGAATGTGTGTACATGTATGTATATTTCTCAAAATAAATTATCGCTAGAAACTGTATATTTTCCTTTTTCCGATCAGACATATTACTCAGCTTAAATCTATTTATTGCTGTGTATTTATCTTAAGTCTTTTCAACCATGAAATTAGAAACATCTCTTTTGCTTTATAAAACTAATTTTCCATAAATCTTCTCCCTTGGTTCATATCATTGGATGTAACAATATTCTAAGCAGTATTTGACAAAATATACCTTTATGTATCTATAAATTAACATTCCTCGTTGTTGATCGATAACACTACGATGACGAATGAAAGTTGATTTTGATTTTCAAAGTTAATTAAGTCTTCCCATTAATTAAGCATTTAAATGAAACAGTTAGGATTTCAATTAATATAAAGAAATCCAGTAAACATGAAATGGCAAATGGAATATAATCTCATAAACATATAATAGATCAAAGAGGTATTTCTGATCGAAAATATGAGCCAACCTTTAGCAACCGGCTCTAATTGAATGACAAGTAACGAATTAGAATCATTAAAACGCCGAACAGAATGGTTCATGGTATCCGCTCCAGCTGTCTCCGGTCTGAGTTCAAATCCCACCATGGTCAACTTTGCCTTTAATGTTTTCGACATTTCTCTCTCTCTCTCTCTCTCTCTCTCTCTCTCTCTCTCTCTCTCTCTCTCTCTCTCTCTTTTTTTTTTATTTTTATTTTTATTTCTGTCTAGAAGAAATCGGTGTGCAGGCATGGGGAGGAGATGGGCTCCATCCACTATGTATAAAACGAGCCCCTTACGAACTCTTCAGGAGTTTCAGGTTTATATATATGTGCATACATATATATATACATATATATGTACATACATATATAGATACATACGTACATACATTCATACATACACACATGCATGCATACATACATGCATGCATACATACATACATACATAGATACATACATGCATGCATGCATACATACATACATACATACATACATACATACATACATACATGCATGCATGTATACATACATACATACATACATACATACATACATACATGCATGCATGCATACATACATACATACATACATACATACATACATACATACATACATACATACATACATACATACATACATAATTGAATGAGGCCAATCAACAATTATATGTCGACACTCTTTATAGTCACCATCCATCAAAATACTTGGTTGCTTTCTTCCTGGCACTCATATCACCTCATTTGGCAGAAATATCATAGAATAGAATCCACAGGCGCAAATTCTACACAACTGTACACTCAGTCCTTTGAACAGTATCAACATGTAATCGTGTTGCCAACATAAATTATGTATAATTTCTCTTTATCTCTCTCTCTCTCTCTCTCTCTCTCTCTCTCTCTCTCTCTCTCTCTCTCTCTCTCTCTCTCTCTCTCTCTCTCTTTACCTCTCCATTCTCTCTCTCTGCAAGGCATTTTTCTAGGTGTATATATATATATATATATAAAGAGAGATAGAGAGGAGGAGGAGGAGGCAGAAAGAGAGGAGAGATGTAAAATTCAGACCGCGGCGCCAAGCGGCTTCGGCTGGTATGTTCCAAGCCGAAAGGTTTGGCGCCGCAGTCGGAATTTTTCATATATCTATACCCACTCTGCATCTTCCTATGCATTGAGTACTAACATGATTAGTGGTCTTCTCGGTTACAGCGCCACAGACTCTATCTCTCACTCTCTCTCTCTCTCTCCCCCCCTCTCTCTCCCCCCCTCTCTCTCTCTCTCTCTCTCTCTCTCTCTCTCTCTCTCTCTCCCTCTCTCTCTCTCACTCTATATGTATATATATGTGTGTGTGTGTGCCCACGCGCGCTGTGTGTGCTGTGTGTGTCAGAAAAAGTAAGTAATAGTTCGGAATACGCCCTCCATAAGAAAAATTATTTATAATAATTGTTTCTACTTTAGGCACAAGGCCAGCAAATATCCAGTGCATTACTGGCACTTTATTTTATCGACCCCGTAAGGATGAAAGGCAAAGTCAACCTCGGCGGGATTTGAACTCAGATCGTAAAGGGACTTAACTATGCTGGAAAGCATGGCGTCCGACCCTCTACCGATACTGCCAATCCACCGCCCTTTGTTTCGTTTGTTCTTATCTTTTTTCTCTCTATTATTTATAAGGGCGGTGAATTGGCAGTATCGGTAGAGGGTCGGACATGCTTTCCAGCATAGTTACGTCCCTTTACGATCTTAGTTCAATTCCTGCCGAGGTTAACTTTGCCTTTCATCCTTACGGGGTCGATAAAATAAAGTACCAGTAATGTACTGGGATAGTTGCTGGCCTTGTGCCAAAAGTAGAAACAATTATTTATAATAATAGAGAGAGAAAAGATAAGAAAAAACGAAACATTCATGAAGCAAAGTTTTCGAGTTTCAAGTTTTTACATCGTGAAGAAGTGTGACCGGAAGTGATAATTTATACTCTGTGACAGAAGAGTTCAATTCTTTATATGGAAGTTATGTTCTAATGCTTCATATATATATTAGAAATATAACTTCTCATACAAAGAGATTTGGTAAAATGGACTTAATGACTACCAAGAAATGTTGGCAGCATTAGTTCTTATAATCTTCATATATCTTAGATTAAATTGTCTTTCATCAGAAAGTCATGAGAAATTTCGCCATTTTGTGTGTGCATGACTGTGTGTCTGTCTGTGTGCGTATGTGTCTGTGTGTGTTTGTGTGTGTGTATATATATATATATATATATATATGGAGTTGTTGGCCTATGTGTGAATGTGTGTATATATGTGTGTGAATGTTATATTGAAATTACAGCAATGTTGGAGATTAATATATCTCTTCAATACTTTTTCAAATTTCCTTATCAGTCCGGGTTTGTTTAAATCCGATATCTGGATCAAACGAAAGTATTAGTAATATTGTTGCGACAAAGGATCATGTGTATCATATTACAACTGTGCGTAAAAAGCTGTTTACATTATATATATATATATATATATATATATGAGAATAAACGTGGTGCGTGGTTGCTAATGGGTTACATATGAATAAAGTTAGTCCTTCATCAATGATCTTCCAACCATCATTGGTATTTCATCGCTTTAAAGACCATATACCTCCGGTTGGTGCGAGCAGCGGCTAAAAAAAGTCGTTGGGACACGTAAATAAAGGGGACACGAGAGTGTAAACAAACAAAGATGGTGAAGCAACGAAAAGTGAGGAAGAAGGAGTCAAGTCCCAAATTTCCATGAATATATGTTCGGTGAAATCGTGAACGAGAGAGAATAAAGACCATCAAACCTGGTTGGAATGTGAGCAAGGAAGGAATTCCGTACAGGTCTAACGGGAGGAAGAAGGGATCTAGTCTGTGAATTCGGTGAACGTAAGTTCTGTGAAATCGTAGAAGAGAGAGAGAAAAAAAGCGACCTGCCTGACCAAGGGTGCGAAGGAAAAGAATTACGCACAGGTGAAATGGGAAGAAGGAGGAGGAGGAGAGGTAGTAACAGAGAGTGAGTGAGTGAAGGGTGAGGAAGAGGCTAACAGAGAGAGTGACTGTTAGAGAGGGTAAAGATACAGAGAAAGAGGAAGCAGTAAGAACGAAATAGACGGGTCACAGCGGGGGAAAAAATATGTGTAAATATGAGAATAAACGTGCTGCGTGGTTGCTAATGTGTTACATATGAATAAAGTTAGTCCTTCATCAGTGATCTTCCAAATATATATAGGAGAAAGTATGACCCCGACGGCATAGCTCAAGCCGTTTCGACGGCTATTTCTGGACACTTTAGTCAAGAAATAGCCGTCGAAACGACTTGAGCTCTGCCGTCGGGGGTCATACTTTCTCCTATTACCCACTCTACTAACCTAAGTATTGAGTACTCAGGTGCGTTATGGTCTATCTGGTTCCTTACCACAACTCCTTCGTTTTATATATATATATATATATATATATATATATATATAACAAACTCCCTCTCACACCAGTGGCCAACCTATACAGGCTGGAGATAAAATGTGTAGCAACAAGGGCGGTGCCTCAGCATGGCCTCAGCCGGATGGCTGGAACAGGTAAAAGAGTAAAATAGTATATAAGTATATATATAAATATATATATATATATATATACATATATATATATATAATCAAGGTTTAGCAAATAAGAAAAAGTCTCGAAATAAATTTTAAAAAATTCACTGTACTCACTATGGTTACCTTTACCGAATCGGTTTTGAGTCTCAAAAATAAATGGACAGTCCTTGTGGCCTTCCATTGAAAAGATAAACTTTCGTCAGAAGGTTATTTTCACTCGGAGAATATAAAATTCCCGAGTTCAAATTACGAACTGGCGCTATTCAAAATTGTTCCCGAGATGAGAATGAATGATGTGGAATCAATTCTGTCCAGTGCTGTGTGTAAAGATATATATATATATATATATATATATATATATATATATATATATATATATATATATATATATATATATGAATGTATATATAATGTATTTTGCAATACACTTTATGCTTAATTAAAAGCATTTTGAAGACCGTATGCTATTGTTTTAGAGTAGTGACAAACTCACTTACTTTAATCTCAGCAAAAAAGGGGAGATAAGCCGACAAGGCCTTGTTTCGCATTGTTTGATGCTTATCAAGGCTAACTACTCCCTCCTGTCTACTGAGATCACTGATGTTATATTCTTATAGAATTCTAGTAAATAATCAGGAACTGATTATACAGAGCGGTTGCCGGTCAGGCAGAAATTAAAAATTAGAATTGGAGCTCTGAAATAGCAATATATATAAGAAATAACACCGGGGTCGACAAGCCGAATGTCCAAAATCCTATAGCTACCACCCGGACTTCTATACTGCCTTATAACCAGCAGACTAAGACTAACACCCAGGATAATTGTAACTGTAGTGCTAATAGAACCTGCCCTTTAGATAAAAAATGTCTAACCAAGGATATCATATACTCATGCACCATCACAACTAGCAACTCTTCAGAAACCTATGTAGGCTCCACTTCTAACTGCTTCAAAATCAGATATAATTCGCACATCCACTCTTTCAAAAAGCACAGTCTAGCCAACTCCACCTCACTATCCAGCTACATACACTATCTAAAAACTAAAAGTAAACCTTACACACGCAAATGGGAAGTGATAGGTAGCGCGACTTCGTACAAACCACCTAATAAATTTTGTAACCTCTGTATACTAGAGACCCACACTATTATCTTCTCTAACCGTAACCTACTTAACAAAAAATCTGAAGTGTTTGCAACTTGCCAGCACCGCTTCAGACATTCCTTCCAAAACTTTAAGCCCAATATATAGCAATGTCGGACTTGAACCAGACACCACCTCTAGCATTAAACACCAGGGGCACACCTTATACCACATCCCCACACTCATTGATCTAATATAACACAAATCGGGACATCCCTCTAGAACCCTTCGCAGTGGGAATACCCCTTTGTACTTCTACTTTAGGTGTGACTACATCCAGTTGCTTGAACTGCACTACACCACTTTATAGTTAATGCAAAATTTAAGCATTGAATTGATTGTATTGTTGGTGCTATGCGGAGGAAGAGCCATCGTTGGATAAATGGAAAACTAATTAATCTAGTAACGTTGATGAGCTATACGACCGGTATGCTGAGTGCAGTGAATGTATTGCAAGTGGCGTATGGGGTGTACATATATGTATGATTTGATGGTTAGATTGGAGTCATGAGGACTGTGGATTGACCTCTGGTCGGCCCTGGTGATGATTATCTTTCGACATCCAATATAGCATGCACTGACCCGGAACTTACCAGGGATTATTGTGTGTTGAAGTGATTCTGCAATCACCTTGCCTGGTTCTTTGAGTAGACTACAATCACAGTGATCATTAATTTAGAAATCTCGTTCGTCGTGTATAATATTCATTTGTGGCACTCTACGATCACCATAATAAGAACACCATAATAAGAACACCTTCAGCACAACTTGATAGACTACTTTATAGTTAAAACACTTTAAATTTTGGACATTTTTTTAGAAACTGCGCATAACCATATAAGTTAGAGACTGTTTTGAGACACAATTTAATAGTTAGTGATAGAAACCACTGAGTTACCTCCCCTCATGCATTAACTCCCCTTAGCCACACACACACTTCCGGGTAATATTTTGATGTCGATTCTCGCAACGTAACATCCTCCTGTATTGAGCTAAAGAACATCAGACTACGATTCTCTAACTGGAATGTCAAACGCCCAATATCGAATCGTCGTGGATTATATGAGGGGCATATAATCTGAAAAGTACGCTCCCCAGACTATGAAAATGTCGCAGTGCATGAAATCCATATCATCGCTTCGCTACGCATTTCCAATATTTTTAATGCTTACATTATTTTTAATACTTATATTATTTCTCCACACACAGGCTATAACAATCATATAAAGAATTCATTACCAGATCAACCCTCTTAACACTCTTGATTACCTGCTTAAGTGCTTCTATTACACGTAACTCTCTGCCACACTATATAAACAAGACGCACGTGCTTGCCACACATATAACCATTGCACTCTATAACCGCTTAATTTCATGTTGTATTTTAACCTGTATTTTTGATTGTATATTTTAATATGAATGTAATCTCTAAATGTGTACTGCCACACTAAATGCTGTAATGAATGTTGACCCACAATATTTGCATATGTATCTGTATGTCTCTTGGGTGAAAAGGAGGTCATATAAGTGTTCATTCAATAATAAATTGCTCCGAAGAATCCAAACCTCGGTTTGGAGGAAACAGTTGTAAGCATAAAAATGTTTTGAACAGTTCTTTGATTCTTATAATTCATATAACTGCTCTGTAAATCATCTGATGTTATTACATTGAGCTATTTAACTTACTGGTAATAAGGTAGTAGTATATTACTGCCTACCACTATTTAGGGTTTATAAAAATATATATAACTACAAAAGGTTTTTTGTATTTGCATAACCATAAATAGTATAATCAATATTATATATATATATATATATATATATATGTATATATATATATATATATATATATATATTTATATATATATATTTATACATAGGGCGGTGGATTGGCAGTATCGGTAGAGGGTCGGACGCTATGCTTTGCAGCATAGAGTTACGGCCCTTTATGATCTGATTTCAAATCCCGCCGAGGTTAACTTTGCCTTTCATCCTTACGGGGTCGATAAAATAAAGTACCAGTAATGCACTGGGATAATTGTTGGCCTTGTGGCCAAAAGTAGAAATAATTATATATATATACTTATATAAAAACATACATTCATGCATACTGAGTTATAAATATACAGACAAATTTACATATATGAATATATTCATATAATATATATCATAGATATATTTTTATGATATATATATATACACACTCACATGCACATACACCACATACTTACATACACACATATATATATATATACATGCATATGTCTACATATATATATATATGCATGTATATATATATATATATATGCATGTATATATACATGTATATACATATGTGTGTGTGTGTGTGTGTGTGTGTGTGTGTGTGTGTGTGTATGTGTGTGTGTGTGTGTGTGTGTGTTTGCGTGTGTGTGTGTTTGCGTGTGTGAGTTTGAGTGTATAGGTTTATATGTATATGTATGTGTCTGCCCGTATAAAATGATGTTGGAAAATTGTATTAATATTTTCCTACCGTCTTCCCAGAGGTGAGTAAATTTTCGCTGCAGGCGATAAATTTCCAAACCTGTCACATTTAAATGTGCACTTAATTGAAAATTCTAACAGATTTTAGACACTGCGTCGACAATAGAATAAAAATCTATTTGTTTAATTTCAATAGACGTTGTTCAATAATGTTATTCAGTTACCGACGTGTTTTATTTATATGAAATCGCAAACCTGCTGCTATATACTAAATCTGCCACTTATGTCAAGTTTGCTATTTGAAAATGAATCAATGAATGAAAGCTGTGTATGTTTGCTTCTGTTATGTACCTGTGTTGGCTCTGCAATGTGCGTAGTTGTGTCTGTGGATGTGTTTCTATGTATGTATATATATATATATATGTATATATATATATTTCTATATATGTGTGTGTGTGTGTGTGTTTGCGTACGTAAATTTATATATATATATATATATATATATATATATATATATATATATATATATATATATATATATATATACTAAATCTATGACTACAGGTCAGACATACGCAGAATCTGAGTGCAATACTGAATAAGAAATCTTAGCCACAGCAAATGTTGTTATTTTATTATTTTAATTAATGTTATATTAAGTGGGGTCACTATTAAATAAATAAATAAACAAGTAAATAAACAAATAAATACATGTTTTAACATATTTCAAATTCTCTGACTTGTCATATATGAAAGAGTTTATATAATAAAACAAAGATTGAGAAATTGAATCTAAGTTACATTATTTGAACAGTTGTCATTGCCTTATATGAACACTTTTGATATCAACCCAACCAAAACCGCTCGTGGTTGTATAATTGATAACCATCAATTTTAATGTGTTCCTATTTTATTATAAATTTCCGTTATGATTGTATAGATTTACTTTTTGTTTAATTCTCTTTCACATTAAGACATGTGAAAGAAACCAAATTTCTTTTAGAAATTCCCTGCAAATTCATTATCAATTAATTAAGAAAATGTATTTCATTAGAAATATGGTAATGAAGGGTGAAGTTCTTGCAAGACTTTTCATGAAACACCACTTATCAGTACTCCAACCTTTTGCTGTCAATGTTGATTGTTGAATTTCTTAATATACACATCGCAAATTATATTGTATGATATAATTTAAAAATAAATATTTGCATCTGTGTGTATGCGCGTGCGTAAGTGTGCGTGTTGTCCAGCTCCATCTATTGGATATCTGCCGCAACATATAATAAAGATGCAGTATTTTCACGTTAATGAATCAATTTCCGTACGCTGTACTAATATTATTTCATTGCTTGATTATTACACACAGGCACACACACGTATCTGTGTGAATATATATATATATATATATATATATATTCGTAGGAAAATGGAAAAACTCGGCGTAAGGAAGCTGTTAAAACAGCAAAATGCCGTCGAAGTGGCGTTGAGTAAAACATTATGTGAGTTGACTCGAAGAAATGATAGGAAGGAAGAAATAGAATGCATGAGAAGAGATCACAAACATTAGAATACGCTCATCAGAATCCAGACCACCTGCAGTTTCAACAATTTACCTAAATTACTGCGAAGAATAGGTGGCTCGTAACGGGGAAATAAATATCTTCGTTGGTATAATGTTTGTATTGGGACAGGTTAAGAGAGGAGGAAAATGGAGTGTGTCCAATCGACCTCAAGTCGTCGCGAGAAAGGAAGAATATTGGCACTGTAAGCGGAACTAGTCTGTAGAAGCGAGAGGGGGAAGAAAGAAGGTAACAGTGGGAAGGAGGGGAAAAAATTAAAGGAGAAGTAAGAGAGACGGGAGATAAAGAAAGAGTGAAAGAACGGGGAACAGAGGAAGAGGGAAGAAAAGACAACTCGCCTTAAGCATTGTATAAATCCACGGTAGCTAGGATAGCTACTAAAGGTATAAACAAAATTAACTAGAATATCGAGTTTTGAAACGCCATTTTTCTCTGTCTCTCTAACCTGTCCCAACACAAACATTATACCAACGAACATATTTATTTCTCCTTTGTTACGAGCCACCTATTCTTTGCAGTGATTTAAGGTAGGTCGTTGAAACACCCATCTCACTTGGAGTAAGAATTAATTTAGGTAAGAAATTCTTAGTCTTAGACAAGCACTTCCTTAAAGGGCATAAGCACAACTCCATCTTCAACAGGTACAGGGTGAAACTCGGATATATCTTGCGTTAAAAATGTGAAAGCCCAACTTACCACCAAATCCATGAGCGCTCCCTCACCCTGATGCTCTTGTAGAAAGCTACAATCATGCTCTCTACAGCAACAGTGTAACGCACTCGTCTACGAGGCTGGAGTTACATCTACCCGGCAGAAACAACAACAATGAGTCAAGGCATATGTGGGTATGTCGAAAAGCCGATTTAAAGAACACTTCCTTAACCATGAGGCGAGCTTTAGACACGCAGACAAGAGATCGACCTCGAAACTAGCTAGACACGCATGGTCAGTCAATGAGGCGGGTGTGAACCTCTCCATCAAATTGATATAACACTTCTGATTTTTCACTACTATATATACACACGCACACACACACAACCATATATGTATATGTTCAGATATAGCTGTCGAAACGGCCGGAGCTCAGCCGTCATGGTCCTGACTCTTTTCCTATTACCCACTCTACAACCCTAAGTATCGATTACTTTGGTGCGATATGGTCCACTTGGTTCCTTACCACACTTTCCTTAAATATATATATATATAATGGTGTTATGGCGCGTGATTCTGATATTCTCAGACATGACATCCTTAATATAATTTTGATACTATATATATAATATATATATATATATATATATATATATATATATATATATATATATATATATATATATATATATATATATATATATATATATATATATATATATATATTCTACAAACAGCGCTTCCTTACAGATTTGTAAAGGAACATTAGCAAAGTCGAATATTATTGTTCCGTTCGTAAAACAGTTTTTTTATATAACGAACATTTCAATGCTATTCTCTCCAACACAACACATGACAGCACATAACTCCATATACTCATACAGTTATTCTACATATACTTGCAAAGATAATAGGCGCTGCACCTCGAAATGAATTTATATTTATGGCAGCGCTCGGGCGTTTATTAACTTGTTGTGACTCACATTAGTATATATATATTCAACATTCTGCAACACTGATTGTAAAAGAATTATTGTTTTCCACTTCCAGCTTTATTAATAGAATTCTTTAGCTATTTTATATTCTTCTTAATTTTAGAAAATCTATGTAACATCTGTAGATAATTTTAGAGCAGCGATTAAAACTATCTGCTTCCATAGAAATTCTATGATTTAACTAGAAAAAGTATTAAGATCAGTATTACATTTTAATCGTTCTGCCTATAAGTCATATAATCGACCGGGATTTGAGACCATCACTGGCGTACTTTCTCTCTCTTACTCTCTTTTCTTTCTATCAAACACTCTCTCGTTATCTCACACACAGTGACAAATATGCGCGCACACATACCACCCCTTTCCAGTTTGACACTAAATAAATGGCGCCTTAAATAAAATAGATATTTTTGTTCTCTGTAAAATCTGCCATCAAATCGACGTCGAGTATTCAGCATTTGCAAGGTTTACGTTTCGCCTTTTCTGTATTATTTTTATTTTAACCTGACACCAAATATTTTCTAATTCTCATCTGCTAGAATTAACAGCCAAATTTCAGCCAAAATCTCCCCATTACTAATAAATCGAGTGATTGCATATTCATCTTGTCTTGAATCTCATGGAGAGAAACTGCATTTAACATTATTTTTACTGCTTTTATCTTTGGTCAATTCTCACAAATATTATGACCCTAATTGCGGCTGAAAGACACATGTTTTGCACTTTAATTAAAACGATTTTTTATAATGATTTCTAATAGTTCTACAAGATATCTAATATGTGGGGAGACTTGGGCTTCAGTAAATTAACCAAAGTAGTTGGGTGGACATATTTGATCGAATCCGCATACTGCAAAGTATAAGTTAACTGATTTAGGTTTGGGGCTCAGAAAGTGAAGAACGTAATTAGAAACCACAAAACTGTTTTTTAGCGCGTAACTGATTCTACTATTCAACCCTTGCTTACTAATACCATTACTACTACTACTACTACTACTACTACTACTACTACTACTACTACTACTACTACTATTACTACTACTACTACTACTACTACTACTACTACTACAAATAAAAATAATAATAATATGTTTGTATTTTAGTTGGCCTAAAATTGTGAGTTGCTGATGAGAAAGAACTATAAACTCTTCTCCAGAAAATATATGGTTTCTCAAGAGGAATTTATGCAAATCGGTTTAGAAACTGTGCCAAATCAACCTTGATGGAAGGGTAGTTATTAAAAAAAACACTAATATCATATTAGGGAAAGGAACTATGTAGATCGAGGTAAAAGTATAGATTAGGAGGAATCAATTATCACGACAGATTTCAATATACATAAATGCAATAAAAGTCTAGTAAATAATAGTAAAGATGCATTGGATTACTACCGAAAGCAGATCAAAACGAAAAGATCATAAGGTAATAAGCATCAGCACTAACTTTCCCAGTATTATAATGCTCCCAACTTGAGGTTAAATCGATTACTAAGGCTAGACTAGACAGGAAAATAAATTTAATGACAGTATTTCAAATATCCCAGCCATAGAAATATTATGCTACCAGGCATATAAGGAGATAGGGGTATTATACAATGTGAGAACTATTATAAAATATCTACTGTAGAACTATAAAACTATCACGTAAATAAGAATGAAAGACTAACGTAAACAGCTACACAACGCAAAAGATTTTAATTTTTTGTTTTTATGGCAACAAAAACGAAAAATCAACAGCAAAACAGTGTCTGAAACCACAAAGCTGCGATGGGAAAGGAGTGAAAAGAAATTTCGAATAAGCTAAAAAGTATGGTATAGATAAGAACATTATTTACTTGGCTTTAGGGAGGAAAACTGGAAAAAGTGTAGAAATGGATAAAATGTTTTGCTACACACTCTAAGAAAGCGAAAGATTTTTGACTGCGTCATGTTTAAACCTTCCCACCAGTATACTAGGGAGGCACGTAATCAGCCAGATTACGTTATTAACGTTAGAATAACTAGAATAATTAATTAACAACGTTGTTTATGGTTACAGAACATAAGAGAAAATATGTACACAATATGCACGGATTATCAATTTTAACTAATGATAATAGATAACTAAGGGGAAACTATCTAAATATCAATAATGAAAAGTACAGACTAGAACGAATATATATATATATATATATATATATATATATATATATATATATATATATAGTGGTGTAACACTGGAAGGTAATATCAGTAGTGGTAGAGCACGAGTTAGATAGAAGTGGTTACACAACAGTTAGTTCACCATACCGAAAACAATTGTTTCACCTTCGCGGATCTTCAGCTCGGGATATATATGGTTATAGGAACAGGAAGGACAACCGTACGAACGCGCATGCGCAGAAACTCGGTCACTTCACACAGGCAATAGTAGACTGCGTGCGGGGGGTGTAAGGGAGATAACTGCGAAAGTCCTGAAAGTTTTTTGGTTGAAAATAAAATTAAAAAATTTAAAAATAAAATTACAAAGAATCAGTCCGGAGCCTTGTAGTTATGTAACACATGTTTGGTGACGTGTGGACAACGTGTGAAAAAGTCACTTCTCATGTTTAGGCAATCACTATTGCGTAATCTCTTTAGGATAGTTATTCGTTCGTCAATACATAAGCCACACGTCGGTTTTCCCCTTGTGTATGGCTTGGACTT
>OZ024743.1:263689845-263714845 GCA_964016885.1 Eledone cirrhosa | reverse complement strand
ACATACATACATACATACATACATACATACATACATACATACATACATACATACATACATACATACATGATGGCTGCCCCCGCGTTATCGAGTATGGCCATTGCACAAGAAAAAATATAAATAAAAAAAAATAAAATAAAATGAAATAAAATAAAATAAAAAAAAATAAATAATAATAATAATAATAAATAAATAAAAAAAAAGAAAAGAAAAAAAAGAAAAGAAAAAAAGAAATATATATATATATATATATATATATATACATACATATATACATACACACACACATACACATACACTCACACATATATACACACATACATTAATAACAATAATAATTATAATAATAATAATAATAGCAATAATAATAATAACGACAACAACAATAATAATATACATATTCATATATATATACACACACACGCACGCACATAAGCATATCTACACACACACACACACACACACACACACACACACACACACACACACGATAGCAACTAACAGTGCTGCGATCGAATGTGGCTTTTTAGCCCAGCCAATGATCTAAAATGTCTTGCACAGAGTCGGCAACCAAAACATTCACTGGGAATAGTCGGCTGTGGTTGGAGTTCGTGTACTTTTGCATGTCGCTTGAGCCCTCCTGCTGATTTACATTCTCTACCACATGTTTGGCAAGCATGATGAGTAGCATCTCCAACAGCAGCCTGGTAGTCAACCACTGGCCTTACTTTATCACTGCGAAGATGACTTTCGAGTCCAGCTTTGCTTAGGCAGAGTCTTGCACAGACGCTGCATGTCAGAACCATAGGAGGACCCTCGCCGTCTGGAAGTGCAACAGCAATGCCCTTCCTCACGTCCCGCTTTACTTTCTCGTGTGCGATTCGAGATGCCTCAAAGGCAACTTTTCCCTCATATACAGTCTTTCTCCATTTATTACGATCAGCAGCAATATTTTCCCATGTATCAGCAGAGATGTTAGCGTCTTTCAGAGAGGCTTTCAAGGAATCCTTATACCTCTTTTTTGGTTTATGTGGCGGTCGTTTTCCTTTAACCAACTCTCCATAGAAGAGTTGTTTTGGTATTCTAGAACCCTTCATCCTGGCAAGGTGACCACTCCAACGGAGTCGTTGCTTAAGCACAAGATCTTCTATACTGTCACACATAGAGCTTTCCAAAATCTCGACATCACTGATGTGGTCCCTCCAGTGAACGCCATGGATCCGTCTGAGACACATCTGATGGAAACGCTCCAATTGCTTAAGGTGGCGTCGATATGTGACCCAGGTCTCGCAGGCATAAAGAAGACAAGAGAGTACACATGCCCTGTACACCCTTACCTTTGTCCTCCTGCATATGTCTCGCCGACCCCAGAGTCGCCTTTCTAGCTTTCCGAAAGCATCACTTGCTTTCCTAATCCTAAGTGAGATTTCACTGTCAAGGTTGCCGTATCGATTGACAGTGCTTCCCAGGTAGACAAACTGATCAACCACTCCAAGTCGTTTGCCATACACATAGATGTTTGGTTCAGTGTACTGCTTACTAAGGGCAGCTTGGTACATGACGACGGTTTTCTTGAGACTGACAGTCAAACCCAGGGCAGTGCAAGCGTCAGAAAATACATTCAAAATGTGCTGCATATCACTCTCTGTGTGCGCTACAAGATCGCAATCATCTGCATACAAGAGGTCTCTTATGACTGATGTAAATACTTTTGTCTTCGCAGCAAAGCGCCTGATGTTAAATATGCTGCCTGAGGTTCGATATCGGATGTAAACACCATGCTCGCAATTCCTGAATGCAATACAGAAAACCATTGCAAAGTATATGGCAAACAGGGTCGGTGCTGGAATATCCCCCTGTTTCACTCCATGTTTTACTGAGATAGGCTCCGACATGTTACCTCCGACATTAACCCAAGCCTTCATGTCGTCATGGAAAGACCTAACTAAAGCAAGGAACTTATCAGGGCAACCAAGTTTCTGGAGAACCTTCCATAATGCATCTCTGTTGACAGTATCGAAAGCCTTTGTCAGATCGACAAAAACCTGATACAGATCCAAGCCCTGTTCAATGCACTTCTCCTGGAGCAGTCTAGCTGAGAAGATCATATCAGTAGTGCCGCGTCCAGCACGAAAACCAGATTTACTTTCAGGAAGGACACAATCTGCAATGTGTGTCAGCAGACGGTCCAGAAGCACCCTACATAAAACTTTCCCTACGACAGAAAGCAATGATATACCTCTGTAGTTCCCACAATCATTCCTGTTACTCTTTCCCTTGTACAAGACCACCATTACTGCATCTCTCCAGTCCTCAGGCACGGATTAATTAGCCCATATCCTTCCAAACAGAGAGTGAAGATGTTGCAGGAGTCTCTCACCACCATATTGTAGGAGCTCAGCATGTATGCCATCCATACCTGGAGATCTTCCACTGTTCAGCTTCGAAATAGCCACTGCAACCTCCACAAGCGTCGGAGGTTCTGCAAGAGCTACTTTCACAGGACTTTCCGGAATGAGATTGAGGAAATCTTCACTGACGACAGACGGCTGATTCAAAAGATCATCAAAGTACTCTCGCCACCTTCGTAGAATTCCCTGTGAGTCACGAAGAAGTTCTTTGCCATCCTTGCTGCGAATCGGTGTCACCAGAGAAGAAGACGGTCCATAAACCTCACGCAAGAGACTGTACAACAGCTTTGTGTTATTGCAATCAGACGCAGTTTGTATCTCACCAGCCTTCTCACTCCACCACTGATCCTTCATCTGAGAAAGACTCCGCCTAACACGTGATT
Source organism: Eledone cirrhosa (assembly GCA_964016885.1). NCBI lineage: Eukaryota > Metazoa > Mollusca > Cephalopoda > Octopoda > Eledonidae > Eledone > Eledone cirrhosa. The sequence goes on along the minus strand of OZ024743.1, from coordinate 263,712,051 downwards.
TTACATCCCTCAGCTCCTCATGCAACGTATTCCTCTCCTGTGGTTTTGCCGTCAAGTAGCGTGACAGAGCACGCCGCTTATCAGCCAACAAGTCTTCTATATGTACATCATTCTCATTAAACCAGTCCTGATGTTTTCTCTGCACCAATCCCAGAACACGTCTGCCTACATCATAAACCGACTTTTTAAGGGTCGGCCAATCCTCACCAAGATCTGCAGCCTGCATCTCTTCTTCCAATGTCCTCTTCACATTTGTATCCTTAAGACGAGCAGCATTCAATCTTTTGGGCAGGGTAACACCAGGAGCCCGGATTTTACGTTTGGTGATTAGATTCACTTTTGCGCGTACCAGGCGGTGGTCCGTCCATCACTCAGCTCCACGAAGAACACGAACACACTGCACATCCTGTCTGTCACGCATCCTGACTAGGACGTACATACATACATACATACATACATACATACATACATACATACATGTGCTAAAGTCCCAGACATTAGTGTCAGAGCCATAGAGAGGCTGTCTTCTTCTTGGGCTACTATCCTACGGTTAAAGACAGAGAGGGAGGACTCTATTTTCACTGATAAAATAAAATATTGCAGGGGTATATTTCAGGGGGACAGTCTCTGTGATATTGTTCATCTTGTCATTAAACCCCTTGTCCTTTCTGCTCATGAAATGTGAGGGAAACATCATTGGCTCACAGGAGGACAGAAATACGAACCTAACTCATAACTTCTTTGTGGACGATCTGAAACTCTATGCCAAGAACATGGATGGGATGAAGAAAAATCTTGACCTGGTTACAACGTTCTCAAAGGATATAGGAATGGAGTTTGGCCAAGATAAATGCTCATACATGACTGTAAAGCGGGAAAAAACAACAACCCAATCTAGCAACATTGTCATCAATGGTCTAACTGTTTCACCGATATCTGATGAGGACTGCTAGAGATACCTGGGAATAGATGAGAACATATCCTATAATGGTATCTGTAATAAGGAACGCGTAACCAGGGAATACTACACCCGATTAAGAAAGATCTGGTCATCGGAACTCTCTGCGCAAAACAAAACAGTGGCTCACAATGTGTTTGCTGTGCCTGTCATAACACCAACGTTTGGAATACTCAATTGGACGATAGACCAAATCCGAGCAGTTGATGTTGGAACTCGAAAAATACTAAACAACACCGGTAACCTCCACATCAACAGTGACATAGACCGGCTTTACTTGAAACGTAAGCAGGGAGGAGAGGCCTAACATCAGTCCAGACAACATTTGAATGTCGCATCATCTCTCTCCGACAACATCTACAAACATCGAAGCGTAGGAGCCCGCTTCTCGAGCAATTCTATCTGCATGAAACAGATAAGATCATGAGAGTTGGGAAGGAACTCCTTGAGAGATATTCCGTGTGATAATCAAAAACTCACACCCAGGGATGTCGCTCAGCAGTATCGCAGTGAATCCATGGATGAAAAACTGCAAGCTTATCACAAAAAATCATGCATGGATATGTTGCCAGGAAGCTCCAGAGTGAGAGTAATATAGATAAGGAAAGTAGTCTATCTTGGACCAACAACTGCTATATTGGCTCCCACTTTGAAGGATACGCTTTTGCTATCCAAGAACAGGAGATTAACACGTAATACCTGATTCACAAAAGAGATAGGGATGCAGGCAAAACACCTAGATGTGATAACAAGTGCAGACTCTGCAGAATTAACATCGAGGATATCACCCATATCATCAGCAGCTGTCCAAAGATGTCATCGCGGTACTATCTACCTATGAGGCATGATATAGTGGCCAAAACACTGTACAATGCAGTTCGTAAAAAAGATAGCCCCGATAATAAACACATTAGAAGCTACAACAATGTGGAAAACATCCATATACATAATATGAAAGAGTACTGGTGGAATGTTCCAGTAAAAGCCCCAATAAAATGCAGGCATAACAGACCAGATATTATGATATGGGACAGGGAGAAGAAAACATGCACTGTAGTGGAAATTAGCTGCCCAGCAGATGCCAATATAATATCAAAGATTAGTGAAAAGGAGAATATTTATGCAGAACTGATGAGAAATCTGCATATACTCCACCCTGATTACACCTTCAGATTTATGCCTGTGATTGTTGGGGCACTGGGATATGTTAGTAACTGCCTCAATACAAATCTTGAGAAGCTAGGTTTCACAGGAACAGAAGAAAGAATACAACTAGTTAGGAAACTACAAGTACAATCCATTAATGGAACAGTAAAAATATGTAAAACATTCCAAAAATTTTGCATCTAATAACTGCATATACACATGTACAGATACAGAGCATATACACATGCACACATACAACTCAAAACATCCACATCCATTCATACAATAACATCCATATCTACACATGCATGCAGACATACATATCTACCTAGTTGATGTGTAAATTCCAATGATAGTGTCTTGTGTCTATGTTAGAAACCGACTCTCTCTCTATTGGTAAAACTTTGTGAAATTATAAAACCAGAAGAACATACATACATGCATACATACATACATAAACAAACATTACAAAAGGCGAAATATGTTGGATCATTATCAGAGATTCTGTGTTATTTGTTTCGGCTCTGCTCCTCGAGTTCAAACACTGGCGAAGTCATATTTGGTTTTTATTTTTTCAAGATGAATCAAATAATATTTGTGGCAATGTAAAGGATGATGCGCTTCTGCACAAAGACGCTATAAGATAGCTTATAAAATAGGATGAAGACCTTTTAGAGTTTGAAAAATACGTTGCCCAATTTTATACGTTTTTCTCGCATCTCTGCGCATGATCACAGCATCCGTTACATTAACTATATATTCTCAGCACTTAAAAGTCCGAGAGATCGACTACGTATATGATTTAAATCATCACCTGTATTTTTCCGGATGCACACACACACATATATAGTCCTGTTACAGTACACATCTACTGACATAGACACATAGATACATATCCTTACATGCATATGAATATACGCGTACACGTACATATTCGCATGTGCATACAAACGTGGATGCATTCGTATACATGGCTACTTAACTCTCTATTCATGCAGCTACATAAACTTATATATATAAATAAATTTATGTATATATATTTATAAATTTACGTACACACATACAAACACACTCACATTTATATGGAAAGGACCTCGGTCGGTTTCTGTGGTGATTGTTCCAGTTGTTCGATCAACGGCGCTACCAACTTATGAAATTAACGTATAATTGGCTAAGCAATCCACAGTCACCTTTGCCCTTAAATTAATTCTCAGGGAGATTCAGTGTATCACAAATTCTGAAACGGCTGAACTTTTCAATTACAGGTAGAGTCTATCCGAAGAGCTTCCAACAGTTTCCATCTGCCCAATTTCTATCACAAGACCCGAGTCTATGTTAAATGACATTTTCTCAACATATCACTCATTGGAATCTAACCTGAGATTGTATGATTACAAAGCTAACTTCTTAACCAGTTGGCCCTGTTACTTTCACTTTGTATATGATATTTCGTAGAATGATACTTACATCTCAAATCTGATTGTCCCCAACGTTGCGTCTATATAACGATATTCTCTGATACACAAATAAACATAAATATAAATGTATATATACATACAGACGCAGATACATATGTCCCTATGTCTTTTCAAATATGTGAAGTTGAAATTGAATAAATATAAGACGAAATGTAATGAAATAAAATGAAATGAAGTGAAACGAAGTGAAACGAAATTAATACAAGGAAATTTAAATATTTAGAATATAATGTACATCATAATGTAAAATTTCAAGACATTTCCATTTGTTTCAGCAAAAACATATAAGTTCTATCAACAGCTTCAATTTCATTGAATTAACGTATAAGAGATTGCAAATTCCGCCGACATGAGTAACTTTAACGTAATTTTCAGTCTGAACCAGCTTGACAGTGTAACAATACTAGTCCATTGAATTGCTGTCCAACGGAATTTCACACAATTTCCGTCTGCCCAATTTCAAGTAGACAGTTGAGTCATCCAGAAGTTAGGTTAAAATGTACTTGCCGAGTATGACACGCAGTGGGATTGAACCTGAAACCACGGTCTTTCAAAGCGAACGCCTTTGCCATTTAGCATCCACGCAAAATCTATATGAACCCATACCTCCTGGTTTTCTTAAGCATATTTAAAACCTAACGGGGCCCACCGTTGCTCCAGGTCTGAACAAAGAACATTTCTTCCAGATAATGAGAGAGGGTGATAGAAAGAATAAGTGGGGAAGCGATATAAAGAAACGACTTCAGTACTAAGATGGTACTTATTTAACGACCTCGAATGAATGAAGGACAAAGTTGACCACCGCAGGATTTGAACTCAGAGCACGGAGAGCTGGAACGAATACCACAAAGCATTCTATCCGACGTTCTCATAACTCCGCCAATTCGCTGCATACACATAAAGTAAAATGAAATATAGACAGTCAATCAACAAAGTACCAGACCTCATTCGCTTAACGAATGGAGTGGAGCTCGTCAAATCTCACCGAGGAAACAATATTTCCATTGGTCTTCCTAATCGCTAATACTATCTGTTGGTCGCAAATCCAGGTACAATTTATATATATATATATATATATATATATATATAAGTTCGAAGAACAGTCAGACAAAATATATCCAATTTTTCTTCTCCTTAGTCCGCAGAATTTAACTAGATAAATAACACTGGTCTACAAGGTTTTTGGTGACATCATTCCTATACAAAATCGGTCTCCTGAATCCAAATATAACTTTCTTTTTTACCTATCAGATCTAGTTTTTAAGTTATTGAACATCCCTCTAATCACTATGTATGTGTGTACGTCCAGTACGCACAGTTCGTTACCTTATTCTAATTCTAAGTTTGTTTTTCTTTTTCCATACTTTTTAGATATTGTGGTGAACTAAGCAATAGAAAATGAGCAAGATGTCCTCTTCAAGAAAGTGTTTCGTTAATTCTCAAATTGTGTTTTGTTATGTTTGTGGAAAATACACATTACCTAAAAATCAAAAGAAAATCACTGATTTTGTTGAAAGAACGTATGTGGCATATTTTGTTGTCAAGCTGGGAGACCAAGATAAATATTGGGCACCGCATAGTGTCTGCAAACAATGTACATAACATTTGCGACAATGGATTAAAGGGACAAGGAAAAGTATGAGGTTTGTAATACCAATTGTATGGCGAGAGTCCTATAATCACGTGGACGACTGCTATTTTTGTAACCTAAATTTGAAGGGTATTAACCGGAAAAATCGATAAATGCTTGTCTATCCTAATCTTGCCTCTGCTATTAAACCGGTTCCACATAGTGAAGAGCTTCCTGTTCCTGTCTTCAATGTCTTGCCTCAGATAACTTTACACTCAACCAAAGTACATTCATCGCCTGAAGATGACACTAGAGATCAAGATTTTTCAGTTGAGACTTTACCTCAACTATTCTCCCAGCTGGAGCTGAATGATCTAGTCCCTGACTTGAACCTTCAAAAAAATTCTGCAGAACTGTTGGCATCACGACTGAAAGAGAAGAATCTTCTAGAGAAGGGTGTCCGTATAACCTTATATCGGAGTCGGCACGAAGAGTTCTTTTCTTTCTTCACAAAAGAGGAAGAGCTGGTTTACTGCAGAGATGTCAGTGGGCTTCATAACAAACTTGGCATAAATTCCCGGTGTTTTTTTTATTAAACAAATTATAACAACGGCGGGAATTTTTGTTACAACCCAATGTATATATATATATTGTTTGTATTTTTTTCTCATGTAGCGCATCTGCGCTCATCTTGATATATACATGATGGAATGGATGATACATGTTTCTACAATGAATGTTCAAGTTGTTCGATCAACGGAACAGCTTGTTCATAGAATTAACGTGTAAGTGCCTAAGCATTTCGTATACATGCATAGTCTTAGTGTAATTCTCAGAGCGATTCAGCGTGACACAGTGTATGATGAGGTTCACCCTTGGAATAACCGGTTCATCACTTCCAAATAGATTCCTATCGGCCCAATTTCACTCACAAGGCATGGGAATACCTGAGGCTATAATAAATGATATATGTCCAAGAGGTCACGATGTGGTATTGAAACCTGAACCTTACGATTGCAAAGTGAACTTCTTACCCATTCACATGATGATTCTTAGAATAATATATGCATCTTAAAACTAATTGTCTCCAGCGATAAAATTTACACATTAGTGTGTAATATACTCGTATATATATATATATATATATATATATATATATATATATATATATATATATATATATATATATATATATATATATATATATATTGTTATACTTTGGGGGGTTCATGTTGCCAATTCAGAAACGATTTATATATATATATATATATATATATATATATATATATATATATATATATACACTCACACACACATATATATATATATATATATATATATATATATATATATATATATATATATATATAATTTCTGTGATTACAAATTCTTGTGTTTTGATTATGCGACCAATCGTGAGAAGCGTGATGAAGCAACAGAGGAACCGCAATAACCGTATTATGTGGTTGATGATCGATATGTTGGTGTCTGCAAATACCGCCAAAATATCCGTATATTCATCGGATTTTACTGTAATGTATGTTGTAATGTCTTGGAAAAATAATTTTATTGCATATCGGCATGACAGTTAGAAACAGTTTGCTAATATTCTAACATTGGGGCTAAATTCGGTTGCAAAAGAGAATGGAATAGTTTAAGACAACAACGATGGCGGCGATTGATTTTCGTGATGTAAAATCATGCGTTGTTGCACAGCAAAAGAGTACAAGTATCACATGACTGTTGTGTGTGTATGCATGTATGTATGTTTGAATATATGTATATTCTTCTGGTTTTATAATTTCACAAAGTTTTACCAATAGAGAGAGAGTCGGTTCTAACATAGACACAAGACTCTCTCATTGGAATTTACACAACATCAACAGGGTAGATTATGTATGCATGCATGCATGTGTAGATATGGATGTTATTGTATGTGTGGATGTGGATGTTTTGAGTTTATGTGTGCATGTGTTTATGCTTTGTACATGTGTATATGCAGTTATTAGATGCAAAATTTTTGGAAGGTTTTACATATTTTTACTGTTCCATTAATGGATTGTACTTGTAATTTCCTAACTAGTTGTGTTCTTTCTATTCCTGTGAAGCCTAGCTTCTCAAGATTTGTATTGAGGCAGTTACTAACATACCCGAGTGCCCCCCAATAATCACAGGCATAAATCCGAAGGTGTAATCAGGGTGGAGTATATGCAGATTTCTCATCAGTTCTGCATAAATATTCTCCTTTTCGCTAATCTTTGATATTATATTGACATCTGCTGGGCAGCTAATTTCCACTACAGTGCGTGTTTTCTTCTCCCTGTCCCATATCATAATATCTGGTCTGTTATGCCTGCATTTTATTGGGGTTTTTACTGGAACATTCCACCAGTACTCTTTCATATTATGTACGTGGATGTCTTCCATATTGCTGTAGCTTTTAATGTGTTTATTATCGGGGCTATCTTTTTTACGAACTGCATTGTACTGTGTTTTGGCCACTATATCATGCCTCATAGGTAGATAGTACCACGATGTCATCGTTGGGCAGCTGCTGATGACATGGGTGATATCCTCGATGTTAGTTCTGCAGAGTCTGCACTTGTTATCACATCTAGGTGTTTTGCCTGCATCCCTATCTCTTTTGTGAATCAGGTATTTCGTGTTAATCTCCTGTTCTTGGATAGCAAAAGCGTATCCTTCAAAGTGGGAGCCAATATAGCAGTTGTTGGTCCAAGATAGACTACTTTCCTTATCTATATTACTCTCACTCTGGAGCTTCCTGGCAACATATCCATGCATGATTTTTGCTGATAAGCATGCAGCTTTTCCTCCATGGATTCACTGCGATACTTCTGAGCGACTTCCCTTGGTGTGAGTTTTTGATTATCACACAGGGAATATCTCTCGGGGAGTTTCTTCCCAACTCTCATGATCTTATCTGTCTCATGCAGATAGACTTGCTCGAGAGACGGGCTCCTACGCTTCAAGGTTCGTAGAGGGATATGATGCGACATTCAAATGCTGTCTGGACTGATGTCAGGCCTCTGCCTCCCTGCTTACGTTTCAAGTAAAGGCCGTCTGTGTCACTGTTGGTGTGGAAGTTTCCTGTGTTGTTTAGTATTTTTCGAGTTCCAACATCAACAGCTCGGATTTGGTCTATCGTCTAATTGAGTATTCCAAACGTTGGTGTTATGACAGACACAGCAAACACATTGTGAGCCACTGTTTTATTTTGTGCAGAGAGTTCCGATGACCAAATCTTTCTTAATCGGGTGTAGTATTCCCTGGTTACGCGTTCCTTATTACAGATACCATTATAGGATATGTTCTCATCTATCCCTAGGTATCTGTAGCAGTCCTCATCAGATATCGGGGAAACAGTTAGGCCATTGATGACAATGTTGCTAGATTGGGTTGTTGTTTTTCCCCGCTTTACAGTCATGTATGAGCATTTATCTTGGCCAAACTCCATTCCTATATCCTTTGAGAACGTAGCAACCAGGTCAAGATTTTTCTTCATCCCATCCATGTTCTTGGCATAGAGTTTCAGATCGTCCACAAAGAAATTATGGGTTAGGTTCGTATTTCTGTCCTCCTGTGAGCCAATGATGTAACCCTCACATTTCTTGAGCAGAAAGGACAAGGAGTTTAGTGACAAGATGAATAATATCACAGAGAGATATTCCCCCTCAAATATACCCCTGCGATATTTTATTTTATCAGTGAAAATAGAGTCCTCCATCTCTGTCTTTAACCTTAGGATAGTAGCCCAAGAAGAAGACAGCCTCTCTATGGCTCTGACAATAATGTCTGGAACTTTAGCAAGTTGGAGGGCCTCTATCATCCAAGAGTGGGGAAGAGAATGGAAAGCTTTCCTGTAGTCCAGCCAGACTGTAGCTATATTTCTCCTCAGTTGTCGCACCTCCGACATCTCAGTTTTGTTGATTAGGAGTTGTTCAGCACATCCCCAAACCACTTTCTTTCCAGCTGCTTGCACATCTATGATGATGTTATTATTTTCAGTGATCTTGGAGGAATAGGTTCAAGCAGGCTGTATACATCTTATACATCAAGTTCTGGCATGTAATGGGTCGGTAGTTTTTTTCCAAGTCGGTGTCTTTGTTCTTGGGGACCAGTAATATTTGTGCTAATGTCAACCATTCTGGTATAAGTGTATCTCCCTTCAGAACTTGTTGGTAGACGTCAGTAAGATACCTCCAATAGAATATCAGGTTTGTGTACCAGTAGCCGACAATCATGTCTCTTCCTGGTGTATGTATGTATGCATGTATGTACGTATGTTTACATGTATGTACTTATATATATATATATATATATAGGGTGTCCCAAAAATGTATACACATATTTAGAATGCTTTTGAAGAGTATATATTTTATTGGACACCCTGTATATATATATATATATAAGTATGTATACGATGTATACGTACATACATATATGTATACAGACGTACAGTAGTATGTATATACATACATACATGCACACATATATATATATATATATGTACGTATGGGTTTACCGAAAATTTATTATAATGCTCGGTTTGTTTGTAAACAAACAGCCCGAATTATTAGCCGTTCAGTGTTCGGCAAACATCGTTGGCATTTTGTTCAACACTGCAAAGGAACGATGAACTAGTTTCTAGCTTATTAACTGTCATCACACCGTATACCTTCCTGTCAGTTGATTGAACGTTTGAAAGTATATACTTTCCTTATGCATATTAACGGCTGAGCAGCCTAATTTACATATCGAGTGAGATAGTTGGCTGGGCGTACCGAAAACGATAAATGGGTTTACCGAAACATTTATTATAATGCTCGGTTTTTTTGTAAATAAACAGCCCGTACTTACATATATATATGTGTTCATGTATTTATGTATAAACATACTACTGTAAGTCTGTATGCACATATATATGTACGTATACATACTTATATTTAAGTATCAGCCGTACTAAGAGTGAGAAATGAAATTTCCTTTTTTCCATAATATATATATATATATATATATATATATATATATATATATATATATATATATATATATATATATATATATATATATATAAATTGTGATTTATGGAGGCGTTTCTATGATGGGAAATGGGGAATATATACAAACGGTATTCGAGGTTAACTTTGCCTTTCATCCTTACGGGGTCGATAAAATAAAGTACCAGTAATGTATTGGGTAATTTGCGGGCCTTGTGCATAAAGTAGAAACAATTATCATTTATAGCGATTCTGCGTTTGAAATTCAACTTTTCAGACACACACACACACACACACACACACACACACACACATACACACACACACGTACGCACGCACGCACGCACACGCACGCACGCACACACACACACACACACACACACACACACACACACACACACACACACACACATATATATATATACATACTAAGGTCCTTGTAAGTAGACGAGAAAACAGAACCCAGATCCCCTCAGGGCAATGGCCTTGCTCAGTATGTAGGAAAGGTGTAGGTAGGAACTCCATTCTCTGCCCCAAATGCAAGCAATTGGTACACAAGAGATGCAGCGGGATCTCAGGAAGCTTAACTAAGAATGTAGGCTTCACATGCAACAGCTGTGCTGGGACAGCCAGCATCAAACAGCCACAGGAAACAGTACCACCAATCTCTGGGAGGGCTCTGTAGAAACAGTAGACAGCTTCTGCCACCTAGGTGACCTAATTAGCAGTGGAGGTGGGTGTTCGTAAAGTACAATAAGTAGATTAAGAACGGTATGGAAGAAGTTCAGGGAGCTACTGCCACTGCTAGCTGCAAAAAGCTTTTCCCTCAAAATGAAAGGCAGACTGTATGATGCGTGTATACGAACAGCAATGTTACATGGTAGTGAGACCTGGGCGCTAACTGTCGAAGACTTGCGTAGATTAGAAAGAAACGAAGCCTGCACGCTCCGATGGATGTGTAATAGTAATATACGCGAACGGCAAAGCATAAACGAATTGAGAGAGAGACTGAACATAAGAGGAATCAAATGCTGTGTGCAGGAGGGGTGGTTGCGTTGGTTTGGACATGTGATGCGTGTGAAGAATGACAGTTGCATAAAAAGGTGCAGAGCACTAGAAGTCGAAGGAAACTGCGGAGTGGGGAGACACAAGAAAACCTGGTATGAGGTGATAAAAGCCGACCTTACCCAATTACACCTCTCAAAGGCGATGACACACGACTGTGACCTCTGGCGTCACACAGTAATACAGAACGCCACACACCCCACGGATATAAGCCGAAGCTGAAGCATATAGACAATATGCCCCCACCCTCTCCCACTGCAAAGTGGTCGTGGAGGTGCGACGGCAAAAAAGCACCCAGCACACACTTTAAAGTGGACGTGTAGGTGCCAGGGAAAAAAGCACCCAGCACTCATTGTAAATGAGGTTGGTGTTAGGAAGGGAACCAGCTGTAGAAATCAAGCCAGAATCAGTTCCGGTATGAGCAAGACAAGGTCAGCCGACCGGACACTGCCCACAACAGGACAACCCGTCTCACCCATGCTAGCGTGGAAGAACGGACGTAAAACGGTGATGATGACATACATATATATACTTACAGTAATCATGTTGACTAATTGAGGTTGCTTATGCAACGCACAAATCAGTGAATAATGACACAATACGATTTAAGCCTTTAACGTCATATATTTTCTTCCAAATATGAGTTGTCAGTCGGTGATGGAGCTATGATACATATTTCAATGGCGATCGTGGCTACATGATTGTTCCATTTTATAATCAGTCACGTTATATCATTAAACAGCAACTTATGAAATAAGGTTACATTTCCAAGGCAATCCAATCTAAAGACAAGGAACTGATGGAAATGATGTTTTCATGGAAACAGACTTCGGCTATGAAAACATCATTGATTAGGTGCCTTTTCTGAGATCCCGGCCACCCAACACACACGTGTCAACAAGAAAATATCTTCCCTATTTAAGGCGTTTAACATCTTGGGGCAAATTTCTTCCTCTCGAGCGGCCTTCCGACATTTGAATTCTTTAATTGGTCTTGTGACTTCAGCCTCCGAAAAATTAGTCATCGCTCCCAGATGCATCTCCTTGATAGCTGATAGTGATAATGATTGCGTCATATATTTTAGTTATAACTTATAGATAAAAGGACATCATCATATGCTTTTGGTGCGGCTTCAACAGAAATCGTGACGATAGCAAGTTTTGTTTGTAAGACACAACAAAAGCGTGAAGTTTGCTAGTGTTGTAAGTCTTCATGAAACAACAAAGTGAAAGTTAAAACATATTTTCATTGGTTCACATTTGTTTTATTTTCTCTGAACATGTAGCCCCACCTCTGAAGGAATGGTTATTGAACTTTGGCCATCAACCTCCCCCTCTCTCAGCAAGCCGATTTTGACTATTTTCCAAACAAAATACGATATCCTATTTTTTTTTATTATTTACGTGACATCTTATCGTCTAGTAAAATTGTTTTTTTATATCTTTTGGAATTAAAGTAATCATCTATTGTGTAATATAAAAAAAGGCGAGCATTCGAATCCAAATAAAGTTTAGTATTCTGTATTTTATTTTTAGAAAATGTTTACCCAGCTACATCATTCATATTAAAGTAAATAATGGTAGGTGGGGAAAAGGCAGAGTCGTTAGGCATAATGCTTTATGGTATTCGTTCCAGCTCTCCACACTCTCAGTTCAAATCCCCCCGAGGTCAACTTTGCCTTTCCTCTATATCTCTTTCTCACTTCTTCTCTCTATCACTCTTTCTTTCCTTATCTAGGAGAAATAAGCACCATTCAGACCTGTAGTAGGGATGGGCTCCACCAGGTTTTAAAATGTATACCCCAAAAGCTGCATGACACTATGGCATCCTTACGACTCCAACAGGAATTATTGAGTCATACAAACTTACAAATATGGTAAACGTTCGAATCTACTTCAGGAAATGTATTCCATAGTGTTGTTCCAAAAGTCCAGCATCTCTAGATACAAGATTCGATACTTCATATTAGAAATATACAGCTGAGAAGGTTTTAAATTTATATTATTAGTGAATTTATGTCAAAGCTAAGGTGATATAAAGTTATGTATGGACCATAGATGTACAGGAATAATTAATTCAAGCTCTTAATGAATATAAAATGACCGAAGATTTTTCATGGAGAACATCAGATCACGGTACATCCCAACGACTAGCTCGTCAGCGTTTAGCAACTAATGGCCTTCTGTAGAGCTCAGATGAAACCCACAATAAAATACTCTCTGATATTTGTGACAGTGCTACTGTTACACTGACCGGTATCCTAGATCACAGTCAGGGCACTCAATCTTCTGACTCACAAACGTCTTGTGTCTTTTCCTGATTTATTTTACCGTTAGTATAGGGGCTGCATCCCAGTCGCAGTTTGCTAAAATCATGCCATCCCTATTTAAACAATCCTCACTCACTCTTGTCTCTCCTCTCATAACCCAAGTTTTCTCCAACACCACACCTCAAACCCAGCACTGACCGTTATGCTCAGTACACCCTGTCAAGAACGTTTATTATCTGGAACACACTCCTTGCTCTTATCATTCCCATAGGAGTACATCAAAACAATTTAAACAGAATATCACCGACATCGATCTTTCCTGTGCACTGACCCTTTCTCCAGACATGCAAAATTTAAAAGATTTAAAAGTGCGGATATTTTGCTTGGTGAAGATGAAACAAGCATATGTTGTGTAATAAAATATCTTTACAGCGTAAATATATTTTGAATATATATATGAATAATCACCCTCTATTCTACAGATTGTACTGATTCAACTGACCTATTATAAGGTTATATAAATAGAGAGTCACGTATGTTTCTTTGAGAATTAATCATATATTCACAAAAGAATAAGTAAATGGCAAGTACAAAAGAGTCTGAAGTATTCTATTAAAACACGAGACTGAAGATGTTGTCATGGCATAAGATTTTTAACAACAATTCTATACTGCTTTCTTCCTACTCAAACGATCACACATTTCCTGAGATCACAATCATACTAAATTCTCCAACTGTCAAACTGTCAAAAGTAACAGAGAAAGAGACGCGTACACACATTATAAACATATATATATATATATATATATATATATATATATATATATATATATGTGTGTGTGTATATATATATATATATATATATATATATATATATATATATATATATATATATATATATATATATGTATATATGGATATAGGTATATATATAGATATGCATATATATATATATATATATATATATATATATATATATATATATATATATATATATATATATATATGTATATATATAATAATATATGTAGTAAGAAACACAGTAAATCGTGTCTAATATTACGAGGGTTGAAGAACCACATTTGTTTGAAATATTTAACCATGAAGCAGACAGAATGATAAAATAAAATTAAATTATATTATACAAACCGCCTCAATAACTATTATATCTCTCGGAGAGATTAGGGATTAATCTTTTTCGTCCTGATTATGTTTGTAACAGATAATCCACGGACATCATCAGCGAGAGAATCTGATTAAATGCGACAAACACCTAGTACTAACGTTCACACAGAAAAATGAAGTCATCACCTCGTGTGCCGTAAGTCAAAAGTGGTGTGAGTGTATTGGTTAGAAATAACAGTCCAACACACGCGACTTAATAAGCTCACCTCTTGAGGGAGCCGAAATATAAATGAAAGTTAGAGTTAATAACTCATACTGAAACCACACCCATCTATATCATGTTAGAATATACGTATGTACATATGGTATGTTATACTGTACGTTGGGTTTGGGTTAGTCGAGAGGAAAGTACTGTGCATGTGGCCTTCAGTGAACTTCCAAGACCGATGAGATCAATGCGGTTAACACTTCTCCAGTATTGTTGAAAGTCTGGGGAAAAATAGATACATGGTCTGGATACCAGAGGGCTGACTTTCTAGGGAGTAAGAATAGATGGAGTTAGTGTGGTTGCAGAATTAAGATCACTATAATCGACAAGGGGGAAAGAAACAACGTGGAAATGTCCATGTTATCGCAAATGGTATAAAAGGTCACCAGCAAAAAATGATGAGTTCCTTCGAATGAAACAGTTCTAGTCCTGTAGAAGCCATTTCTATATTAAATGTTTATATTCTTCTATGTATTGAGTACCTTACTTACTGTGGTTACCCCCGATTGAACCCGGTAGAAACTTATATATATATAAATGTATGTATGTATATAAACTTGTGGTATAGGCTGTTTCTTAATAGCCGGGGCTGTGATTTGGTCGCTTCATTCTGCAAAAGTATAGTGTAATAAGGAATATTTCGACAAATTAAGACGTTACTACACTTTAGAAAGGGGGAAACAAGTATAAAATTCTCTCTCGTACTTGTACATAATCAATAATGAAAGTATAATATTAAATACGAATTAATATTCTAGCTATATTTGCCGCATATTTAATTTTAGTTCATCATGTTAATGTTATAGGAATTATATATTCTTTTCTCCGCTTAACTATGTTCTATATATGCAACAGGGTGGGACCCTAGTGCTTAACGTTAATTATACCAATGCAATAAAGATTTAGACATTTATAATCCAAGATTATGAATATAAGCATATCACCGTCAATAATTTGTATCCCTTGTTCTCTAAGCTTATTACAACGCTGTTAGTCTTATATGTTTCTTTAAATGAGACCCCACTAATCTGTTGCATCCTCAATGGTTTCATCTTCATATTTTGTATTGCAATCAAATTATTTCAGCCAAGCCAGAGCCATGTCACTGTTATGAACAACTGGAAGATTTAAATGATTCAACACGTTTAATGCAACATTGATTCGGTTTTTGTGTAGTACTTATTTACAAATAGATATAATAGTACACGATAGAGTTTAGTGTAATATCTACTAATCGTCCAGTGCAACTGAAGTTATAGGAACTATACCTGTCAACTCTCCCCCTCCGACGAGGAGATTTCCCTGTTTTGGCTCATTTCTCCCTCTCTCCCCGTTTTGTGAAAAAGAGTATAGCTTTCATGGAGTAAAATCCCCCCCCCCATTTTAACTCATTTCCCCCCACTTTCTGGCACTTTTTTCAAGGTATTCCCCGTTTATTAGAGGTTGGCAGGTCTGAGGAACTGTAGATGTTTTGTTTGGCAATCATAACAGCAAGATATGATAAACACATTGTTCTAAGTTGCATAAAGCTTCGAAACAAGAACATGTCGGGTTTTCAGATGTTTCCAAAGAATTTGTTTTATTAAAATATCTTATTATTTCTAAAGTAATCTAATTTTGTTACCAGATTAGGAATGCCAAGTTACCTCCAGCAATTTTAGTTTATTTTCTATCTATAATTTTCTAACAAGTCTGGTAATAATTCGTGGTAAACTATTTATGAAGAGAAGCAGTAAAATAAAGAGATACGTATGGGGAGAGGTGGTGGGGAAAGAATTCACCGTATAATGAAAAAGATGAATAGTTTTGTAGATCTAAAATATCTTTCTATGGGAAAGAACTAACTACAATTAATTGTATTTTTAATATGTCATTTCCTTTTCTACATTAAAAAAAACATTTTATTTTGTCTTTTCTAATCAATTTTAGCTTATGAGAGCTCCAATAGTTCTCCCCCACTTCAAAACACTTAAACTAGAAAAACAAAATTGAAAAGAAGAAAACGATAACGGCGACGAGAGCAGTAAATGAATCTTTATTGATTATACACCTTAGACTTATATCTACTTAATCATCGATGGGAGGGGAAACACATGAAAGACGATGTTTTTCGGCTTTACATGATTGCTAAGGTTACATTAGTGCTTTTACTGCTCGAAATAAAGACATTTTTTCACTTCAACAAAGTTATTTCCGTGAGTTAAACGAAAGTATGCTTTTCAAGATCATGTATATATATATATATATATATATATATATATATATATATATATATATATATATATATAGAGAGAGAGAGAGAGAGAGAGAGAGAGAGAGAGAGAGAGAGAGAGAGAGAGTGAGATGGAAAGAGGGAGATCCACATACACACAACCATACACATACACACACACACACACATATATATATATATATATATATATATATATATATATATATATATATATAAATATGTACTGTGTTAGATTCTCTCTATTCTGAGACCATAATGTTTCCAATCCCAAATTCTATTCTGTATTCATTGTGGGCATATTTTAATTCGGCTGTTCTCTGTCCAGTCATACAGCGTTTTAAAAATCTGTCAAGGACGACGTCTCCCCATTTGAACAAAAATATCAAAATGAGAATCGCCTGTTGGTATCGATAGCTACTGGTTAAGTGTAGAGCATTACTAACCATTTAACTCACATTTTGTGGGGATTTGATATGAATGGGAGACATGGCACGAATATCAGCATGTTTAGAATTCAACGACATTAAATCAAATGGTGCATTTATTAGGTTTAATTAATTAAACATGCACCGTATGAGATATTTGTTTGAGTGATCTCTTATTTTTTCGTCTGTCGTCAGTTATGCCCTCTCAAATTATATTTACCCCGTCCAGCTGGTTTTTTCCAGTACAGGGCAAAGTCGGTATTTTATGTAGCAAGTAATGCTCTTCGTATTACAAATGAAACGGTCGTTGCCATAGGAAAAGTTAGATCCCATAACAAGACCGGTGTTGCCACCAAAGTCAATGTATATAGGATGGGTGTGACGGACACCGAAAGAAGACGAAAAAACATCTATAGACCAGAAGCTGACCTGGCCACCTTTTGAAGGAAAAAAAATGTATTGAAAGAAGAGTAGTAACTATGTCAGCCTATAGGAGACAGACATTTTTGTAATGGTATGGCAAGGAAATGGAAGGTCAGAAAAACGAGATGAGGGGTGGCAGTATGGTTATAAATCTTGAGGGCGGAGAGACTATCAATAACAATGGCAGAGCGTAATTAGCTATTTGGAGGTATCACACTGTCTCTATTAATGAAAACTTTTATGAGACTAGGCTCCGATGCCAGAGGTAGGACTACAGACTAGGCAAAGGCAAATGATTGGGGATTACCGGATGACGGAAATGTTGAAGAAGTCTTGTGGAAAAAATATACGTGAATTCTATGCAGAGTTGTAGTAGAGCAACAAAGCGATAACTGTAGTATTTGATGAAGCTTTTTCCCTGAAGACGACCAAGATAAAGGTTTGCATGTTTGAGTCTCACACTGGTTCTCATAGACTCTCCAGTTGTACGATGGTAGACAAATCTGGAGTAGGAAAAGCATTTTAGGCTGAGGACGAGATCAATGTACTGGAGAATGTAGTGGTGCTACGCTAAATCATTTTACGTCGTCAAGTGCACCCATCATCATGAAGGATGACATTTGAAAAGGGAAATAACAACCGGGATGAGATCAGTGTGCCAGTTGCAGACAGAAATGAACAGAGAATGACTGACGATATTGTTTTGATGGATATTGGGCAGGATGGAGAGACTGGAGGTAGTGCGTTGTAAGTGGGAAATATATATTTAAAACATTTGTCACGCTTTCGTCAGTACCACTTTATTTGCATGCGTAAATACACATATGTGTATGAGTGTGCTTGTGTCTATGTATGTGCGTGTGAAAAGAGCTATAGAAAGCTATAGAATGTGTATAAACAGATTTACTATTAATAGGCAACATGCTTATTTCCGTTATTAAATAGAATGAAAATTTGTCTTCATTTTTATAATTTCTTTTCTATTTCTTTATCTATATCATCATTTCTCTAGTATATCACAATTTCTCTTGCATTAAGAGTCATATGGGTGTATATGAAAGCATATAATGTATGTTTATGTGATTAAATCTAATTCATATGGGAAGCTTCAATGAACATGTTGGCACTGACTACTTGACATGGAAAAGAGTGATGAGAAGGAACAGCGATCCTGATGAAATACGAAGGAGAGGCCTTATTAGATTTCTGTTCTATTAGTGGTCCTTCTATTATGAACACGTTCTTTCAGCACAAATACATCTATAAATACATATGGTATAATGGGAATCATGTGGTATAATGCTTTGCTGTTGCTTTTGAATGTGCTTTTAATTTGCAATGCATTAATTGATATGGTATGAACCTCAGCGATTGGTATGAAGTTATCTTATGTATTATTCTTGAAATTTATAACAATATCTAAATTCCTGAAGATAGGTAGAGCGATGGACAGATACCTCGGATATATCGTTGTATAGCCTGCCCTTATAGGAACTTCCAATTCTCTGTGGAACTGGAATCATATTATTCCAGTTCCTCAGAGAAATAACAACACAACCAGGAGCTGGACATATCGATGTATTGACGGAGTAAAACACACTTCAACAACATGTGTACCTGTCTTTCCCACACCAATTCGGACTGCCTGAAGAGGTCACAGCCAATGATGGCTGTCACCGAAATATATATAGCAGTATATCTATAATTTATAATAAACGAAGCTAAATTTTACATATTTGACTTAATTATTTTACATTACTCCGGAGTAAAACCAACCTGCGTACTTCGTCGAGTGCTCCAATCTGCATACTTAGGTGTCGGTAAACAACCAACATATACAACAAAAAAAAATATATATATATATATATATAGAGAGAGAGAGAGTGAAAGAGAGGGAGAGAGGGGGAGAGAGAGAGAGAGAGAGAGAGAGAGAGAGAGAGAGAGAGAGAGAGAGAGCATGAGATGGCGTGTCATTGTAGAACCTCGGATAATTACTTATCACACAGACATATGATGAAAGATGTTCCAATCGTGACCATCCTGACTGATATTTCAGTTTCAGTATTATTCGATCTACATTATCCCGTCTACTTCCTATTTATTTGAGTCGGTAAGATGTGAAGAAGCCTTGTGTGATTGCGTGACAACTTAAAAGCTTGCTCAGTAGCAATTCTATTGGAATTCTAGTTTGATTGACATTTTCGTAATTATATATCTTTTAAATACTTGAGACCAGTAATTCGCTAGTAAGTACTGTAGTAAATACCATTATATAATATGATGGTGGTGGAGAAGTGGATGAGGAGCGGGAGAGGGGGAGGAGGAGGAAGAAGAAGAAGAAGAAGAAGAAGAAGAAGAAGAAGAAGAAGAAGAAGAAGAAGAAGAAGAAGAAGAAGAAGAAGGGGGTGATATGGTAGTGGTGGTGGTGGTTGAGTAGGAGGAGGAGGAGGAGGGGGTATTGGTAGATGGTTACGATGACAATCAAAAGGAGTGCAGCGATATCAATAACGATTATGATAATATCGACGATGATGATGATGTCAACATCTCTAATGACGACGAGATAAACAATGTCCAAAATAACCACAACGTTGATGATGACGACGACGACGACGAAGATGGTGTTGAGAAGGATGACGAGAATGATGATGAC
This sequence comes from Eledone cirrhosa, assembly GCA_964016885.1. NCBI lineage: Eukaryota > Metazoa > Mollusca > Cephalopoda > Octopoda > Eledonidae > Eledone > Eledone cirrhosa. Next base: position 263,691,420 of record OZ024743.1, on the reverse strand, counting down.
GACGAGGATGATGACAAAGACAATGATGATGACGACGACGACAAAGATGATAATGAGACGACAATGGTGATGACGACGAGGATGATGATGAGAATGATGACCATCATGACAACGAGATTGATCATATAGTTGGACGTTGAAGAATAATTGTTTCTACTTTTGGCACAAGGCCAGCAATTCACCAGTACGTTACTGGTACTTTATTTTATCGACCCCGTAAGGATGAAAGGCAAAGTTAACCTCGGCGGGATTTGAACTCAGATCATAAAGGGCCGTAACTCTTTGCTGCAAAGCATGGCGTCCGACCCTCAACCGATACTGCCAATCCACCGATTAGAATAATAATAGCTAATCTTTCTCACATCTACTCATTGAGAGTGAACGAAGAGGTTAAGGAGGTATGAAATACATATGGATAAGATACACATGTCAGAATGTGTAATTATAGCAATATAGTAAGTCATTTAATGACATTATACAACCTTATATATACGAGTGTATATGAAAATATATGCAATATGTTAAGTATAATAAACATACAAAAACCTCGTTATGATTGTTTTAAAGCTGTGATCATGCCACAGGTATCTCAGTAGTGATGAGAATGCCAGCTAGCTATTTCAGGATTTGTTACAAACTCAACAAGATTAATACACTACCATTTCTGTAAAATTATCGACTGATTAGCGACAACATCGTTCCACCATACTAGAATCTAAATATATTGATAGAGTATTCTCATTTGAGTGTTAATCGTTTCTCAGACCATGAAAAATGAGAATGATTTCATTTATTGGCCACAAGTATCGATCCATGAAAAATAATAATGGTTTCTGATGTATGTGCAAGGCCAACAATTTATGGGGAAAGGGAAAGTCGATTAAATTGGCCCCAGTGCTATACTGGTACTTTTATTTACCGACCTGTAAGAAAGAAAGGCAAAGCAAACCTCGGCCACATTTGAACTCAGAACTTAAAGGGACGTAACTCTATGTCGCAAAGCATCTTGTCCGACGCACTATCGATGCTGCTAATCCACCGTACACAGCAATATATCTATCAAGGAAAGGGAGAATATAAAGATCTTGAAATAGAAATTACCCGAATGTGGCGGATGGAAACAGAAACGATCCCTAATGCTCTAGGAATGTTAAAATATATATATATATATATATATATATATATATATATATATATATATATATATATATATATATATATATATATATATATATAACGAAAGCCGTAGGACATACAAATACATACAGCCTGGAGAAAATAGGACTACTAGACTAAAAGTAATCTCAATACAATAGAAATAACAACACACAACAACACTGCACATACACAAAGGCACACACAACTGTGTTCGGTAATGCAGTGACGACACGCAATAATAAAAATGATGATGATGATGATGATGATGATGATATGACGAACGGAGCAATAAAACAAACCTTACAAAATAACAATGTTATCTTTTGCTTCAACTGTGAGGACAAAGTCCGCTGAAGTTTGCCTTGTCTAAAAGCCTCAACACTAGCGCGAATCCATGGCACGTACGAATGTAAAGTC
>OZ024743.1:263679845-263682345 GCA_964016885.1 Eledone cirrhosa | reverse complement strand
TTTTATAACTATTGATTTTTTCTGCTAGAGATGTTGTATTAGCCAGTGCGGCATTTTTAAAACTATGCTTGTGGGTATTAAACCTTGTCTTAAAATTGTTAGAGGTAGCTCCTATATATGAGCAAATAGAATCTTTAGTTTTAACATTACATTTATAGACTATGTTGTTAACAAGACAATTCCCTTTTAATGGGCAGTTTGCTTTGTTTCTACAGTTACAACCTTTCGTTAATTCTGTATTTGAGGAGATATTATGGTTAATTTGATGTACTGGTGGTATACTTATGGTTTTCTTACATTTATATGCATTATAGGCACTTATATTTTGTTTTATGTTATTTGTTGTAGAGTATGAGAATTTAACTGTAGACCTATTTAAGATTTGATGGTATTTGTGGTTTGGCGGGAAGTTTTTCTCTAGGATATAAAAAATTTTTTTAGAAATATTATCCTTAATTTGTAAATTAAATGGAGCATTATACCAAGTAACCCGTCTATTACGGTTTCTATGTTGTTTATTATTTTTATTATTTTTATAGGTTGTATCGTGATTTTTACTAGGAGGATTAATGTTAATGATCTCACCACAACCATTTTTAGTTATATTTGTAGATTTAGGTGTTTTATCCTTTTTATTAGGAGTTTTATTATTAATATTTATTAGAGTTGTATGATGAGTAGTTTTTTGAGAGTTACTATACTTTATATTAGAAGATTTGGTATTTTGGGGTATAGTGTGGGTGGCATTTAGGTGTGTACTTTTCATTTGGTGTTTGTTGGTAATATTAGGTTGTATGCTTTCAGTATTTTTAGTAGAAGGTATATATTCTAATCTATTTTTGTGGCCACTTCTATCTAGAGCTTCGTTATAGAAGGTCGCATTTTTATCAAATACATCTTGGTTAGAAGAAAGGTTAGAAATTCTAAGTGATATATTATATGCAAGGTTTTTAAGGATAGATTTAGGGTGATTAGATTGTGAGTGTATGTAATGTAAGTTTTGGTTTGGTTTATGGTAAGGTTGGTAGATACCCGTAGCTAAATCTAAAGTTATATCTAGGAAATTTACTACTTTACTTGTTTTTTCAAAAGTAATATTAAGATTATAATAGTCTTTAAGGAAAGTTCTAATATGTTTTTTGTTTTTTTCAATTTCTGAAAGGCTAAGGTTGTTAGAAAGAAGAAGACAGTCATCACGATATAAACCACCTTTGAGGTGGGGAAAGGAGGCATTTATGTTGAAAAGGAGAAAGAGGCCCACAAGATCAGTAATTTGGGCGGAATCGCTTGAACCCATAGTAATATCAAATAGATTACTATATGTGTTTCTGGTCCAGTATTCATTCTGAAATTCAATAAGTGTTAGTCTAGCATGTGTAATAATATTAATGTCATCCAAAGTTAAGTTAGATCTATTTTTAGCAAATATCAATGCTTTGTTCAGGAGTATAGGTGATATAGAAGAATAGTAATTATCTATATCAAATTGTAGAAATGAAGCAGAAGATTTACATCTAATATTTTTAAACCAGTTAATTACCTGGGAGGTGTTTTCCCAGAGTGGTAAAATAACGTGTTTTCTTATTTGTGGGATGACTCTATCCAAATTTTTTTTGCTAATTATTCCAATATCTGATTTGGAGGGACATATAAGTCTAATAGAAGGATTTGAGTTAAAGTTTGATTTATGATCCTTCAGGTTGAAGTGTGGTCTTTTCAATGCCAAAGGTTCAGTTCTAACTTCAATGTTTAGTTTTTTTACTATGTTGTGTGTTTTGTTGTTGATGTTGGTGAGTGACGCATTATTAGATTTTTTATAATTTTTTCTGAGTTCTTTATATATGAACTCATTATAATGTTCAATATCCATATGATACAAGTTACCAGTTTTGTCCGAGTGGACATGGATTTTTTTAGACTTTTTTAGGTCCAATAGGGTAGAATCAAGGTCCTTTTGAAAGACGGATTTATACTTTTTAAATTTGAGGTGTTTAATTAAATTAAAAAGGTCTTTCTCGAAGTCTTCAAGTAAAAAGTTGTGTGGTGGATTCTTGTAAGTATTGAAATCATACATATATTTCCGATCTGCTTGTTTAGATTTTCTATCGAAGTGGTAGGCTCTCCATCTAACCCTTCTGATAAAATTATTAGTTTTTTGAATCATAAGGAGTAAGAAGTCATCCTTAGAAGGTATTGGTATGTTTTTTAAAGAGGTTCCCAAATATTGTTTTTCCATTGTGATATGGATGATGGACAATTGAAAGAGCTCAACTAAATGTATATGGGTTTATAAAATCATACATATATATGTATATACATAAATATAAAATTAATACACACATACAGTACAAAAATACGAATATTTCCGTGAAAATAGGAGCAAAATTATGTAGATAAATCTACCAAGAGTTTACGGTAGTGTCCAATCCGTATGAAGAACTCAATGTATTCCGGATATCATGGAAAGAAGAGATGTAATGAAAAATCACTTTCGGTGAAA
>OZ024743.1:263662345-263667345 GCA_964016885.1 Eledone cirrhosa | reverse complement strand
TTATAACTTATAACTGGCCAGAATGTCATAGTAGAACCCCCCTCTCTCTCTCTCTCTCTCTCTCTCTCTATATATATATATATATATATATATATATATATATATATATATATATATATATATATATATATATATATATATATATATATATATATATATATATATATATATATATATATATATATATATATATATATATATATATATATATATATATATATATATATATATATATATATATATATATATATATATATATATATATATATATATATATATATATATATATATAATATATATATATATATATATATATATATATATATATATATAATAATGTATATATATATAAAAGTATATATGTGTATATATATATATATATATACATTATATATATATATATATATATATATATATATATATATACATATATACTTTTATATATATATATACATTATATATACATATATATATATATATATATATATATATATATACATTATATATACATATATATATATACATTATATATACATATATATATATATATATACATTACATATACATTATATATACATATATATATATGTGTATATATATACATATATGTATATATATATATATATGTGTATCTATATATGTATATATATACATATATATAAATATATGTATATATATATATGTATATATATACAAATATATATATATGTATATATATATATATGTATATGTATATATATACATATATATATATACTTACATATATATATACTTATATATACTTATATATATACTTTTATATATAAATATATATATATATATATATCACATGATGAATGAGTTTCCTCCTCGCCAACTGGAAATAATTAATATTGGTAGTAACAATGATTTCATAGATAACGGAATCATTACAGCTGTCCTCAAAATGTCGGATAGCATTTAGCTTTGTATGTAATGTATGGAAGCATAACTGCTTGTGCAGTCGTAGGTGCGCTAAAGTGACATATGATGTTTCTTGTGCATTTTAAACCTGACAGAGCCCTTCTTTCTCCAAGTCAACCCTTCCTCCATATCGCTTTCTCACTTTCTCGCCATCACACACTGACTGACACACACACACACACACAAACGCACACATACAATCACGCACGCACACACACACACATACACACACTTTCTCTCTCTTTCTCTACCGACATTAAGTGGGTAGATGTAAGAAGGATGTAACAAAAATGGGATCGATAAAATATGCAACTGACATAAAAACATAAGTACTGCGTTTGATATGGTCGATGAATTAAAACCTGTGTTCCAGCATGGCCGCAGTCTAATGACTGAAACCGTTAAAAAATGTCTTTGAATATCTTCTTTCTCTCTCTCTCTCTCTCTCTCTCTCTCTCTCTCTCTCTCTCTCTCTCTCTTCTCTCTCTCTCTCTCTCTCTCACACCTAATTATATGCAAAGGACATGTTATTGATATTAACACGTTTATGCCTTTGCTAATGTCATCAGCAGTGTCAGCGAATTAACGACGATACCTCACCCAAGATTAAATCTACAGGGTGTCCTAAAAATATGTATACACACTTTACCTGTACAGGCAATATGTATTAGAATGCTGTTGAAGTGTGTATACATGTTCGGGACACCCTGTATTTTATTCTTTGTTGCTCATCTTAAAATGAGGGGGTTTTTTTCGGTACAATCTCAAGATTTCGGATTTACTTTTGAAAAGGATATGATATGTAGTCGTGTCTATTCTATTGGAAACAGCTTCGAGTTAAAATCGAAACAGCATCGCATTCTCAGCTTAGTGGTAGTATATTTCCATTCCTTACACGACGTAACAGTCTAGCTTTCTCATAAGTAACTACTCTCAGGTCTTGAATAATCGTCCCACCCCAGTTTATAAATGTTTCAGATGTTTCCAGCCCCTACCCTGCTTACTAAATTTTGCTATTCTATCTCCAGCGAAATTTTATTGTAAGTGATTCATATCGATACAGCAGTTAGAGAATCTAATAATTATTATATTTTACATTAAAAGAAAACATTATATATGCCAAAAGAAGAACATTACAAGAAATACAATATTTACGAACGTACTCAATACAAATATCGATTCTTCCCCACACGTTTATTCCAACTCCCTTCCTTATCATTTGCGTCCCCGAATTTAAGAAATGCCCCCCCCCCCCCCCGCTTATTCCATCTCTCCCCCCTATTATTTGGGACCCGATAGTACATCTTATAAGGCAAACGATCTGGCAAATACGTGCAAATCTATCTTGCACTGAGGTAATCTAATAAATTTGAAACGTGTCCGAGATTGCCACCATCGTTACAAAAGATCGGGCTGACAGTTTATAGGCTACCTCCATTTGATTTTTAACAAATTTAAATTTCCGACTACTTCCCCTTGTCTTGTTCGACAATTGTTATTATGATAGGTATAATTTCAAGGGATTGACAATTATTTGGGGCTCGTTAAATTAAGTATGTTGCATTGAATGTAACAGTGAGATACACTATCTAAACTATAATAAAGGAAGGTCTGCGGGATTGCGTACGGTTTATTTTTATTTTTATCCCGTTTGTAAAATAAGTTGGATTATTTTGAATAAATAATGAATGAATATTACATAATTTATGTACTCAATTTAGTAAACAAAAATAATTTCGTAAAAATAAATAATTTCAAATTGACTTCTTTTCAAAGTTGCACTTCCGGTATATCGTCACCACCACCTCCATTTCAACTACCATATATATATAGAAAGAGAGAGTTTGTGAGAAGGGAGATAGACAGATTATGATTTTCTACACTTGGCGCGTATGATTGTCCACATACATACATCTATATGTATGAGTATATAACTATTATGAGTATATAACTATAATCGCGCAAACACAAACTTATAAAAATACACTCTCACACACATAATTCACACAAATACACATAGATTCACACAAACATACATACTTTCACAAAAACATACATACATTCACACATATACATTTACACAACATACATACATTCATAGATATTATAATTGAATATAAAAGAAAGACGAACACAGATATATACATATATGTGTTCAAATCGTAAGGGACCAGATTCCCTAAGGTAAAAAGAATACTAACTATAGACAATAGGGTTTGCCAGACTCAATTTAAGAATAAATCAAGAAAATAAATAAAAACCGGAATTGTGGTAACTACCAATCACCCAGACAGCTTTTGGTAATGCTGTTTCGCAAAATTAATTGTGAATAGGAATGCCAATTCTTGCTCATTAGTGGATGAGACACTTCTAAGTATATTAAGAAACTGAATAGTGTGCGTATATATAAAAACACATGGTATCTGAACTTAGCGCGTCTCACAAACTTACTCCACTAAAAATAGCAGCCAGGTTTATTCGACATTTGAATTAGCTCAACAAATTAACGGAGCCTAATATATCAGAGGTATATATTAAGTTAGAAACTCAAAATAGTCTCTTACAATAAAATGGCTCTAGAGTTAGGCAAACCCTATTGTCTATAGTTAGTATTCTTTTCACCTTAGCGAATCTGGTCCCTTACGATTTGAACACATGTATGTATATATCTGTGTTCGTCTTTCTTATATATTCAATTATAATATACGGCTCTGAAAAATCTATTTCCTAGAGATATTTTATTGTAAGAAACTATTTTGAGTTTCTAACTCAATATATACCTTTAATACATAATACATTCATAGATATACATTTAGACAAACACACACATACAGTCATGGTAGCGTTTGGTTTAATTGGAAATGGGAGCGTAAAACAAGTATAACGTTTTATTTATTTATTAACTCTATTTATTTATTAACTCTTTTTTTTAAAACTCATCTAAACTATAACTCGTCAGACGCAAGGACAAAATTTAAAGTAAAACTGTTACTTCACGAATTATGGTTATACTTCTTGGAAGGTTCTCCCCAGGAACAAAGTAGTATCTCCCAAAACAAACTCTAACTTATAATGGTACAACACTACATGATTTGAATCGATATATATGTATAATATGCGCGTGAGTTAAATTGTAAGTTAATCGATAGGCATGTATTATATGCGCGTGGCTTAAGCTGTAAGCTATTTCATAAAAATATTAAAGGAACTTAAAGAAGCTGGTTACAAACGGTAAGACTAGTATATCGAAAAATGTTCATTCTTAAAAACAAAGGAAGATAATTCTCTCTGGAAATTTGTTTCAGGGTCGGGGTGCTAGACGAATTATTTCTCCTCATAAGCATTATGAATGCTGTATAGGCAGGTTTGAATAGAAATGTATATGTGTTATATAGTCTGTAATGTCTTGTGTAAACCTTAAACCTCCTCTAAGAGTTCCTCCCCAAGTAACCTGAAAACTCAAAGAATATGAATTGGATGGGTGTTACCTAGTGTTTATGTAATTTTCAACCACTTTTTAAAAAGAAATGTCTAGCAATTTAAAAAATACATTTCGAATACACACTTTGAAGCACACTGTGTGCGTGTTTGTGTGTGACTTTGGGTGTGTGCGCGTGCGTGATATTGTATTTCACTGAAGAGATCTAATAAAATCGAAACCTGTCTGGAATTCTGACTTGTATTGTTTCTTACAATGAATGTATTAACACTATTATCGCGGCGGAGTAATTTGGTCGTGCTTGGTCAGTTGCGAGTCCTTAGTATTGGTGGCGTAGGAATACTAAGAATGACTTCCGCCCAGCAGTCGATTTCGCGCCTAATTATCAATTCTCCCGCAGTTACGTTCGGGACCTTCTACTGAGTAGTACCGTATAACTCGCTTCCTGATTGTCTTCACCTTGCCCTCTAAAGCCGAGGGTACTCTCGATATATAACTCTGCGGAGAATTACATTTGTCGTTCAACTTGACTATGCGATATATTTGCAGTTCTTCACTCGCCTTGTACTTGTATTAATATGAAGAAGAAAATAAATCTTTATTATGTTTAACTATGCCT
>OZ024743.1:263634845-263657345 GCA_964016885.1 Eledone cirrhosa | reverse complement strand
ATTTTTATATACTTTTGCATCTATAACATTTATATGTATCAACCAGTAAGTATGCGTCCGTGTATAATAATAATTGTTTCTACTTTTGGCACAAGGCCAGCAATTACTCAGTACATTACTGGTACTTTATTTTATCGACACCGTAAGGATGAAAGGCAAAGTTAACCTCGGTGGGGTTTGAACCTAGAACGTAAAGGGCGATAATTCTATGCCACGAAGCATGTTGTCCGACGCTCTATCGATAATGCCAATCCACCATAATAATACTGATTTCTAGTATAGGCACAAGGCCAGTAATTTGGGGGAGGGGAAAGTCGATTAAATCAACCCCAGTGCGTGATTGGTACTTTATTTTATCGACCCCACAAGGATGAAAGGCAAAGTTAACCTCGGCGGGATTTGAACCCAGAACGTAAAGGGCCATAACTCTATGTCACGAAGCATTTTGTTCGACGCTCTACCGATACTGCCAATCCACCATAATGATAATAATAAGAATATGTACTAGAATTGTTTTTCATAAAAATTCTATAAATGTTTCTTATTCTATTACTGATTACTTCCCCCAATGTTTATCTAACATAGATTGCACCATGGACTTGTATTGTGCATGTCGGATAAGCAATTTTCGAAAAATAAACAGAACCAGCTCCCAACAATACCAAAGATAAAGAGAGGAAGATCATACGAAAAATCTGTTCAAGGATTGTATGGGTTGAGTTACTTCTAATTGATACCAGTGAAGACGACTTCTCGATTGAAGAAGGAGAACCTATGGCTAAATAAGTAAAGCACATCAACTCGTATATACGAAGTGTGCCAGAAAATTAACAGAACTGAGTGTGCTGTGGAAGCTATGAGTTGGGTAGGGATTAGCTGGTTGCGTTACTGTGTGACGTAATACTCGGACAGTATATAACTGCGAGCGCAGCTCCCTGCAGCCAATATATGTTCTTTCACGTGCTTTTGTTAACAGCTCCACAATTTTAGGTCATCGAGTGATAGGCACAGAACAACGAACCAGCCTGTTGTTTCTTGTCCGGCTGGGAAAACCTCCGTCAGAATGACTCGGAATACTGCAACTAATATACAGAGATGGGTTGATGTCACGCTCACGTGTTTTCGAATGGCACATAAGGTTCAAAGAGGAATGCGATGACGTGGAAGACGACTCCAGGAGAGGAAGGCCTTCAACGAGCAGGACTGTGGTCAACTTTAGCACATGAGGCAGGTGGTGCGTGGCGATCATCAGTTGACTATGCGACTAATTGCAAGTGAGCTGAGCATGAACCGCGAAAGCGTTTTGATAATTATCACCGAAGATTTTAGCATGCGGGTGATCTGCGCAAAGATGGTGCTGAAGCTGCTCAATTATGACAAGAAGGAGCGACGCATACATGTGTGAGAGAACATCTTAAAGCGGCTTAAAACCGAACTCGACATGCGCAGGTGAGTCATGACCAGTGATGACTCATATATATTCGTTTTGGCCACGACGACGGAGCTGCCGAGAATCCCGGAGGGATCCTTCCATGAGTGTATGGAGGTGGGGTGGAGAAGGATGGGAGACTCGAGGGAGATTATTTCGAAGGGAAATCTTTTTTTTTTTTTTTTTAAATCTTTAACAAAATATTGTTCCTGAAACCTTAGCAGCATATTAGAAACCAGTTTTAACATCGCTTCCCTCTGAAACTGGTAATTTTCTAGAGTCTTTGTTTACTAACTTTAATCGGTAGATGATAAATTTTGAACGTTGAAACATCTGGATGAAATGATGGCGAATCAAAATTTGATAGCTTATCTCTAGATTCGATACGATCGACAAAATCACCTTAATCTTAATGTGGTGCCGCAGTTTGGCAGCAGACTTATGAGCAAATCCAGGGAAATAATAAAAGAATATATGAATACATATATTTTCATATACAGAACTGTTCAGTTGTTTGACGACATTTGCATTAATTAGAAGAGCTTCATTGGCCAATAAATTGGCATAAATAATTTTTAATCTCATTTGAACGCATTTGTTCAATGAATCACATGATCTCTCACTATGTTTGACATTGCGCTAGTTATGGTGGACTTCGGAGATTTTATAGTGTTATGAAGGCAGTGATTGACTTCTCTCTAAACTACGCCCTATACACAGTAGTCCAATATATTTAGGTCTGAGGACGTGATCGTGGATATAGTAACTCAGACATTATTTGTTCGTCTTGCTTTTTGGGACGGCGCAGAGCCTTCGTGATAGGTATACGACCTTCCTTTGCTCAAACAATCTACTCAAGGCTTCCCAATCCTCACCAACACTTCCTGATAGCCAGCAATATTTACTCTTAAGCCCTAGGGAGAGTCGTCGTGCAAATATGGATGTGATAATGGTATTATAACCCTCAGCAGGCGTTTTACGTTTGGTTACAGCTGTAGAATCCCGCTGGCGGCTTCCAGCTATTTGCGAACGTTGACAACAAACGACTGTGCAAACTTCATAAACGAGTAATCACTTCATCTCTATGTCTTTAAGGCGACAATTATAGTGCGTCTTTTCGTTTACTAAGTTAGCTTGATGTCTTTCATCATTTATCTCAAAAGAAATAAGTTAGGAAATAGCTAGAGAAATTAAAATACGCGTCCTCAAAGAACTGAGCAACCCTGTTATATGTAAAGGAGAGCATGACTGTGTGGTTAAGGGGTTCTAAGTTGAAATCCCATCGAGGCCCAATGTGCTTTTCATACTATCGGGCTCGTTAATATAAAATCGAATCACGTATTGTAGGTGACGTACTCGACCTTTCTCTTCCCACAAATTGTTGGACTTGGCCTAATTTAGAAACCATTTAGGGCGGCAAATGAGCAGAATCGTTAGTGTAGGTAAAAATACTTTGTGGTATTTGTTCTGGCTCTTTACGTTTTTAGTTCAAATCTCGCCAAGTTTAGTGTTTTTGGCGTCCTTCCCGAGTTGAAAAAATATAGTACTACTAATGTACAAATTGCTGGTTATGTGCCTAAATTAGAAACTATTATTGTTGATATTGTTTTTAACACATCGTAGCAAAACGAACTATTTTGCTGTTTAAAATTTCATGAATTTATTTTACCTTAAAATCTGAAACTCAGCTTACTTCAGTAATGTTTTTATTGTCTAACAAATCATGTTCCATTCGGCAAGAAATAAATTCTATAAATAGAAAGAATGAAATGCTAGGGAGAGAAGGAAAGACAGATATATAGAGATAGATCGAAAAAGAGAAAGACACAAAACGTAAGAGATACATAGAAAAAGAGGAAGACAGATAAAGAAGGAAATACATAGAAGAGAAAGAACGAGAAAGAAAGAGATAGATAGAAAAAGAGAAAGACAGACAAAGAAAGAAATACATAGAAGAATAGAAAGAGATAGAAAGTGTTAGATAGAAAAAGAGAAAGAGAGACAATGAAAGAAATATATAGAAGAAGAGAAAGAAAGAGAAAGAAAGAGATACATAGAAGAAGAGAAAAGCGAAGAAAGAAAGATAGATAAAGAGATAAAGAGATAGAGAGGTATATAGATAGAGCGGGAGAATTAAGACACAGAGAAAAAAATAAAATATAAAGAAAGAATAAATGAATGAAGAAGTGATAGGAAGATAAAATGATAGAATAAAATGTGATTGTAGAAAAATATGAATGCCATTTCCAGTAGGGGGGGAACAACATAGAAAGTCACTTGTAAGCTGTTGCTATCAATCATTGATAATACTGGAGTAGAAGAAAGGGGTAGGCTTTATTAACAATGGCATCGATATTTTAATCTTCTGCTATTCCAAACCTTAACCCTTTTATTAGCGTGAACCCTGTGTTTGACGACGAACGTACACCCTACTGATAAATTGACTTTCTTCTGATTTCAACTACCGTAATTAGCTAAGGCTTTCATTTCTTCTGAAAAGATAGATAATGTAGAGGCGTGGAGAAGGGCACTAATTGATTAAATCAATTATACCCGTCACTTATCTAATTTGGCTTTGTGCCTGAAGAAAGGCAATCAATAATTTAAAGAGAGTGAGTGGATTGATGAGGTTAGAGCCTCGAACAAACAGTCTTGTGGTATTTGGTCCGATTCTTTAGATTGAGTTCAAAACCCATCAAAGTTGACTTTACCTTTCAATAAGACAATGTGGTAGAGAACAGAAATCCTAGCTGCTACACAGATGAGAACAAATACCACAATACCACAGGAGGTAGGGATCTGCAGGGAGATGGTGGAAAGTGAGAGAGAATGATGATAGTAGAAACATGATACGACGTATTATAGCTTTGACAACAATGAAAGCGATCACTTCGTCCTTAAACGTAAGAGTCAACAAACAGCAAACCAGCCAGGAATCTGACAAGGAAGTCGAAGACCAGTAAACCAAGTTTAGAAAGCTTCTAAAAGGCAGATGAAATGGGGAGATTTCTATAAATACATGATTATCAGAACCAGCAACGATGTTCTGCATAATTTACTGTCTAAATTGGTGAAAACGAACCATCCATGTTGTATGTGGATGGACCAGGAAATGAGGGATCTACACCGAGAGCACCAGGATGAAAGATTTTTACTTTTAACAACGAATGGAATATATAAAAGAATAAAGTACGTTTTTCCAGAACATGTGGGTTATTATATCTATGGACCCTCCGAAAATAGGCTTACGCGGAATTCCGGTCTTCCCCAGAAAATACATAATGTTTGGTGGGCGAAGATAATGTATGGGGAATCTGGCTCCACGTAACTAGAGGTTTCTCTAAATGTTTCATTGTCTATCAAGCTTTATTTATTGTGTGTCTTATAAGGTTGTGCGTATTATATATTTTAACTCTTTTTGTGGAAGGAGTAAATGCCACTGATCAAACAATCCATCTGCTACCAACATACACTCTATAGTGTCATCGGGATGGCATTACTACGGATGCACAGACACGCGCTGCAGCTAACACACCCGTGGAATTACCTCACAAACAGCAATGACGATGATAACGAAAACTACGTCTAACCAGTGTGGACGCCTTTCATGCGGCATATCTTTCCGCAGCTTGAATCCTTCACCGATGTGCTGACATGGGTCAAACCCAGACCAGATTTAGGCGACTGACATTTAGAATGTTGGCAAGCACTCATGATACTTTACCAACTGAACACATCGATAGGAGACCAGAAAACAACACTTGCATTTTATAGAGGTTTGGTGGAATGTACGAACGACGATCACCTGCGATCGGCACTGGATGTCGACGAGGACAGTCTGAACAGGGCCTTCAGGTCAGAGACTAGGAATAATTTCTAAACCTCCTTGAAAATGGAAGTGCCAATACCCGGACCTGTCCAGTCCAAGATGCAAGTAAGGCGACGAAACCGTGCTGTATACTATCACCCAGTGCACATGCATTGCAGAGTTGTGGACGTGTGTCGAATAACTGCTATCACGTGTAGGTCTATATTAAAACAGCCACCTTCTTTTAGGAAGGTGACGCAGAAAGTCATCCTCTGCCTGATAGCTATGGCCAAAGAAGCTGTATGGTGGACTCACCTAACAGAATTAAGGACAGAAAACTTCCTTTCCAGCCAAACCCTCAATCAACTTCAAGTTCCACTTGAGGGGGGGAGTGATGGTACAGAGGTGGTTACTGCCTTCTAGTATGTTTTATGAAAGATGGGTGAGAATGACGAGATTGATGAGGTCGAATGGGCCACACTGAATAGGCTTTTCTAAGCAGGAGGAAGGATACTAGAAGAGGGCACTTTCAATGCCCATGAGGTAACAGAGTAATCCTGACTTTTGTGTGTGAAAGGAGGGTTCTCACTGGAATTACCCTAATTTGTAGTTCCCCCCCCCCCCCACACACACACTATTTGGAAACAGGCCCTTGCTGACATTCGTTATTGTTATTTTCCTCAGTTGTTAATTTATATTTATTACAAATTCCATCATTGTTATCCCTTTTCATTTCTATTAGGTGATGTCCCTTTTCCTTCACTTGATGTAAACCCTACCCGTCGTTACTGTTTTGTCCTTGTATCGTCCCCAATGCCTTGGGGCCTTGTCGCCAATAAAATAAATTATCATATACTTTAATAGATTTTAATCCGTCTATAGCGTCTTTTCTTCTGCACTTCTTTTTGTCTATAACTTTGTTTCTCAAACCATGCGAATAACCGTTTTATATGTGCAAGCCCCTGAGACTAATAAATAAATCATTATTATGTAAGCCATATTAAGAAATGAAATATTACTAAATAATTCAAAAAATGTTCATCATTCACAGCTTGATCTGTTAAAATTATAAGAAAACATTACTATACTGACTCACACAACAAAATATTATGCCTGTAAAAAAAATTCCAGAATATTTATTGATCATCAATACTTTTCTTCTTATCCGTCATATTCTTTGTCTTAAAATCTGGTAAATAATAAGTTGAAATAGTCTGAAAATATAAAACCTTCTACACATTTATATATATTTCTTTGGTTTAAAGAAATAAATCCAAGAGAATAATACACCAATAAATCATTTACAGATTTTCGTTCGATTTGATTTAGTTTGAAGAATCATGGTAACGTTTATTTTATTGTAAGAGCCTTTTGTGTCAAATAAAATACTCATTAGCATCATTATCATCATTATTATTATTATTATTATTATTATTATTGAATGCTATGGTTGACGGAGGCTCGGCTCTGTAAGGTACTGTAAATTTTGAACGCTTTAACAATTGTAAATTGTTTAAAACTTAGACCAACTTGTAGACAAAAACATCCTCCTCCTTGTGAGAGGGGTCTTTCTACCCGTTATTTGGCCCTTCGGGGTTAAATAACTGCTTATTGGGGTTTTGTACACAATATTTATTTTTAACAAAAAAACAACATGGCTACGAAAAAGAATTTGCATAGGTCACTCCCACTCATTCCGTCTTCTTTTTCCTCAATCGTCACTACAGCAGAGAGAAGATTGTCTCTCTCCCTCCCTTCTCTTTCGCAAGCGACGAAAGAAAATAAAAGTCTCGTGCAAAGCGTGCAAGGTTTCTCCACGACGACAGCGACGAAACAGGTGTGCGGGAAATACGAAAACCCAGTTCATTCGTCTGACGTCAGGAATAATAGCAGTAGCAGCCGTAATAACAACAGCAACAGTGACAATGAAAAGAACAGTAGCAGCCGCAACAGCATCACCAGCAGCATAAACAACGACAGCATTAGCAGCAGCAACACCAACAACAACCACAGCAACAGCGGCGGAGGCAGTAGTCGTAGTACCTGCAGCAACAACAAAAGTACCAGCAGCTCTGACGACAACAACAACAGCAGAGAAAAACCAATCTCATTTTCAGGTATTACGAAAAACTTGGAAACAATCCTCATAAAAAATGAGGAATTAGAGGAAGCGAAGAAGATGGTGACAAAGAACGGACACCGAGCAATCTGCAAGGCAGCGGAAACATTTTTCGAAACCCAAGAGCACTGTACGGTCACGTACCGTACAGTAAGTACAAAATCCCGTAGGGTGGAAAGAGCCACAGAGGCCCAAATACAAAAAGCCTTGGGGTCTGTGTGGCAGCGGAAAACGCACATCACCCGAGGCAAAAAATATGCCAACGTAGACGTACTTTTTGCCACACCCCAGGAGGCAAAGGCCCAATCAGTAGTGACCCTAAGGAGCGAGGAAATGGTGTTGGTGCCCTCCTACAGCGGGCAAAAAATTGTGAGGGTCAAACTGACCCACGTCCCCCCCCCCCGGAATGGCCCCTTCTTGGCTGGCCGCGTCTGTCCTCGTCAGAATCGAGGACAAAACAACTGTACTGCAAGTACAGAAAAAAGTAAGAGAAGATTGGGTCGGCACCTCCATTGAGATGCTAATCCAAACCAACCAGGAGTGCATCGAAGCTATCCCGGATGTGATAGACTTCGATAACGGCACTCAACTGCCCATAAGTGTTGAGGGCAAACGCCCGAAATGCTTTCGCTGTGGATCGAAGACTCACCTCAGGGCCTTCTGCAACGAGAAGACCCTGAGAAAGGAGAAAACCCCCCTCCTTCCGAATCCGGCTCCACGGCTACCAGCAACAGGACAAGCGGCAACCAGGAACGATAGGTCCGTGGCACCCATACCCACTCCACGGAAATCAAAAACAGCAGCAGCAGTGGAAATATTAACAACAACAACAGCAATACCAAATGCAGCTGCAACAGAGACTCCAGTGCAAACATCACCAACAACAACAAGTGAAAGAGTGGAGCTGGTACCCCTCCCCAACCTCACAGAATCAGACATGGAGTGTGAGGTGGGAGAGGGATGGCAAAAGGTCGTAAGAAGGCACAAACGCAGAAGCAGCGCATCGTCGCCTTTGAAAAGGGAGGAAAGAAATGAGAAAAGGGTAAAGTCTACTGCAAAGAGACCCACAGCAGCAACACCACCAACACCATCACCACCCACACTAGCACCACCATCACCACCGGCGACAACCCCACCGCCAACAACAACTTCAACACCACCACCACAAGCACCAACATCGCAAACACAACAACAAAACACACACACCCAGCAACAACGACAAGAAAATAGCAGAACCACACCCCACCCCCAGAAAAACAAATGCACGGCAATAAATACACACAACAAGAAACTAATGACTTACATAATTGAACACACAGACATTTCACAACAGGACTACATAATACCAGCACCAATCAAAACGCCAACTAACATAAGACTGCTAAAAATAGCACAGAAACAATACACAAACATTAACACGAAATTCCCCAACGCAGTTGGTGATTTCAGGGACCTAGGAGGAACCATCAATCGAAGAGTATACTCAGACATCCTCTTAGAAGAGCCGACGACCAGCCGAAGGGACGATTCAACGGTCCCTTCACCAGACGATCAAGTGAAAAGGGATGTAAAAACCATCCCTCTTCTACCAAAAGTACGGTAAGTGGTCTTTCCCATCTTTTCCACTCTATTTTAAACATGACCTCACTCAGAATAGGCAGCATAAATGCGCGTGGCTTGGGGTCGTCATGGAAGCAGGGTCACCTGCTCAACGACCTCAGGTCACTAAACATAGATGTAGTGGCCATCAGCGAGACCAGAATCTCCGAAGCACGGGCCTTCGCACCGATCTTCGGCGGCTACGATGTGTACGCATCTCCCAGCCGTCCTGGATCGGGTGGAGGAGTTGCTGTGCTTTTTCGGAGAGGTTTGGATCTCGCCGTACGGGCCATCTTCCTGGACCCAGAGGGTAAGCTGATGGTGCTGGACGTGACCAGCGGAGACGGGCAAGTTTTCAGGCTAGTGGCCGTCTATGCCCCGACAGGAGCAGGGCGGCCTGATTTCTTCCGGCGTCTGGAGACCTTTCTTGGAACGTCCCGCTCTTTAGTGTTAGTGGGCGACTGGAACGGGATCTTAGATGCACGCTGGGACTGTGTGGGATTAGCGGATAGGGGTGGAGGGTGCAAGAGCCTCACCAACCTGCTCAGGCGTTTTGAACTGTCTGACAGGTACCGATTGGATTTCCCGAATGTGCCAATGTGGACTTGGACAAACCGCATAGGGTCATCCAGATCATATCTAGATAGAGTATTTTGTAGGGAAATAGATAGGTCTAGCATAGGCTGTCCACAATTCAAGATAGTCAGCTACACGGACCACAAATTCGGGATCTGTGTGCTTGACTTAGATAGGCTTCATAGACGAGGACCCGGCTACTGGAAGCTAAACGCGTCCTTACCAGCGCGCAAGGCCTACAGAGACCGGATTAGCGAACTAGTTAAGCGGGCGTTGACGGGGGCCATCGTCAACAACAAGTGGTGGTTTGCTCTGAAAAGAGCGATTAGAATAGAATCGATTAGGTTTAGTAAGGCTTTAGCAATAGAGAAAAATAGAGCAGAGGGAGAACTAGTTAGAAAGTTAGACGAGGCGCTTAGCAAAGGCATTGCGACCGACGTGCTTGCGGCGAAATTGGCCCTTGACCAATTCTTCAATGCAAAGCACGAAGGCTGCGTTGTCAGAGCAAGGGTGCGTGCTCTCAGACACGAGGGGACGAAAGCCGTTCAATGGGCCCGAGTGGCGGAGGCGCGTCGTGGCAACAAAGCCACGATCCGGTCTTTGGTGGACCACGACGGGCGCATGCTACTCGATCCCGGGCAAATGTGTGAAGCTTTTCAGCGACACTTCGCTCAGCTGTTCGGGGGCAGCGGTGGGCCGGGTAGAGGGATGGACTTCAGTGTCTACCTCGACGGACTGCCGCGGCTCTCGGCCACTGAGGCGAAGTGTTGCGAAAAGCCGATAACAGCCCCTGAAGTAAGGGAGGCAATGACTGGCTGCACAAGGGGTAAATCGCCTGGTTTGGATGGTCTGCCCTATGAACTTTACGTACAGATGCCAGACTTGTTCGGAGGCCTCTTGGCGGACGTCTACTGCAACTGGCAACAGAACGGGAGAATTCCCAGTTCTGTGAGCCGAGGAGCGGTGGCACTGCTGAGAAAGGATCCGAACAAGGGGGATAACATAGACAATTTCCGGCCCATAACTCTGCTAAACACAGAGTTCAAGATTTTGGCCAAGGTGCTAGCAAAGAGGTTGGCGCTTGTCGTTGGTGGTCTGGTGGGAGAGGCGCAGACATGCGCCATTCCCGACAGATCCATCCACGACAACCTCCACCTCATGCGATACATCGTAGAGAGGGTAGCTAAGGAACCTGGCACGGGTGGGTCCTTGATCAATTTAGATCAGTCGAAAGCTTTCGATAGGGTCGACCATCGTTACCTAGCGGGAGTCCTGAGGGCGGCTGGCTTTGGGCCCGTCTTCAGAGGCTGGATCGCTGCCATGCACAGCGACATCTGCTCTGTGGTGAGAGTGAACGGTCACCTGTCGGAACCGTTCAACATCATGCGCTCGGTCCGCCAAGGATATCCCCTCTCGTCCCTCTTGTACGTATTGACTCTCGAGCCATTACTGCACAAACTGGAGACGTTGAGGGGAGTCCCGCGCGAACTAGGATGCGGAAGATCCGTGTCAGCATATGCGGACGATGTCACCGTAGTGGTGTCGAACGCCAAACACATCGAGGCGATCGGCACTACACTAAGAGAATACGAAGCGGTGACAGGAGCAATGATCAACCAGGAAAAGTCAGTGGGCCTGCAGATCGGCACCTGGAGAGGCAGGTCCATGCCGTCCAACAGCATCGTCGGACGCTGGACGGACGGACCGGTTAAATTACTAGGGGTCTGGTTCGGTCCGGACCTCCAGACGGACAAAAACTGGGACGAGGTGACGAGCAGCGTGGCTTCTCTCACCCAGAAATGGGCGGAGAGGAAGCTATCCCTGAAAGGTCGAGCGGAGGTGGCTAACGCGTACATCGCGTCTGTCATCTGCTACCGCCTGACCGTCGTACCTTGTCCTAAGCCTCGTCTGACTGCGCTGGAGCGTTTGCTCTTTCGCTTTTTGTGGAAGGGACGTGCTCCGATGGTCAGGCGGTCCATCTGTTGTCAACACCCGCTACGTGGAGGGCTGGGCATGCCTTGGCTGATGATGCGCAGGCACGCGCTCAGGCTACGACATCTCCACCTCATCCTCGACGGTGATCAGGTGTGGTCGCCGTTTGCTAGGCGCGTATTTCCCCAGCTCGTTTCCTTGACGGAGCTGCAGTCCTGGGTCAAGCGAAGACCGAGAGGGAGCGCCTGGAGACTGGAATGTCTTCAGGCGCTCACAGCCCTCGACCAATCGGGCAATGTGATCGGTGGAAACTCCACCTCGGCGTTCTATAGAGGATTAGTGGAGGGTAAGAGCGACGACGTACTTGGGGAAACTCTAGGCGTCGACGAAAATCAACTAGCCAATCTCTTCGGAAGAACTTTTGGGCCGGGGCCTATGGACAACTTCCAGAAATCTCTGGCCTGGCAGTGCTACCGAGGAGCCTTGCCAGTTCGGGATAAACTCTACAGGCATGGAGGTGCCGTCAGCCGGGCATGTCCGAGATGCGCGCAGGGCGACGAAACCGTCCTGCACGCACTCGTCCAGTGTCCGAAAATTGCTGACTTGTGGGTTTATGTCGAACACCTGCTGTCGTGTTTAGGACGGATCCAGCTATCATCTGGGTCCATCGTGAGGATTGCCCCGCCCTCCTCCTTTAGCCGGGAAGGGCAGGCAGTTTTTATCTGTCTGGTGGCCATGGCGAAAGAGATAGTATGGTGGACACCTTTGAAAGGGCTGAAGACGAGCACTTACCTCTTCGGTGATGCTCTGATTGACTTTTTAAAATTTCATTTGAAAAGGAAAATCAGAGTAGAGAGGGAAGTGCTCTCTTCCCAGCATTTTGTTGAAAGATGGGTGAGAGAAGCAAGAATGGCCCGAGTGAATGGGCCTACTCTGAGTATATATCTGTAAATTAAAGGTGGAAAACTGGGAGAGGGCACTTGCCTTGGTGGTCAGGGTCATTGTGGCTTTTTACTGGGCTTTCTCCACAAATGTCCCTCCGAAATCTCCCCCCTATTGGGGAATTTTTCATTGTTATTTTTTGTTACATCCTCTGTTTTTGTTTTTTACACGCAGAAATGCCCATTTGTACCGTCCTGCATTGTCCTGCACTGTCCTTAATGTCTACTTTATGTAAACCCTTGTGGTTAATAAAGAAATCATTATTATTATTATTATTATTATTATTATTATTATTATTATTATAAGGGCGGTGGATTGGCAATATCGGTAGAGGGTCGGACGCCATGCTTTGACGCAAAGAGTTACGGCCCTTTATGGTCTGAGTTCAAATCTCGCCGAGGTTAACTTTGCCTTTCAACATTACGGGATCGATGAAATAAAGTACCAGTAATGCACTGGGATAATTGCTGGCCTTGTACCAAAAGTAGAAAAAAGAATTATTATGCCCGATTGAATGGGCCTACTCTGAGTGTATGCCTGTAAACTGAAGGTGGAAAACTGGGAGAGGGCATTTGCCCTGGTGGTCAGGGTGACCGTGGCTTTTTTAATGGGCTTTCTCCACGATGGTCCTCGAAAGTCTCCCCCCCCCCCCTATTGGGGAATTTTTATTGTTCTTTTTTTGTTACATCCTCCGTTTTTTTTTTTTTTACACTCAGAAATGGACATTTGTACCGTCCTGTATTGTCCTGTTTTGTCCTTAATGTCTTACTTTGTGTAAACCCTTGTGGTTAATAAAGAAAGCCTTATTATTACGGCGGTGGATTGGAAGTATCGATATAGGGTCAGACGTCATGCTTTACAGAAGAATTACGTCCCTTAACGTTCTGAGTTCAAATCCCGCCAAGGTTAACTTTGCCTTTCATCCTTACGGGGTCGATAAAATAAAGTACCAGTAATGCACTGGGATAACTGCTGGCCTTGTGCCAAAAGTAGAAACAATTATTATTATGCTTTGCAGCATACAGTTATTGCCCTTTACGTTCTGAGTTCAAATCCACCGAAGTTAACTTTGCCTTTCATCATTCCGGGGTCGATAATATAAAGAACCAGTAATGCACTGGGGTAATCGCTGAAATTGTGCCAAAAGTAGAAACATTATTATTATTATTGCACCTTTGTTCTCTATAGAGGGTTAGTGAAAGCCAAGAACGACAAGGTTCAAGCCAAGAAGGAAAAACTCTGGGTGTCAATGAAAGTCAACTAGATATTCTCTTCGGGAGTACTTTGGGTCCAGGGACAATGGATAACTTCCAGAAGTCCCAGGCCTGGCAGTGCTACCGTGGAGCATTGACAGTTCGAGATAAACTTTACAGGCATGGAAGTTCCGTCAACCGGGCCAGTCATAGATGCGCTTGGGGTGACAAGCCCATCCTGCACGCACACGTCCTGTGTCTGAGTCTCACTGACTTGTGGATTTATGTCGAACATCTGCTGTCGCGTGTAGGACGGATCTGGTTATCAGCTGAGACCATCATGAGGATTCCCCCGCCGCCCTCCAGGAAGGACAAGCAGTTTTTATCTGCCTGGTGGCCATGAAGAAAGATGTTGTATGGTGGATCTGTCTGAAAGGATTGAAGATGGCCTCTTTCCTAGTCGGTGACGCTCTCATTTACGTTTTTCAGGTCTCAGCTAAAAGGAAAATCAGGGTGGAGAAGGAAGTGCTGCCTTTCAGTCAGGTTGTTGAAAGGTGGGTAAGTGATGCAAGAAAGGCCCGCGTGCATGGACATGTCCTGAGTTTATGTCTGTAGTATTGTATGAGGACAACTGGGAGAGGGGGCTTGGCCAGTGGTCAGGGGGACCATGCTCTCTCCCTTATTGGGGATTTTTCCTTTGTTTCCATTTGTTATTATATCTTTATTTTTAGTTTCCTTTTATTTTGTTTTTTGTCTATTTAAGGAGAAACGCATATTGGTAACGTCCTATAACGTCCTGTGCTGTCCTTAATGTATGTTTTTGTATTTGACGGCCGATGCTGAGCGCTGCGAAAGACTGATAACTTCGGCCGAAATTCGTCTTATTCGGCTGCAGGAGGTGCAAGTCATTTGGTTTGCATGGTCTGCTCTTAGAGCTTTACGTTGATATGCCAGACTTGTTCTCCGACCTCCTCAAAGCGCTCTACTATAACTGCCAGCAGAATGGGAGTATTCCCAGTTAATTGATCCGGGGTGTAGTGACGCTGATGAGGAAAAACGAGAACAAGAGGAACACGTTAGACAACTTCAGGCTCATAGATCTGCTGAACACAGAGTTTAGGATTTCGACCAAGGATATAGCGAAGAAGTTGGCGCTTGTCGTCGAGGATTCGGTAGAGGAAGCGCAAACTTGCGCAATCACAACCAGGTCTATACACGACAACCTCCAACTCAGGCGATACGTCATAGAGAGTGTAGGGTTTAAACTTGACTTCGGTGGGCTCTGATCAATTTAGATCAATCAACAGCTTTCGATAAGTTCTACCATTGATAGCTGGAGGCTGTCCTCAAGACAACTAGCTTTGGTCCCGTCTTTAGAGACTGAATCGCTGCAATGCACAGTGGCATCTGCTCGGTGGTCAAAGTTAATGGCTACCTTTCGGAAGTGTTTCAGTTTTCCCGATCGGTCCGTCAAGGGTGCTATCTCCCCTTCCTGCTACACGTATTGACTCTCGAACCTCTACTGTGGATACTGGAGCTGTTGCAGGGCATCCCACCCGAACCAGGACGAGGAAGGTCAGGGGCGGCTTATGCGTACGACATTACCGTTATGGTGTCGGACGCCTCGGAAATCGAGGTGGTCGGCACCTAATTGGAGTAATCTGAAAAGTTGACGAGAGGGAAGCTAAACCCGGAAATGTCGGTGAGTTTTCAGCTCACCACCTGGAGAAAGCAAGTGCATGTCGTCCAACAGCGTCGTCGGGCGCTGGACGGATGAACCGGTAAAATGACTTGGGGTTTGGTTCGGACGAAACTTCCAGGTGGATAATTTATTGGGATGAGTTTACGAGCACAGTAGCCACTCTCATCCAGAAATGGGCCAAGAAGAAGCGTCCATCATCTACTACCGCCTGACCGTCGTGCCTTGCCCCTGTTTGCGCCTCGCTAAATTCTAGTGGCTTTTCTTTAAATTCATGTGGAGGGGACATGTTCCTTTGGTGAGGCGGTCTATCTGCTGTCAGCATCATCCACATGGACATCTGGGCATGTCGTGGTTCATTTTGCGACAACATGCGCTGAGGCTGCGGCATCTCCAGATATTCTGCCTAAACAGTAAACAGGTGTGGTCGCCGTTTGTGAGACAGCCTTTCCACAGCTCGTCTCTTTGATTGAGCTGCAGTGCTGGGTCAAGAAGACTCCGAGACTTGGCGCTTGGCATCTGAAATGTTACCGGACGCTCACTGCCCTCTACCAGGTGAGTAATGCGGTCAGTAAAATTTCCACTCTTGATTTATATAGAAGTTTAGTGGTGGCCAAATGCGACGACGCACTCGGAGAGGCTCTGGGCATCGAGCAAGTTGAACCGACAAGTCTCTTCCAGAAGATTTTCGAGCCAGGGAGTGTAGATAACTTCCAGAAATCCCTCGCTTGGCAGTGCTACCGAGGGGTACTGTCGGTTCGAGATTAACACTACTGGCACGGAAGTGCTGTCAGACGAACCTGCCCGAGATGCGCACAGAGTGACGAAACCGTTCTGCACGCACTCGTCCAGTGTTCGTGCATTGATGACTTGTGGAGTTATGTTGAACAGCTGTTGTTGCGTGTAGAACGGATTCGTATCGACCGAGTCCATAGTGAAGATCGTCCCGCTGCCTTTTTTTAGTCGCGAAGGGCAGTCAATTTTCCTATGTCTGGTGACGGTAGCGAATGAGGTTGTGTGGTGGACCAGGTTGAAAGGACTGAAGACAGACATTTTTCTCTTCGACCAATCCCTCATCGACTTTTTCAAGTTTCACTTGGAAAGGAAGGTGAAGGCGGTGAGAGATCTTCTGTCGCTCAGTACATTTGTTAAGAGGTGGATGAATGTGGCGAGAATAGTCCGTGTGAATGGGCCGATTGTGAGCATGCGCCTATAAGCTGGTTAATTTGAGGTGGGTGCTGTTCCTGAGTCCCCTCGAAGCGTCGGGTGGTTTAGGATTGATGGGATACCTGAGTTGCCCCTGGGTGGTTGCCTCTCCCCCATATGGCAATTTATTTTGTTATATTTATTTATATTTTACATTTTAATATACGTTCTATATGTTTTTGGTATTGTATTTTTTTACTCGATTTTATTGTAAACCCGATCTCTGTACTGTCCCCTATATTTCGACCCTGGTGGACAATAAATGAAACAATTATTATTATGATCTCAATACTTAAAATACAAATTTATTATCATTGACTGACTTGAAATTAAGAAAAATCCTTGTTTCACTGTTTCCAAATTTTATTTCAACAAACTGTTAAAATTACTTGACATAGAATCATAAATTTTTTTTTTTTTTAAATTGTATTCATAACGATGGAATTACTATATTCAAATAGTTTGATTCTCTCTATTTAGGAATTTACCATCTTTCAGTCTGCAAATCGCAAAAGAATGTTACAGTATTACAAATAAACATTTCATTATTATTATCATTACTTTTTGCGAAAAAGAAACATAAATGTCAATAAACGGAGTCAAACACTTATTAATGAACGAGAGATCATTATCAAATTAAGGCGGTGGATTGGCAGTACCGGTAGAGGGTCGGACGCCATGCTTTCTAGCATAGTTACGTCCCTTTACAGTCTGAGTTCAAATCCCGCCGAGGTTAACTTTGCCTTTCATCCTTACGGGGTCGATAAAATAAAGTACCAGTAATGTACTGGATAATTGCTGGCCTTGTGCCTAAAGTAGAAACAATTATTAAATTAAGGTAACTATTATTAAGTTCTACTTATTTGTGATCATGCCATGCTCTTTTATATTACCCGTTGGTGTGGTTTTCGCCAGCTGTCTGTCAGTTTAGAGGCTGTGTTATTCGTTCAGTATTTTTATTACTACTAGACACATCCTGCCTTCTGCTCTCTTTCTACAGCGATTTCATTGGGGTTTTCTTTTGTTTTATATTCTTTTTTCTTTTAATTATTTAGCCATTTGTAAGCTTCAGGCAATCCAGACTAGCATGTTCTCTGGTAGCTATGCCAAACCACGGATCCCTAAAAGTTTACTCATATTTCTCTGCCTTAAATATGAGTATGAAATATGAAATATGAGTTGATCCAGAATCTCCCCGAAAACGTCTTCGTTGCTGCACATCTCTAAGCTTCAACGGAATGCATTTGTTGATGATTTACGTAACACCCGAAAGGAATATATATATGTGTGTGTGTGTATGTGTATATATATATATATATATATATATATATATATATATATATATATATATATATATATACACACATACATACACATGTATGTGTGTGTATATGTGTATGTGTGCGTGTGTGAGTGTGTGCGTATGTATGTATATATATATATAATTTGGAAAATGTACAAAGAGAAGACAACGAACGGAAACAAGGCAAAACGAAAAAAAAGTTTTTGAAGGGGAAATCTTAATTTTTTTTTTAATAGAACGACAAACGAAAGACACAGTATTCCAAGGTATTCAAGCGTCGAGGTGGACTTCTGGCAGTTTAGAGCCCTACCGACAGTACTGCTGGTCCACCCGGGGTCACAGCATCTGATATAAACCAAAGCGCTGTCCGTGGTGTAAAAGACAAGACAAAACCATAAATGTGAGCAATTAACTATAACAGGTATACATAGAGTTCACGACTAGGAGAATGTATTGTGCTGTTTATAGCAACGATAGTCTCGTGAATAAAAAAAAAAACGAGGTAAAGAAAGAAAAAAAAGAAAAGAAAAATGCAAGGATAAGAAAGTAAGATATTGGGTTTGAACTCAGAGAGAAGAACGCCAGAACGATTAACCCAAAGCATTCTAGCCGACGTTCGAATGACTGTCGAATCACCTCCTTAATAGATAAATAAATATAGTAAATAAATAAATTGATAAATAAATATATACAGAAGTAACAAAATCTATTTAGATACCTTGCTCTTTTGCCTGGGCAGGTAAACAACCTATATCTTCATATCTTTATTGATGTAAACTCTGCAAGGCTTTGAAAAGGCAAGACTTTGCTGAGGAGTTCCAATAATACTAAAACATGTCTAGAATGGTCAACGTGCTTCTCATTGTTGAGATTAAATCTATAGTACTCCTTGATTTATTTTCATATTTACCCCCACATTGCATCAGAAATTCTAATTTTAACTAATTCAAATTGCTGTGTCTTTCCTCCCTTTGCCTTAACCAGATTTAATTAACATGAATCAATTACTTTATGTTTTCGTCTCTTCATTACACCGGGTATTTTAATCAATTGAATTCTTTTGATTAACACTTGAATTATAGAAGCATTCTCTTAAGTATGAATTTATGTTTTACGCTGAAGGTATCTGAATGAAATGTTCCCGCAGTGTCTGAGACAGGAGCAGTTTCTGTAAGAGCGTGTCAGGTTATGACTCTTATTGTACATGAACCATCCTTCATGTCCTTAGTTTTACGAAATATCGGTCAATTTAATATTAATATATAACAAAATGATCTGAAATGTCCCCATCTGTGTGTGATTGTTGTTGTTATTGTAATTGCCCTGTACTGAGGAAACAACCTATGGACGACCTAGTTCAACTGACAATACCAACATTTTCCTATTGCGAAAATACAGTATAGTGGGGAATAGAATGCACGATATGTCCTTCGTTTTATTATGACTATAGGTTCTGATTTGAGAAAGATTTCGCTGATGTTTCTAGCAGCTTGTGTGACTACTCAGTACACCCTGTTTTGTTATGTGTTTCTTTCTGTAATATAGATTTTATATTAATGAAATCTTTGGCTCAGTATTTCTTAACGAAACGCCGTTGATGTGTGTCTGCCATTTCCGTAAACCCTACCCTGTATTTACTATAAACTACACCCACGGTATTCTCTGATCTTTCTTTATTTAATCATTTCAGATTTTTCGAAACAAAAAACAATTCTTTAACTTGTTAACTAACTTTTTAATTAAACTTTCACAAATTGTTTCTTTTCATTATAAGTATCGTTCATTCCTTTTCATTATTGCCTGTCTTATTTGTTATCTTGTATCTAAGCACACCATACTTTTTGTTCTTTGTTGTTGTTGTTAAGTTTTTGTTGTTGTTGATGATAATAATGTTGTTTGCTGTTTCTTGTAATTATTTGTGATGTTTTCCTTTCTTATTAGGTGAATTGGTTTGTTCTCTTTATATAGATACTTCCAGCATATCTCTTCCACACATATAATCACCATCACTTAAAAACGTCATATATATTCACCACCATTTACTAACACACGCATATCTTCGTGCACATCCTTCAATCATCACCAACTATCTCGCCATTTTCTCATTTACAATTTAACAATGTTTTGATCATTCTCAAACAGTACAAACACTGATATATACAACAGAAACACTGACATATACAGCACAACACTGACACATACAACAGAAACATTGACATATACAACAGAAACACTGATATATACATAATACTTGTTTCTACTTTAGGCACAAGGCCAGCAATTATCCAGTGCATTACTGGTACTTTATTTTATCGACCCCGTAAGGATGAAAGGCAAAGTCAACCTCGGCGGGATTTGAACTCAGATCATAAAGGGACGTAACTATGCTTGAAAGCATGGCGTCCCACCCTCTACCGATACTGCCAATCCACCGACATAATACTGAGACATAAACCACAACACTGACATATACAGCCCACCACTGACATATACATCACAACACTGACATATACAACACAACACTGCCACATACAGCTCAAAACTGACATATATACCATGACACTGATACATACAGCCCAAAACAGATACATATAACCCAACTATTAACATATATACATAACAACACTGTCATATACACCACAACACTGGCATATAGTCCCAACACTTCCACATACAGCCCATCACTGACACATATACTATAACACTGATATATACACCACAACACTGGCATATACAGTCCCAACACTTCCACATACAGCCCATCACTGACATAGATACAATAACACTGATATATACAGCCCAACACAGAGACACGTAACACAACTATTGTTATATACACCGCAACACTGTCATACACACCAGAACACTGACGCATACACCACAATTTTAGCATATAACCAAACACTGACACATACACCACAACATTGGCATATATCTCACAATCACTGATACATGCAACACACCATTGGCACAACATAAACACTAACACTTACAACACAACGTTATCATACACCACATATACAATGACATCACCAACATTCAAACCAATTGAAAGTAACAAATATGTCATCAAGTGATATATATATATATATATATATATATATATATATATATATTAATCACAGACCCATACATCACAATCCAAGACGCATATATCACAGAATACTGAAGGTTACAAAACCCTAATGTTGAGATACATTTCAGTATTGTCTATGTATGTATGTGTACTTAATAAGTTACTGCTATTTTGATATGCTCTCTCTCACTATTTATCTCTCTTTATCTCACTGAATATATGTAAAGAGAAGGCTGAGAAGGGATAGAGCGGCGTGAGAGGAGAGAGTTTGACTCCCGAATATTGAAAAAGTCGGGGAGACATGTATATAGACAGATAGTTAGATAAAGGAAGAGTAATAAACAGGAGAGACATACATATAGACAAATAAATAGATACTACATAATCACACGCACTCACAGACACACATACACACATAGATATATCTATACATAATATTGGAATTGAATAATCAAAACTGTAGCGGATAGGTCACATATCAAATAATATATTTTGTCTGATGAAAACGTACTTAAACACCATTGTACCTTTGAAATATGTATAATAAAAGATATATTTTGATTATGAGAATATTTTTCATTTATTAACATTTTGAATAATATTATATTACATATATATATATATAATATATATATTATATATATATATATATATATATATATATATATATATATATATATATATATATATATATATATATATATATATATATATATATATATATATATATATATATATATATAAAATAAGAGATTAAAGTTTAAGCAAAGAATCCCTGCTTTCACCCTTAACAGGATCTTCTGAAATTAACAAAGTCAATCTGTGAACGCAGAAGTGAATATTTCAAAAAACGTTGCAAACGGAGGAAGACAGGGAAGCGATACTTTGGTTCGTGGAAACGTTCCCTTCAAATATATGCTCTACGGTTCTTATATATTTGATATATATATATCCTTATCGAGCCCTCTTTGGATTTTAGTCTTCAAATTTATTATTATTACTATTATATATATATATATATATATATATATATATATATATATATATATATATATATATATTATATGTATATATATATAATATATATATAATATATATGATATATATTCTCTTTTAGTCTTTTACTCTTTTACCTGTTTCAGCCATCTCGCTGAGGCCATGCTGGGGCACCGCCCTTGTTGCTAGACATTTTATCTCCAACCTGTATAGGTTGGCCACTGGTGCAAGAGGGAGTTTATGCTGCTGTCCTTAGGCAGTTATTAAAATCTGTTATTTTAATAAAATATTATATATATATATATATATATATATATGAAAGACGTAAATAAGAAAGTTATGAAAATTGACTTACTAAAATTTCACTCCAACTAATTAGTTTCTGTAAGAGGATAAATATGGTGACGGAGCGTATCCACAGAGAAACCTTACGTCATCAGGGAGTCTATTCTCAGCTAAGCTTCCAGGCAATGCGAGGACGCTGGGAACTTATATAAAAATAATTCAGTGGATGGAAAAAAGCGAGCGGGGACTAAATTCCAAGACATTGAAAAATTCACTGCCTACTTGGTCAGTGGAAAATTCAAAAGAATCAATCACGTGACACTGAGGTTAATCAGTG
>OZ024743.1:263612345-263629845 GCA_964016885.1 Eledone cirrhosa | reverse complement strand
GGGAAAAATAAACTGATTGATCAAGACCTCCGTAAACGCATTGTAGACCTTCATACAAATAGTGTTGGTTATAGAAAGATATCTTGTCAGTTAAATGTGCCATTGAGTTCAGTTGGTACTATAATTCGTCACTGGAAATCTCATCATTCCATCTGTCCTCTAATTAGTTATGGTCGTCCTAGAAAGATAACGGAACGTGCAGCTCGGTTATTGACGAGAAAGGTTGGCAACGAACCCCGGTGTACTCATTAAAATCTTTAGGATGACCTAGAAGGAAGTGGAGTAAAAGTGAGCACAGATACAATTAGTCGTTCACTACATCGATATATCTTCTCGAGGTCTCCAAGGAAAACACCACTTCTTACGAGGAAACACGTTCTTCGTCGATTAAACTTTGCAAATTAGCATCTCACCAAACCTGCGTCATTTTGGGAAGATGTACTTTGGTCAGACGAAACAAAAATTGAACTTTTTGGTCGAAATGGTGTGGTAAAAGTCTGGAGAAAGAAAGGTACTGAATATTCGCTGAAGAATACTATTCCAACTGTAAAATTTGGAGGTGGATCAGTCATGGTCTGGGGTTGCTTTAGTGCCACAGGTGTAGGAAATATTGAAATAATAGAAGGAAGAATTGGTGGCGCTTATTATAGAGGTATTTTGCAAAGGAATTTACATCAAAGTGCACATTCTCTCAGCTTAAAGCCAGTTTCGTTTTTTCAACAAGACAACGATCCAAAGCATACTGCAAAGCTAACACAATCTTGGTTAAGTCCGAATGGAATAAATGTTCTAAAATGGCCATGTCAGTCTCCAGATCTTAACCCGATCAAAAATTTGTGGAGAGAACTGAAACTCAGAATTCAACAAAGGAAACCCCAAAATATCCCTGAACTAAAGAAAATTTGTTGTGAAGAATGGAAAAATATTAGCCAAGAAGTTTGTAGGAGGCTACTCCAAACGCCTACAGGCTGTAATTATCAACAAAGGTTACGCTACAAAATATTAAGAGATGCTTTAATAAATGTGTTGTAAACTTTTGCGTTATAAAAATATTGATTTTTCTTCATGAGTTATTTCCTTGTTATTTTTTTTTAAATATAATTGTATCATTAAATGCCTCATTATATATTCATATATATATATATATATGAATATGCATACATACATGGTGGCTGCCAACTCGTTTTCGAGTACGGCCACTACTTTATATCCATGTAGGAGAACTCCTACCGATACGCTGAACGAATGTGACTTTTTAGTCCAGCCAGCAACTTGAAAACTCTGGTACAAACACTACACTTGTGACAAATATTGACACATAGTGCTGGGCCCATGATACCATGTGATGACAAGTGGAGAGAGATCTCCAGATACAAAGCAATGCCTGTGCCGTAAAGCTTTTATAGTAAGCAAAGGCACTGCACAAAGCCAGTCCCACTCTCTTAACCAAGATGATATTTACCAAAAAGAAGAACAAGTCAACATCATTGGATACCATCAGGGTAGCAGGTGTTACATCAGAGTTTTCCTTCTAGAATTCTGCCTTGACAAAGGCTAAGGGGTCATCTCTCCCAGTGATTTTGGATGGCCATTGACTCTTAAGAGCTCCTTTGCCCTTTGATATATATATGAATATGCATACATACATACATACATACATACATACATATATATATATATATATATATATATATATATATATATATATATATATATATATATATATATATATATATCAATGTATATATAGTGCATATATAGTGCATAGGACTTATGTCGGACAGACGGGACGTCGCCTGGCGGACCGAGTCACGGAGCACCTCCGGGATATTCGTCTCGGGGGCAGTTCCCCCATCGCCCGCCACTCTGGTGGCCCTGGACACTCCGCACGCCATCTCACAGTCTGTGGCCTACTCCAGTGCCACGGAACACCCGCCCATCGCCTTACGGTCGAACAACGAACTATCTTCATCTTACAGACCCACACTCCCCCCGGCCTGAACTCCCCACCCTTATTCCTTTAGCGTTCGACCGCCCCCCTCACTCCACACTTATCCCCCACTAACACCACTAACACACCCCTCCTTTTCACCGCCCACCCCACACTAACAATACTAACACCTCCACTCCACCCCTCATCTGACCACACTTCCCCAACTAACATACTAACATCCCTTCCCTCCCCTCTTCTCCTCCTCCCCCCTCCTTATCACACGCACACACCCACCGGCACATATATACACGCGCTCACACTAAACACACACCCTACTACCACCACTAATCCTCACCCCCACACATCCCACCCCCACACCTCCATCCCACCACCCCACAACTAACCTCACTAACACCCCCTAATCCCAAGCACACGAACACACGCACCCACTTACACCACCAACCCCACACGCAACTAACATCACTAACACCCCCTAACCCCACGCACACGTACCCACACACCCTCGTACACCACCAACTCTACACACCCTACCACCACTAACCCCCACTCACACCTGCATTCAACCCCTCCCCACCTCCCGTATACTAACACCCACTAACACCTCTTCATCAAACTACACACACACCAGTACACCACACTCCCTCCATAGAACCACACACACCCTTCTCTCCCCACTCCACCCACACCCTCGCTCCACACTCACTCATCCCACTAACACCCCTACTATTACACACACACACACACACACCCTCCTCACTCCAACTTTCACACCTACTCATCCTCGTCCCCTACCATTCCACTGACTGCTGCTGTGCCCTCTGGCCACCTCCCAGCACCAACAGACCACAGCACTCCCACTGCTGACCACTTCCTGTTGCGCGCGCACCCCACATCTCTCCTCTTCCGACCACCACTTCATGGATTACCCACACGCAGAATTTGACTTACAAACAATCTACTGAACATCCTTGGAACTTACCAACTTTTCAACCATCGTCTTGCGTAATCACCTATATAACTCACCCGCAGACACACGCCACCCACACCCACAACACGCTTAAACCCCACACACACGTGCTTCCCACCACATATTTACACCCTCAGCCTCCTGATTCCTCTCCCCCCACCCCCCTATCCACACACGCACAGACACTCCGACCCACAAAAACACCCCCCACACACACCCCTTCCTGAACATGCAACCCCGTTTTTCCCCCAACCCTTACTTCACATACACACACACACACACGCACACCTACACACACACACCACCTTCAGCCCTCCCCGCTCGTACACCCCGTCTCCCTCTCCCCACTCCACCCGCCACCACCCCTACTCATCCCACACCCTTCCACCACCTGTTTACCCCCCTTTTAATTTCAGTTTATTTTGATCATGCCTTTATTTTTAAATTTTCTCATTCCTTGTATTTTGATCATGCTTTATTTTTATTTTTTATCTTTATTTGTTTTTTTTCATTCGCACCGTTTCCTTTCGCTATATGTCTCTCCACCACTCCCCTACACACCTTTTGAACTCTGTTCCCACACACTTCTCACCTGAGGAAGGGCTTATGCCCGAAACGTCGTCCCCCACCTACCCCCCACTCTCCTGAGCGTGAAATTAATAAACATTTATTGTACTGCCTCCCTGTTTTGTCCCTGTTCAAATTTTTCCATTATATATATATATATATATATATATATGACTATATGTATGTCACCCCTGTTTCTCTTGTTCTTCCGGAATCTCACTCTATCCTCCAACGTCTTACTATTCCCACTCTCCCTCCTGTATTTCTCTTTGCATATTCCTCACAAATTTCGGTCATCTCTTTCATGCATTCATTCGCACCTTATCTCTCTCTCACTCACTCTCTCTCTTCCTCTCTCTATCTTCTTCAGCCTCTACTCCTACGCAAATCTAAATTCCACTAAATTTTCTATATCTATTTTCATTCTGGATCTTTCCGATATTGTCCTTCTTCCCTCTCACTCTCATTTTCTCCCCCTCTTAGTAATTGTCTTTTTATGTATCTCTGTTTTCATGTTTATATATATATATATATATATATATATATATATATATATATATATATATATTCCAATTATAGGCTGATTCTGTAGTTGCCTCCTCTCTGTCTCTTTCTGATCTCATTTGAAGAAAGTACACTTTTCTATGCCCGGCCCTCCCTATTATCTGTGTTTATCTCAAATTGATTTGAAAATATTGGCAACAGTTGAAAAGAAATGTAGAATCTACTAAAAGTTTATGTTAGTAAATAACTACTGAGTGTAGCAAAACAGTTTAGTTTCATAAAGTTTTCTGACCGAAAATGACACTTCATCTCTGTCGTGCCAACAGACATCTATTAAGAAATATATGACAATCTACTTGCAACGAACCTGTACTAAATAGTATCTATCGTTTAACAAAGTCACTTGGTATCAGTAGTATATTGCATAGTGTACAGTGGGATCAAACTTTGTGACTTTAGGTCTACGTTCGACTACAAGAAATAGCATCCAAGTTTCCTTTACATCAGAAATTGCCGTCTTAAAGGGCAGCTCCTAAGTCATTTCAGGGGTTCATAGATAGGTGAGAAGAAGGCTATAGAGTCAAATGTCGATATGTTGGTCTATCCCGAGAGAAAGTCATCAATAAAATCAAGAACTAATATAATAAAAGTCACCTCGTGTTACAATGAGGAGCTCCACCCATGACAACCTATTTTTTCTTACATAATTTCTCTAAAGGACTACGTTATCTGATGTCATACCTGTAAACTCTCCCCGTCCCCCGGGGAGATCTACCGCTTTAGGATGGGTGAGGGATGTATTCTCTTGTGAAAATGGGTATAGCTGTTTGTCATTATGTAAAGTCTCCCCATTTTGCCTCATTTCTCCCCGTTTTGGCGGCACTTTGGGGGGGGGGCTTTTAGAGGTTGGCAGGTCTGTAATGTTTTCTTACATTCTTAAAACAGTAGAATAAGATTTGAAATGTATATTCAGCGATTTCTAGACAATCATATGATTAGTTACATAGAGTCTATCTCGTTAGCTCAAACGTCAACATAGTTCGCGTGTCATATACTTTATCGACAGGTGGAATCATAGAGCGCTCTTGTAACACTCGGCGTTTCCTGAGCATTTTAAACCTGACGGAACCAATCCCCTCTCGTGGTTTGAGCACAGCCAATTTCTTCAAGAGAAAACAAAAGACAGATAGAGGGGAAATTTGAAAGAGATAAAGAGGAAGAATCAATCCCAGTATTAGACTGATATTTTTTTTTTGTCGACCTCGAGAAGAGGAAATGCAAAGTTGGCCTCGACGGAATTTGAACTCCCAGCGTAGAAAGCCAGAATGTTCTAACGGCTCTGCCACTTCACCGTCTTATGTCATATTGCAAAGTCGATTGAATCGACCAGTCCGTAGACGACTTGGCACAATCTTCGCCGAAAGGTGTTGAACCCATACCGTAAACAGACACAATTTAAGACAGAAAGATATTTCGTCTCGACGCTTTATTGATTGTTGACTTCACTAATATATTAATAACCAAAGTAATTGTTTATTTGTTTTGTCTTTTCTTTGTCTATAAAGATATATCTGTGAGGGGTGAGTGTGTGTGTGAGTGAATATATGTTAGTGTATAAATGTGGAAAGAGGTGAACTCTCTACATTAAATATGCATGTGTGTATAAATAGATAGATACGTATGCGTGTTTTGGTGAAATTTGAATGTATGTAGTAAGGGTTGAATGATCTTCATTACACTGAAGTCAGTATGTTACAAATGTTTACGATAAACATTAATTTAATAAATCTACTTAGTCGACATTTAAGTGAGTGGAGTGCCATAAAGCAGGAGATAAACGTTCAGTAAGTCGAGATCATTTTAAGGTTTTAATTCTTGGTTGAATTCATTTCAACTCACAATATGTTTCTAAAGATTATGAAAGTCACCACCCAACCCACCCGCCTATTAAATACAGTAACTTAGTACATTCTCAAAATAAATTAGGAGAAAAGAAACTTTATGTATGAGATTTTCTGTGAATTAGTACAGTCTTAACTGCATCGAATAAATGGCTGTATAGTATTTTTCCAAGGCTCTACGCACTGAGTTCAAACCCAGCTGAAGCTATCATTGCCTTTCGATATAGATAAATATAACTCTCTAGCAGAGGAGATATTCTTTTATTCTTTCTTTCTTTTTCTCACCTCCACTCTCTCTCAGATACACACACATACTTTAATACTTTATCGCGCTTACTATATCAGAAGTTAGTAAGTCAACAAGATGAACTATTTTTAAAAATAAAACTTGTAAAACACGGGAAATCCTGTTGGTATTCTACAAGGAAAATATCATAACAAATACATAATGCACACCAAGGATATTAGCACAGCTTTTTTGTCAATCTGATAGTTCTTATTTTCTTTGCATATGATTGACTGGATAAGATGGGTGAGGGTTGGTCTAAAAACATTCTAAAAACGTTCGCTTTGCAAGTGCGAAGTTCACTGTTCGACATCATTGTGTGACCACCTAAACAAATATCTTCTACTATGGTTAAGAGTCGTCCAAGTTACATATAAGTAAAATTTGATAGATGTAAATTGATGGAAGGTCTTAAGTACACGAGGATCCCTGCGCATGAATTAATCACACAGGCTTGGCCATGATCTTCTTAAACCGTGTCTAACTTGTGTTAAAGAAGGAAAACAAACAAAATCAACCACTGTGTAAATCTATAATTGTTTCTACTTTTGGCACAAGGCCAGTAATGATCCAGTACATTACTGGTACTTTATTTTATCGACCCCGTAAGGATGAAAGGCAAAGTTAACCTCGACGGGATTTGAACTCAGACTGTAAAGGGACGTAATTATGCTGGAAAGCATGGCGGCCGACCC
This sequence comes from Eledone cirrhosa, assembly GCA_964016885.1. Lineage (NCBI taxonomy): Eukaryota > Metazoa > Mollusca > Cephalopoda > Octopoda > Eledonidae > Eledone > Eledone cirrhosa. The sequence continues at coordinate 263,622,971 of OZ024743.1, read as the reverse complement.
TCCACCGATACTGCCAATTCACCGCCCTATAAACCTATAATATTGATACCATGGACATTTTTTTCTTTCTCGGCGTTCTTATAACATAACGTTAATTACAACAATTTACAAACAAAGCATCCTACTAGAAACATGGCAAAAGAAAAATGGAATATGAATTTAAAGATTATAGAATTCATAAAAGAGTCAGCAAAAGCAATATTACAGAATTCTTCGCGTTAACTTTCAAAGTGGTAAGAAAATCTCAGGAGAGCTGGATTGCAGACGGTTTTCAGAGAAGAACGCCCCCCCCCCCCCTCAAGCGAGTGTTTCGGCCCTTAACTTATAGTGGAATAGTGAACTCAGCATACCTAACATTTTCCTGGCGTTGGCATCTCTGTAATGTTATGAAGTTTATTCACAACGACTTAGTTTCAGTACAATACAATTGGATAAGTTAATTCTACCAAAACCTCGGTTTAACCAAAGCCTTGTGAAACTGAATGAGATTTGGAAGACGCAAACTGAGTGGAAGCTCATCGACGGAAAACTTATTGTTCCTTGGGAGGAATCTTAATCTATCGGAGATATTTACATCACCACCGTGATCCTGGGTGATTTTTTTTTTTAATGAACTTTACTTTATTGTCAGCATTGGCTTCAGAACTGCTCCTAGTTAAAAAGCATTTCCCTTAATCATCAGCCCTGGAAACCTAGAAAATGGACATCAAGGCAATACCTTTTAAAATGGCATTAATCTTATTTATCCTCCAAAATTACATTAATTTAACTCACAACTGTAATTTTACCTATATGTTAGTCAATTCCATAGTGCCCTTGTTGCATACAGATATTACCTGCATCTTCCATGGTATTTGATGGCAGTAAAGTGCATTAAAGTAATGAACCATGCGAAAATGTAATTATCGTGGAGAGGTACACTAAGTTACTGGTGACAAGCTACAAATCATAGAACCATAGGGATTCGCGGGGTTCGGTTCCACATAGGTGCATCTGTCCATATTTTCTCGCTTCTACGGGTAATTTTACTAAATATTCTCAACTATCATCTGTAGAAATCGACTGTTATTACATTAATTCCTAGGTTCAGGACACTCACATTATTCAGATTTTCAAGTTCAATAAAGGATATGTCATGGCGAGGTTCTTCCTTGTGCCATAACATCTATTCTGGTGTTTGAATTCTTTGTATTATTATTGACACCCAGGGTGATGGTTTGGCAGTATCAATAGAGCGTAGGACACCAAGCTTCGCGGCATAGAGTTACGCCCCTTTACGTTCTGATTTCAAATCCCGCCGAGGTTAAGTTTGCCTTTCAACCTTACTGGGTTGATAAAATAACCTACCAGTAACGTCCGGGGTTCAATTTAAATCGATTGTCTCCTCCCGTAAAGGTGATGGCCTTGTGCTTAAACCAGGAACCTTTATTACCGACATAGATCATCAGTAGTATTTCTCAGTATTTGCTATTTTATTATAAAGCCATAATTCGGTAGCCTGACAGACTACCATCGCAAACTCATGGAACCTCAGTCTGGTCACTTTATATGCTAGAAATAGCTGTCATATCTCCCTTAAACGTCACGGATAGATATAATTGATAATGTATTTCTATATACAATACGTTTGAAAACTAATAACTTCCTTAGAATAGCAAGATTGAAATGTCCCTGGCTATAAGCCGACATGGACGAGGTGGCCTATGGCTAAACAACAATAGCAACAACAGCATCTAGGTGTATTACTTCTTTCCATTATAGAGTTATGTATTTGAATTCGAAACAGAAATAATTCATGACACTAGTCATACAAAACACTCCTAACATCCTATACTATAATCCATTTCCTTACTTTCTCTCTCTCTCTCTCTCTTTATATATATATCTTTATTTATTTCTATCGATGTAGCTATCTGTCTAGCTATCTTTCCCTCCCTCTCTCACTCTATCTATCTATCTACATATCTATGTTTCCCACCCTCTCTCTATCTACCCAACTCTTAATCTCCCCCCCCCTCTCTCTCTCTCAACACAAAGTTGCAAGCTTGTTAATCATCCCAATTCTTTCTACACCCATCGCATTCTACTCTCCATGAAATATTTATCGCCTCCTCCCTTCCACTGTTCAATTAAAGGTTTCTAGCTAACTTTACATCCTCAATTGACAGCCGACTTATCAATTCTAACATAGATCATCATTAAACGTCCACACGTACTCTTTAAGTATCACAGATTAAAATCACTAGGTATGAAGTGATTATCAGTCAAAGGTTTTAATGTGATTGATCCGGTCTTATTTACTCCTTTCTTTCTGATACTGAAGACAATTTCTTCTATTGAAATACGAATTTTATTCTAGCCACTTTTAATTTTCTCACACCGATAGTAAACCTTTAATCTTATTCATCAATGAGTATCATCTATAAAGTTCCGTTTCTATTCCATTATATTTAGCAAATTTATTTCTAGATTTTCCTGTTACTTTGAAATTTTCTCCGTCTCATTCTGCATTATTCAACAGATTATTCCATCTTGTATTTTAGCATTTTACAAGATTCCTACAACTTTCTTTAATCTTTTATATTTCAACATTTTCCTCTCAATATATTCTGTATCAAGTTATATTTCAATATATTTGGCGTTCAATTTCTGTATATTATTCAAAGAGTAAATACATTATTCCTTACAACGAAATGCAAAAGGCCACAAATTTCGGTAGAAGCTATGGTAATTTTAATCGAACTCAGATGCTTCATTGTTACTTCATTTTATCATCCCTCAAAAGGATGAATTATAAAGGCGGTATTCTATTTTATTGATTTCGTAAAATAAAGTTGACTCTGATGAGATTTGAACGTGGTTATACTATAAGTCATTTTGTGCCGCACTACTTTCGAAAGTTATCATTTTTCCCATGTTTGTGCAGATGGATGAAGGCCGGAGCTTACCTTGTTTTCCTAGCTGTTAAGCGACTGAGAGTGCCCGACTGAGCCAAACAACAATGCGGTTATGTTTAACCCACAGCTGCTGTACTCATTTTTAACAGAGTAAACTGGAACATCATAAACTTGGAACAACACAAGTCATTCACCTGGACTGGGGATCAAATCTTCGACCTTATGATCGTAAACCAAACGAGCTGACCACTAAATCATGTTCTTTCACACCGAAAGTGTAAATAAATAATTGTTTCTACGTTAGGCACAAGGCCAGCAATTACCCAGTGTATTACTGGTACTTTATTTTATCGACCCCGAAAGGATGAAAGGCAAAGTCAACCTCGGCGGGATTTGAACTCAAATAAATAATATACTGTATCTCGTTACCTTCATATTATGTAGGATGCCTTTATAAAAGTATTAGACTTCAGCCGAAAATGCCAGGCGGTTACAATTACCGGTAGAAGTAAATTTCTTTCACATCTCCCACTAATGCTCCCAGAAAAGTATGAACGTACAACATTTCTATTAATCTCCATAAATATATATATATGATCCTTTTTTACTTCTTGTAAGAAAATAACGTTGTTATCTGTTTATCACAATTGATAGTGTGATGTAGATTCTTTATACGGTCGGGTAACATATATTTCGTTATTTGTCTTTACTTACTACTGCCGATTTTAACTTCGACTTTCATCTTTCCGGCTTCGAGAAAATATACTGTCAAGTACTGGATTAATTTAATCGACAATCCGACCTCCCTAAAGTTTGCAGCTGTAAAAGTATTAGGAGAGCTGGATAGCAGAATTTTGTCAGAAAAGAAGACCCCTCCCCCACTCTCTCCGTCACACACACACACTTACAAGCGTTTCCATCATTAACTCCTTATACTCGGCAGTGGGCGAGGCCGTCTGAGTGTTCTTCTGCTGACGCCTTTTTAATTATTTGATTATAGGAAACCTGTTGTATGAAAGATACTTCAGTCTTATGATGCTCATTTTCTTCCTATTCCGCTAGATCCAGCTTCCCTCAATCTAAACTGATATACTTCTCAATATTGTAGAGACGGCTTCTCATATGGTAACATGAACTCAAAATTAATTATTTTAAAGAATTGGAGTGGAGTACTAAATCTTGTTTCAAACCAACAATCTAGATGACGATATCTTGGTGATTTTCCTCTTTTGGAAAGTCTATTATGCAGCCAGTCATTCACGATAGCCTATAGAACCCCCCCCCCTCCTCCGGTTGGCACAACTGTTCCGTGTTACAATTTTCTGCTTTCTGTCATGTGGAATATTCTGAAGATTCTACTGGTATGTACTTCTATCTTTAGCAGTACTAATGACATGTGCCATCTACGCATACCAATGCCAGAACACAATACTCTTACTATTGATGATTACTGTTTATAGGATATTAGTTTCTACTTCTGGTCTCCAAAGTCTTGTCCTTCCATTCCTCTATGTCATACCATAAATATGTGATGATAGGTTAATGCACTTTACTGTTTTGAGCAAGCATCAGAAGCAATAGAAATAATAGAAATCTTGTCCGAATCCTTGCAAAATATTGCCAAATTACGGACGGGGGTGTTAAGCAGAGCGGAATTTCACTCTGAATTCATTGGTCGACAAAAGACACTTGCCAGCTGGTGGCAATTTGCAAAACGAATGCTTAATCATAGAACATTGGTTAGAAGCTATATTGTTAAAACTAACTGTAAAATGTTCTCCAAATCACAGCATACAATTCTAAAAGTGAATGAATAAATTTGCTGTAGTCTCGAAATTAATAAAGAGATTGACGGGTGGAGAGAGGGAGAGATCTGATCATCACAATTGGAAATTTATCATTTGACTGCAGGATCAGGACTGAGCTAAACAATAACAATTTACCATAGCTATTATGTTAAACTTTATATAAAACCGTAAAAAACTGTCCCTATATATTCGTATATTGGAGGGAGATGCGGGTAATAAATTAAAAAAAGGCATTATGTAATATTTAATTTGGTTCTATACTATTGTCGTTAATTGGGAGTAATTCATTTCTACATGTGTTTTACCTTATTTACATAGACTGGGTTATTTGGGATTTAAATAACAAACATAGTAGATTTATATGTTTATGTTAAATCTCCCATCGACGATGACTTTAGTGTGACCAACTGTTTGGTCTGCGTTCTCTTTCAATTAAGCTGTAAATAATCCTTCAGCTGCTCCATTAACTGAATGTGCAATGCGAGAAATAACGTGTAAATGGTTGAGTATCTCACAAACACGTGTATCCTTAAAGAACTTCTCAAATAGAACCAAAGTGACACAGTGCAAGAAAGCTGGGAGGAACTTTTAATTACAAGAAGAGAGTCTGTCCGACGGGCTTTCACACAATTTCCGTCACCCGAGTCAATACACTAGGTTTGGGTCATCCGAATTAGCGGTATAAGGCCCTTGATGTTGGTGCCATGTAGTATGATGGAACTTGGGATCTCTTGATTGAGAAGCGAACCCCTTAAGCACTTCAACATTCCAGCAGATATATATAAATATATATAGAGAGAGAACGAAGGAGGTGTGGTAAGGAACCAGATAGACCATAACGCACCAGAGTACTCAATACTTAGAGTAGTAGAGTGGGTAATAGGAAAATGTTTAACCCCGACGGCAAGCTCAAGCCGTTTCGACGGCTATTTCTGGACGCTGAGTCCAGAAATAGCCGTCGAAACGGCTTGAGCTCTGAGAGAGAGAGAGAGAGAGAGAGAGAGAGAGAGACAGACTGACAGACAGACACTATTTCATATTCAATATTCTTTCTTCACCTGGCCTCACTTTTATAATAGACAAATAAATTTAAAGGAAATGAAAATTAAAAATCAATTAAAATATAATGGGAAGAAAAATAGAACAAAATAACAAAAACTAGGATTATTACTAATTGTTTTGTATTTCTTCTCAATATCTTAAAGGATTAATATCTGTTCATAGGAAAGCAATTTATTTTCGTTCCGTGATTTCTTTTTGCCGAACAACTAAATCTAATGCTATTTTATGACAAAAAGTACGGAAGTAATATTATAGAAACCTTATCGTATCCGGAAATAGCATGCAGACTTACATGGGCAAAGAATAGTTTTAAAAAATGTTTTTATTCAAGTTGATATTTTGGAAAACGCCTTAAATATTTGACCTTAAAATGTTTCATTATTGAGTCATAGTTTGACGGGAGAGTAAAGATTTTATCTGTAATTGAACGTATTATCCCCCTCTCTCTTTCATTCTTTCGATCTCTCTTTCACTCTCCATATCTCTTCATTTCTCTCTTTGTTTTTTCTGATGCATTCTCTTCCCCACTTTTTTCTTTTTATTTCTGTATCTTAAAGGAAATTTTGAATGAAACAACTACTAGATGCTTAGAGGGCTATTCCAATTCAATGTCCTGTTTGAACGATCGATTTCTTTAAATTTTATTTAACTTTATAATTCTATAGTTCATATTTTATTGCAAAATCATGAATTGAAAAATAAGTGAAATTCAAAATATAAATTACGAAATGTAATGTATGAAAAAGAAATATTGATATCTCTTCCCAACGAACACAAAGCTTTAATTTGGGGTGTGGAAAAGGCTGTGTCATACTCTGCGAAAGAATATTCACTGCAATAAAGCAATAACAATGACTATAACGGAGAATCATAACCATACAATGTAGCAGATCATCAAGGGCTCATTTGTTTGTTTACGCATTCATTCATGTATTTTATATAATATATGCGTATAATAGCGTCGCTGGTTACAGGCTTTCAACGAAATAATAACTGGTTCACTACATTTCTGGCGGCGAAATTGTCAAAAGGTTACTGAGAGAAAATACCTCAGAAGAATGTTCTGCATACTAAGTACAAATATATGAATATCAGACATGACCAAATGGTTAAGAAACTCGTTCTGTAACTTGTTGGGCAACAGTCTTTTGTTATAGCTTCGGCTCGAGCTAAGCCCTGTAATCTGTTTTTGCGAGGCGCGTGGATTGTACCTGTAATTCAATGGACCAGTCTTATCACACATTGTGTATTGCTAATAATTGTTTCTACTTCAGGCACTAGGCCAGCAATTTGAAAAGGGAGGGGAAAGTCGATTAAATCGATCTCAGTGCATTACTGTTGTTTTATTTTATCAACCCTGTAAGGATGAAAGGCAAAGCTAACTTCAGTGGGATTTGAACACAGAATGTAAAGGGCCGTGGCTATATGCTGCAAAGCATTATGTCCGACAATCTAACGATACTGCCAATCTACCGTCCTGTGTATTGCTAATAATTGTTTCTACTTTTGGCACAAGGCCAGCAATTACTCAGTACATTACTGGTACTTTATTTTATCGACCCCGTAAGGATGAAAGGCAAAGCTGACCTCGGCGGGATTTGAACTCAGAATAATGCCTGACTTTTATGTTAACGGCACACTTTTCTGTAGAGTACTAAGCCTCTTACATGCTTATTCAATGAGAAGAGAATTTTGTTGATGAAATATTTGGAACATTATTCCATAAACTGTCAGAGGTTTCTATTTCATTTTTGACTAAAGAGGCTCACATGGGTAAGATAGGGAGCTGAAAAAATAATAACAGCTTGAATTCCAAGCAATGCAAAAACACGGTTGAAAATAACATTCAAGGGAGATAATCCAATAAAATCAATTGAAATTTGGGTAAGTAAAGAAAATACAGAATCTGAGTGGGTCTGATATTTAACTAACTGCTGAAAGTAACGATATTATTTCGGTCTCATTAAGCCTTACTTAGTTGACAGTAGAGTAAGATTGTATATTATAATAGCATGTATAATCTCAATTATTAAAAGATTTTCAAGCCACTGTAGACGTGAAATATATGAAACCCTACTTTATAATAAATGAAACAGATATTGGGAAACCCTACAGAGATTGTGCTCTTGTGAAGTAGATAACGAGATCCGATTTACACACCCGCTTCTCCTCTCTCAGTCAGCACAAGTATATATCAATTACAAGGTTTCATATGAAAATCTACCACTTACTCTCTCTTCCTCTCTCTCTCTTTCTCGCTCTCTCTTCCCCTCTCTCTCTCTCTCTCTCTCTATATATATATATATATATATATATATATATATATATATATATATAAATACACAAACTCCCAATAACAACTAAAAGCTAATTGTAATGTGGAAAGAATAACAGAGAAGAATTGTTTTAAATCATTATATGAATATATATGTGTGTGTATGTTTGTGAGCATGTAATATATATATATATATATATATATATATATATATATATATATATATATATATATATATATATATGTACCTGTGTGAGCGTGTGTGTTTCTGTGTAGGCATATATATTATATTACATTATGTTATATTATAGTATCGGTAGAGGGTCGGGCGCCATGCTTTGAAGCATAGAGTTACCTCCCTTTATGATCTGAGTTCAAATCCCACTGAGGTTAACTTTGCCTTTCATCCTTCGGGGTCGATAAAATAAAGTACCAGTAATGCACTGGGATAATTGCTGGCCTGGTGCCAAAAGTAGAAACAATTATGTTATATTATATTATGTTATATTATATGTATATGTACATATACACACGCATATGGATCCATAGGAGTGTATGTTAGCTTACAAAAGCTGCCAACAACATTGTTTAACGGTAAAATAGTATGAAATATTAGGTATATAAATGACGGGAGAAAGAGACAATGGAAATTTGCTTTGTCTAGGAAGGGTTATACACACAAATTGTCCGATTATTTTATAGATAAACCTGTGGAATGGCAGTTTAAAATAAGCTAACATACATTCAAAATTCAAATCTGCTTAACACATGCACACGAATATTTATATATATATATATATATATATATATACAAGTTGTCCCATAATATGACACATGCTATTGCTATGTAATAAATACGTTATAGTCAATTTTATATATATATACAAGTTGTCCCATAATATGACACATGCTATTGCTATGTAATAAATGTGTTATACTCAATTTTATATATATATATATATGTATACATGTACATATATATAGAGAGAGTTATATATATATATATATATTTTTATATATATATATATATATATATATATAGAGAGAGAGAGAGAGAGAGAGAGAGGGAGAGAGAGAGAGAGAGAGAGAGAGAGAGAGAGAGAGAGAGAGAGAGAGAGACATATATATATAGAGAGAGAGATAAGTCGACTTCAGTACATTACTCTGTTTTATTTTTTGTTTTTTTTTTCGAGAAAATGAATTGTAAAATTTAGTTCTGTGAGATTTTACCTGGGAACGTAAAGGAACGTAACTAAATATCACAAAGTTTTCATCAACCACACTAGCATTAAATAGATAATGGAAACAGATTGTTCTAATCACCAACCACTTATACTCACACCTGTGAAAGTTTAGCTGGCATCCTTTAATACTGCGTTATATAGGATACATTCGGGATATATAAAATTAGTGGCCCCAGGCTTATGTCAGCATTTTCGCGTTCACAGGACGTGGAATTTCAATTCAGAACAGATATCGCCTTAACAGTTACAACATTTATATTTTTTAGCAATTTCTCTAATCTACTCTCCTTGATTCATACTTTATTTATGGACCGAGAAAAGCTGGGCAGGAAAGGTAATCTCCGTGGTTTTCAACGCACCTTGTAGAAAACCATAATCCATATCTCTTTGGCAACTCTGCCAGTTCACTTCATTACCATTTAAGGGGATTATGGCTGTGATATGTAGGTACTGAAATTTAGATTTTGTATGCTTCTTAATTCATATTCTTGCTTTATATTTATTCCCAGTTAGGCTTCAAAGAAACACATATTTCAGCACTAGTGTCAAAAGTTCATCACTAATAAGTATCGATAACGTGATATTATTTCACCTCAGACCAGTACATATTCCCCCACAAGAAGATCATTTCAGTATTATCAAACGAACGAATGAGCTGATTTTTTTCTTTTGGGGGATTAATAGTTGTAATGATTATTTTACATATCACTTGTATAAGCAAAACTGTTTAATCTGTTTTCCTAGAGCTTCTGACAGTACCTTATTATTAATAAGGCAGCTGATTTTCGATTTGGTAAGAATATTTTAATGTAAAACGAATAATTCGTATAAATTCAGATACCATGAATCCCTGTAAGTTAAAATAAGATAAATTTCTCGGTCTTTCATTTTCTTCTGACATACTGACGAATATAATGTATAATATAATAATATAGACAAAAGTTTATAACATCGCTAGTTTTAATCTGTGTAAAAACGATAAGATATTGTTTGAAAAATAATAATTTTTACGGAATGTGTATAAATTAGATTCTAATCTCCCGTGTATTAATGACCTCTGAGGGAGGAAAATGTAACTCAAATTTGATGTGCGCGTTGAATTAAACATTAAAAAGAAAGGAAATACCCAAGTACATTTAAATATATGTTCTGGCAATGTACCATTCCTCTTGCTTCACCAACTTCCAAATTATAGAAGTAAAAACCATCATCAGCTCGTTTATGTTTGATGTAAATGTTTCTATACATATGTGAAAAGGCGACATAACTACACATGTATACAAAACTACTTATATACATACGTACACCCAAATACAAACACACATACAGGTATATATATG
>OZ024743.1:263592345-263607345 GCA_964016885.1 Eledone cirrhosa | reverse complement strand
TGTCAAATAAAATATGTACTCGTTCTATTTTTTCAGTCCCAGACTAGAGTCAACCAATCATTTAGGCGTGCATCATACACTTTTTCTTAATAGGAGATGCGCGTAGTGGTGAGTATGCTGCAAGTTAAAAAGCTCATACAGGTTTTCAACCACCAGGCGAATAACTTCTTCCTCGACAACCGTTAAGCTTGCTAAATATAAATGAATTCAGTTTCGTTTGCAAAAAGAATAATAAACCCTTTTAATCCTGACTGGGGGAGGAGGAGGGGAGGGGGGGGGGTTGTAGTGACCTACATTCCGCGGGCTCACATACATTCTCTGTGCGTGATTTGGCTCAGCTCAGCCAATCAGAGCCAGTAGAAGAGGATGTATCCCTACGCGTCCTGACGGAGAAATTAGCCGCGAAAATTTGAAGAATCTCTCTCTCGCACCAGGAACTTCGAACCAGCAACATTATTTGTGCTACAACAAAAATAAACATACATTTCATCTCTAATTTCTGCTGTTGACATCATTATTATGTTACTCGTGTCTCAATAACATTTATACACCATGCTGCTAAAAGGTAAATATTTATTCATTTAGTACAGAACCTGTTAAGCCTGACAGAGAATGTCTCTCTGGTATCAACCGACCAGAAGAACCTAATAAACATATTTAAGAGAGTTGGTAACGTAACGTTAGAAAGAAAAATTAGAAGTAGAAGAAACAAAAGATAAGGAAAGAAAGATGTTGAAGAAGGAAGTTAATTTATTAGCTAGAGTTTTTATTGTGAATAATAGGCGTGTAACTATCGTCAAGTGAAATCTCTCTCTCTCTCCTCGCTTTCTCTCTCTCTCTCTCTCTCTCTCTCTCTCTCTCTCTCACTCTCTCCCTCTCCCTTTCTCTTTTTCTCTCTGTATATATATATATATATATATATATATATATAGAGAGAGAGAGAGAGAGAGAGGGGGAGATACATATATATATATATATATATACAGAGATTGAAAGCGAGAGCAAGCCAGTAGTACGCACACACACACATATATATATATACATATATATATAGAGAGAGAGGGGGGAGAGCGATACATACATACATATATGTGTGAGTGTGTGCGTGCGTACTACTGGCTTGCTCTCGCTTTCAATCTCTCTCTCTCTATCTCCACACAGCTTTATCAAATGCCAGCAAAGTTATAGACGTCTGAAGCTTCATTACGAAACCACGTGATCAGCTTGACGACACAAGCTTAAAGATCAATAAAATTTGGTCACCTTGTTCTCGTTTAAAACTTTTAAATGTTCTAGAAATTGTTGGGAAACGGCGACACTTACTTCAAGAGTTGTGAAAATCTTGGATATTTCTTTAATGTTTACAATATTCCAACCATTTTGTTTTATAACTTTATTTTCTCTTTTATTGATTATAGCTGTTTACTATATGATGAGACGTGAGAGGGGGTGGAGAGGTAGGTACAAGAAGATGTAGAAGAAGAAGAAGAATTAACTGGATCTGCAGTAAAATGTTCATTTTTTTTAATATATAATACCGATGTGTGAAAGAAAGAAAATGACAATGAAAATACAAAAAGATAACACTGAGAAGAAGGTAGGTAGATAGAGAGAGGGATGTAGAAAATGAAAGAGGGATTGGGAGAGGCTAACAGGAAATTAAATAGTGGAGAATAAAAGGAAAACATTATGAAATGGCAAAGGCTGATTTGGGGCTCATTGGCCCACGGAATTGGAAAAGTAGAGGAAGGGCCAGAGCGATCAACAGTAGTAGAATCAGAAATACAAACAACAGGTCCCAGAAATTAGTTTCCTGAGCACCACCAGACATATTACCGACCACAACCAGTAATGTCACCTCATTGTCTAGAATCAGTGAGGGGAAAGTGAATAGTGCAGCAGTGAACTAGTGACAGTGAGACAGAGAAAGTTTCAATGTCTCAACTAGAGTACAGTACAGCAACATGTAATAGTCAGGATAAAAAAACCTTAATCACCCAGTTAAAGCGACAACTCATATCAACCCCTGCCAACATAGATGCGAGCATGGCTGAATGGTTAACAAGTCCATTTAGCAATCATTAACTCCCGTGTTTAATCACGCTGCGATGTATCATAGGCAAGTGCCTTTACTGCAGCTTTGGTGCGAAGAGGGAAATCGGAAGACGGAACATCTATGAAAATCCGTCGGGTGTATTGTACCTATAAATCAAAGCTCCAGTGTTGTCACATATTCTGCTTAGGAAATACATTAAGTGTATATCTGTCTATGGAATACTTGACCATTTATAAGTTGAACTTTCAGTTAATCGGAGAACCGAATACTGAGGTTCGAACTCGATGGAGGATTCATCAATACGTTATGTTATATTAGTTTAGCTTGACCAATATATTTTCATTATGAGATGGAGAATGGAGAAACTTTCTTTGGCTCAGAGTCTTTTTTTCTTTTTTTTTTTTTTACTAATGAGGAAGAAACATTATTACATATATAAAGCTGAAATAAGATATGAATGCCTTACTTAGGCATTTCCTTTTACTGTTTTTAAGTGATTGAAACATTTCTTGTTTTACTTTAGGAACGTTTGAGATGTTTTACACATTCGCAGAGTTTTATTATCCTTATTATCCATCTAAGCAGAAAGTTATCTAAAATGTTTCAGACATTTATCTACTATAAACAGCTTCATGATCCTTTAATATTTCTCTATGTTGCAGAGAGTGAGGGTTCTACGTGTCAACTCTGTCATGAGAGGACAATAGCATTTCCGTGGATTACCATTAGAAGCAAAATATGCGCCCAATATCTTGTAAGTGCTTCTAGCACTTAAATTGAAATCAAAATAAAACAGTGAATGGCAATAATGGAGCTCATAAAGCATCAGAATTTTGAATAGATTGTTCGACAAGGCAGAAATTTTATATATTTTTTACGATAAATGAAAATATGTCTTCAAGTAATTTACAAATACATTATTGAAATCTGCAGATTGAAAGTGCTTCAAGCAAAGGCTGAAACCTCATCACAACCTCAGTCTCAGAATTTTATCTTTTGTTCTGTAGAGCTTACTAAACAATAATCCCAGCTAACCATCACCGCCTTATCTATTCAATATGCTAGTCAAGTAGGCTCATCGTTCTATCATCTCCAGCATTTAATTACGTTTTTTTTATGTTCTGGGTCTAAATCCTACCATGGTCAAGTTTGCCTTTAAACCTTGCGGGGTGGATAAAAAGAAATACCGGTTACGCACTGCGGTCACTGTAATCGATTTCCCCTCCACACAACTCACTGGTCTTTTGGCTAAATTAAATATCATTGATTTGGTAATGTAGTTCTTATATACTTCTAAATTATACACATAGTCGAATAAATTTAGTTTTGCTCTACAAACCTAAACTTCGGCAGTTCTTATCAGTTTCTTGATTGGTGGAGAACTTCCTTCAGAGCTATTGCAATTAGATTCTTAAATCATACATTATTCTCACTTATATAATCTAGATTTACCAGACTTCAACGTCAATTATAAGGTACTAACTGTTAATATGCGCCTATTATACGGCGCTACTGATAGGGTGGTTTTGTTTCCTTATTATACAAGGTACCTGCTGGTTTATTATGCATCACTATCACTTATATATTGTATAAAGCTTTCGTTCGACAGTCATACAGTATTTTTGATTACATATTTTACAATGTTTCTCTTTATGCTTTCATAAGGTTTCATTAAATTGTAGTGCACTAAATAACATTGTATAACACGCATATATACAAAAGACATATACACATATACATACACATCCGCACATACTTGCACATATACATACACACGAGTAGAATGCGTGGTGATCCGTGTCAATAATTATAGGTCAGCTAACTGCGAGTGTTGATGAACCTTATCATTATCACAGCACTGTGTACTTTAGAAATAATAGACTTATCTCCATCAGACTGTAAATAGTTAACACTTGCTTGTCGTCTTCACGGAAGTTATGAGACTTATCTAAGGACTTGTGGAATATTGCTAACATTATGAGATATTATTTGTGTCTTGGTTAAATACTTGCATATTTCAGATTGCCAGAAAGATTTCAGACTTCATGTCTATGTAAGAAACAAGTGTCGCAATATTTAATGTGAGGAGAGGATATTTTTTATTAAAATCTCTTTGACATTATTCAAGTCTCCTTATTACACAGGTGCATGTAGAATCGATATATACCAATTAAAACTGCAGTGCACGATATCTTTCTCTCCACTATAATTCAATGCTTTCTAGTATTTGTTCCAGGCGTCTTCACGCTGAGTTGAAACCCCGCCGGGGTCATCTTTGCATTTTATCCTTTCGAGGTCGATAAATCGAGTTCCAATGGGTCGATTATTACATTATTCCTCCATATCACTTTCTCACTATTTCTCTCATTCTCTGTATAGAGTGGAGAGGAGATGCTTCCTCTGCTTTAAACTATAAGCTCAAGAAAAGATGTACATCACTGCGGTGTTCCTACGACGCGACAAGCGATTACGGTTTAAAAAAAAAAAGATAATACTTTTACAGAATAGTTCTGTAAAAGTATCAACAAACTGTCATTAAATATATTTTTACTTATTTAGCTATTATCTATGATGTAGATGACATTTCAGAATCATGTAATTTTCTTTAGCAATTATTATTGTGGCTAGCAAATATATATTTACACATCTACAGAAACAACGGTAACTTGCGGCGTATATATTTTTGCCTAGGATCCATACTATGCATAAAACATGTCTCGTATTCTGTCTCATAATTTCACTTATATATATATATATATATATATATATATATATATATATATATATATATATATATATACGATATATTAACAAATGGAAACTATATTTATAAAACCATATTTATTTCATTATACATATTTCAAGGACACCAAGTTAAATTATGGTGTGTTTTCATCAGATAAAATATAATATAGATCAGTTTTATAAATAAATATTGACATACCCTTAAAGAATACGACCATTTCTGTTGGAAGCTCCCGGATAGTGGGGTTATAAATTTATTTATTCTATTATGCAAATTAGTGTCGGATATGTTTAAATCACAGTAGATTTAAAATAAGCCGTTGGGGTATGGAGAAAGGGAAAGAAAAAAAAAGAGAAAAAAGAAAAAAGAGCAAACTCTAAGAGGAAAATAAGAAAACAAGAAAAAGAGAAAGAGAAAGAGAAGAAAAAAAAGAAAAGAGAAAAAGAGAAAGAGAAAGGGAAAGAGAAAGCTCTAAGTGATAGGTTGTTGTATTAGCGTAACTTTTAAGATGAAGTGAAAAAATAAATATTTATTGGATGAGTAGAGAAGAGTAAATAAGCGTGGATAGCTGGATATAGAAATAAAATTAAATACATTGATAATAATAGCAACAATCCCTCGTCAACTTTTAAAAGTTCCACTTGGAAAGAAAGATGAGGGTGGAGAGAGAAATGATGCCCCGAACATTTTTAAAAGGTGGGTGATTGATGCGAGAATGGGCCCTGTGAATGGGAACACTCTGAACATGCGTCTGTAGGCTGGAAAGATTGAATGAGAGAGGAGTGCCCTCCTATGGGGCTCTTGGAGATAAGTGTAGTTTGGGATTTGTGGGGTTCTTAACGTCACCCCTGGGTGGTATACCACCTATTATGGAATTCTGTTGTTGATAGTTTTTTGTTATTTGTTTTTGTTTATTCTTCTTACACGATTGTATGTAAGCCCCCACTGTCCTCGGCTTTGTATTGTCCTCTGTGTTCGGCCCTTGTAGCCAATAATAAAGAAATCATTATTATTATTATTGCTACTATTGTTATTATTGTATATTTCTTTGTTTATTATTTTTATTTTCTTCGAATAGCAATTTAACTTTTTAATGTTCCTCCAACACGTTACAACAAAACTTTTCTGGTTCACGAATCTCTATTGTCTTACAAGCGTCGCATGGTAACCTTAGTCAAGACCCTTAACTTTATGCTCACCTATAGCACCGTATCTCATAGAAACCACTATACTATTTCTGAAATTCTTAAATATAATTGTTCTCAGACGATATCGATTTATTGCCAATCGATAGGAGATCGCTTTGAATAATTTTGTAAAAGAGAAGTTTAATCTTTGGAAATGACCAAGCATTGAAACATTCAATCATCTTAATAATCGATCACAGATCTTTGACCATTATCTCAGATGGGGTCAGCAGAAGGTGTCAGTATTAAGTGACCATGTTAAAAAATCTTTTTCCTTAAGGAAACCATTTAGTAATCTTTATTTAATTGTTCTTTCACTCGAGTCCCTTCTCTCTCTCATTTTCTTTCTCTTTCTTCCTCTCCTATTTTCTTCTCTCACGAGAATCTGTGGTTGTGCACGTGTGTGTATATAACCACAGGTTTTTGTGTGTATGTATGTAAGCATATATATATATATATATATATATATATACATATATATATATATATATATGTATATATATATATATGTGTGTGTGCGGGGGGGGTAGGTATATGTGTGTGTGCGCATGTGCATGTGTATGTGTGTGCGTGTGTTTTCATACGTACAGGTGGACGTACGAATACGTATTTATATTATAGTGAGAGAGAGCTGACTAGCTATGTAAATAGATAGTTATTGATCTTATTTGAAATATTGATTTCTAGCATTGGTAGTAAGCCACACGTTTTAAGAAATCATAGATCATTAAATCAATTTCAGTAATTGATCAGTACTTTAATTTAGCGATCCTGAAATGATTAAAAGTTGACCCTGGGCGAATTTGAACACTGAACGTGGAAGTAACCGAGGATAGAAAAGTATTTTGTTCCAGCCACTTACTGATCTGTTAACACCCCTACCTACCTTGGGTTTATTTAAAATGATAGGTTATTTTGGTATGTTAGTGAGTAGAAAATGGCTGGGGAATTGAGAGAATTGTTAGAAAGTCGGATAGAATGCTTTGCAATATTCGTTCCGGCTCTTTTTGTTCTATATTCAAATCCCACTGAGGTCAACTTTACCTTTCATCCTTTCTCAATTCCTCTTACTCACTCTATATCTTTCTCTTTCTCTAGAAGAAATCTGCTGGCTTCAAACCTCGAGAGAAGATAAGCCCCGCAACAAATGCTTATAATCAACGACTTATCTATCTGGATGCCGAGTTGCAAACCTTTAGCGATAAAGTAAAAAATGTTTTATTTTATTTTAAAGCAGCAGCTGTTTTATATACACTCTCACAGTCAAACATTAAATGAAAATGCACTCAACATATATATGTAGGTTATAACATATCACGCTTTTCTGCATATATACGATGGTCAGCTAAAAGGTTCATAGGTTGATTATGAAGGATTGACGCTGGAGCAACAATATCTTGGTTTCATCCCATGAACC
Source organism: Eledone cirrhosa (assembly GCA_964016885.1). Classification (NCBI taxonomy): domain Eukaryota; kingdom Metazoa; phylum Mollusca; class Cephalopoda; order Octopoda; family Eledonidae; genus Eledone; species Eledone cirrhosa. Next base: position 263,599,939 of record OZ024743.1, on the reverse strand, counting down.
TTTGAGACACCTTCGTATCCTTGAGTTATTGACGCACTGGAGCTAGATATCTTGTCTTTAATGCGTAGAAATATCCATGATCTCCAACAGACAACTGATGAAGGAAAATTACCCACGTTCGTGCTTTCCTCTTATATATATATATATATATATATATATATATATATGGGTGTGTGTGTGTGTGTGTGTGTGTGTGTGTGTGTGTGTGTGGATTTATGAATATATATAAAATATGTTATATATGTGTGTACGTGTGCATACTTAGATTTATGTGTCAGCTGTGCTAGGGCGAGAAATAGAATTCTAATTTTATTTATATATATATGTTTCTACTTTTGGCACAAGGCCAGCGATTACCCCAGTGCATTACTGGTACTTTATTTTATGGATCCCGTAAGAATGAAAGCTAAAGTTAACCTCGTCGGATTTGAAATCAGAACGCAAAGGGCCATAACTCTGTGCTTCAAAGCATGGTATCTGACACTGTACCGACACTGCAAAAATATATATATATATATATATATATATATATATATTGGTAAACGGGAAAAGGAAATGCTAACAAATTGTTCACAGTGAAAAATAGTTTAATTAGGAATAAGTGAGAATTTGTAATATTATTGGTTAGTATTCAGTTTAGGTTTTAAGTTTTACCGGTTGCGCATTTCTAATGCTTTTCAAAAATAAATTTTGAGATAGACCGTCCGTGATGTTTGCTCTAATCTAAATATGCCGTGGTGTTTGCTCTAATCTAAATATATATATATATACTTCTGTGTGTGTGTGTGTGTATTTATATATAACATGATACATATATACAGAGAGAGTCTAAAATAATAAAGATATTTCAGTTATATTACACCTTAGCCCGGTAGACGTCCCTGCTCCTTGTCCCCCTACTGACGTCAAGTCACCCCAAAGCGCATGGGATGCCATCCAGTGCACCCTGGCCTCAGACAGTCTTACGCGCCAGCTCGACCACCACCGCCTTGCCTGTTTTGGCGCAGCCTCCAAACCCCACAGTGGTGCCTGGCTCCAGGCCTTGCCGTCCTTCCCCACTGGCACTCAGCTGGATAACGATAGCCTGTGCATCGGCGTTTCCTTGAGGCTTGGACTCGGATCTGCGAGCCACATAAATGTCACTGTGGACTCTTTCGGACTCCACACGCCTTCCTGTCGCCACAGTGCAGGCCGCCTTCCACGCCATGCGGCCCTCAACGAGGTCATTAAGCATCGTTTGGACGCTGCAGGCTCCCCCCCCCTCAGCTCGAGCCGGTGGGGCTGGACCGAGGGATGGCAAAAGGCCAGACGGACATGACCATCTTTCCGTTCCGAGCGACTAACCCAGGTATTGCTGCACGTCGGGCTGAGGGGGCCAAACTCTCCACGTACCGGTCGCTCTCCGACAAGTTCGCGTCGTGCCCTTGGCAGTGGAGACTTCTGGTGTCAATGGCCCTAGGGCTACCTCCCTATTCACCTCCAAAGGCGCTGAGCTGGCCAGCCGCAGGTGTGAGCCTCGCGAGTTGGAATGGCTCTTCCAGCGCATCTCCCTTACCATCCTCCGGGGAAACGCCTTCTCCATCCTGTCCACCGGGGCTGGGGGTAGGCCAGCACGTGGCACCCCATTTGCTCATCATACGAATTAATAGGCAAAGTTATAAACTATTGTAAATAAACAATTATTGTGGCTTGCTGTCTCAAATCCATAATTTGTAGAGTTTCATTTTTCCAAAATTATATTTAGATGTAAAAATCTACAGTATATCTAAAGTAAGCATTACAAGCCAAAAAATACATTTTAAAATAAAAATATAATTTCACCTAAAAATTCGTTCCAATACCGTGGTTTCGTTCCGAAAATAGATATTAATTAAGATAATTAATTATTTATTTAAGACGCCAAAAACTCGTTAATAAGTAATGTCTTAAAGCCTGCCTTATAGCTTTTGCAATAAAATACAAGTGAAATATATTGCGTTGTTACGGGTCTAGACAGGAAAAGGAAAAACAATAAACATATATATATATATATATATATATATATATAACGAAGGAAATGTGGTAAGGAACCAGATGGACTATAACGCACCAAAGTACTCAATACTTAGGGTAGTAGAGTGGGTAATAGGAACGAGCAGGGCCCCGACGGCTGAGCTCAAGCCGTCTCGACGGCTAATTCAGTCCCGAATTAACCATCGAAATGGCTTGAGCTCAGCCGTCGGGGTCCTACTCGTTCCTATATATATATATATATACGTGAGTATGTGTGTTTGGAAGGAACGTATATACAGATGCATGGCTTGGGGCTTAGGGTGTTCGGCTCACATGACATTTTGTTTAGCGTTGCTCCATTCCACTTAGCGAGAAAAGAAATGAGTCTTTCCTATAATATGAAGAGCTAGCATTGTCTGACAATATGTTATGTTGAATCTCACTGAGAACTAGATTAAGGGTGCACGTGTCTGTGAAATGGCCATCATCGTACATGTTAATTTCACGAACGAGCTATTTCGTTGTTGGAATAAATATGAATCCATGTCGGGTGCCACTGTAGGATCCGACAGTGGCATACACATACATACATACATTTATACACACACACACACACGTGTATATATATATATATATATATATATATATATAATAAAGAGGGTTTTGTAAGATACCAGGTGGATCTAGCTGTCGAAACGGCCGGAGCTCAGCCGTCGGGGTCCTGATTCTTTTCATATATATATATATATATATATATATATATATATATATATATATATTTATATATATATATATATATATATATATATATATATATATATATATATATATATATATATATATTGGTAAACGGAATAGAAAATGCTGACAAATTGTTCACAGTTGAAAAATGGTTTAATTAGGAATAAAAGAGTATTAGTGATTGTATGGGTTAGTATTCAGTTGTGGTTTTAAGCTTTTAAGTTTTTACCGGTTGCGCATTTCTAAACGCTTTTCAAAAATAATTTTGAGATAGAGTGTCCGTGCTGTTTGCTCTGATCAGAGCAAACAGCACGGACACTCTATCTCAAAATTATTTTTGAAAAGCATTTAGAAATGCGCAACCGGTAAAAACTTAAAAACTTAAAACCACAACTGAATACTAACCCATACAATCACTAATACTCTTTTATTCCTAATTAAACCATTTTTCAACTGTGAACAATTTGTCAGCATTTTCTATTCCGTTTACCAATATATAATAACTTGTGTGTTACACCTCTATTCTTTTAACTATATATATATATATATATATATATATATATATATATATATATATATATATATATATATATATATATAATATTGAATAAAGTTATATATGTACGTATATATATATATATATGTGTGTGTGTGTGTGTGTGGAGTACTCACATCATTAGTGGTCTCCTCGGTGTCAGCACCGCAGACTCTATCTATCTATATTGAACGTACGATAAATATGGGACAAATTCATTTATTTATTACACGACATGCGTTTCACTAATTGTAGAAATACAAATGTCAATTAGAATATGCCTCGGATGTATATGCTCTTTTTAATCACTGATTGCAATCACATTGAGTTTAAAATCTCTCTCTTATCATAATAGGTTGGTTTCTCAATATGACAAGCTTGTTTATATATATATATGTGTGTATATATGTATATATAAATAAATATATATATATATATATATATATATATATATATATATATATATATATATATGTGTGTGTGTGTGTGTGTGTGTGTGTGTGTGTGTGTGTGTGTGTGTGCGTGTGTATGTGTGTGAGTGTATCTCTATATATACTTATATATTTATACACAGATGTGCGTTTGTATATGTGTATGTGTGTGTTTATCCGTATACATATATAAGCGTGTATATCTATCTATATGTAACAATGCATAAATGCATACATATAAATCTATCGGTCTATTAATCTGTATAGCTAAGTAAGCGAATGTAGCCGTATATTGTGGAAGAAAGGAGAGATAAAGAGGATTTAGTAAAATAAGTCCGGTCGCTCTCCGACAGGTTCGCGTCGTACCCTTGGCAGTGGAGACTTCTGGTGTCCGTGGCCCTATGGCTACCTCCCTACTCACCACCATAGGTGCTGAGCTGACCAGCCGCAGGTGTGAGCCTCACGAGTTGGAATGGCTCTTCCAGCGCATCTCCCTTACATCCTCCGGGGAAACACCTTCTCCATTCTGTCCACCGGGGATGTGGGGAGGCCAGCACGTGGGAACACATTTGCTCACCATACGGAGATATGAGGAGGGTGAGAGAGGTCGGGGGGGGGGGAACAGTGGGAGTTCGGTTGTTCTTTCATGTTTACTTAGGTTGCTATTTCCTTTTCTGCAATCAACTACCACCCCTAGCAGAGAGATGATGTATACAGCTGGGTGAAAGATGGACAGTGTGAGTATGTGGCGGCTTATGAATGAAGTCGGTCTTAAATGAATGAAGTTTGGGGGTAAAACACAATTACAAATTTCAGTGAAGAATACCAAAGAAACCACGATAACAACAACAAAAATAACAATAACAAATATCAATTTAAATTTAATAAAAATTTCTTTTTACAAATTCGAGAAATTTATTTTCTTTCTTCTATAGTAAATTCTATTATTTTTTGGCTGTTTGTTGTTTATTGTTGTTTTCGTTCTTGTATATTTTATACAGTTTTCTCATGTTTTTCTTTGTTTAATTAATAATCGCATTCGCTCTGCAATTGCCTGCTAATAGTCGTTTAATCTCCTCCTTGGGCATGACTAATGTTATTTTTATGGGAGTGGGTTTTAAACCTTACAGATAAACTCAGACACACACATTCAGGCGTACATCCACACACACGCGCGCACGCACACACATATATATAGAGAGAGGCAGACAGACAGTGTGAGAGAGAGAGAGAGAGAGAGAGAGAGAGAGAGAGAGAGAGACAGTGATATATATATATGGGGAGTCCAGGTCTGGTTATCATTTATTTTTTATCATTTATTTTGTTTTGACCTGTTTAGCTTGATTTGGTTTTTTGGCTTGGGTGGTTAATGCTTTCTTGACCACCTTTTCAGTTTTGTATGGGTTCTTAACACATTGTTTAGCTCTGGTTTTTAACTATTGAGCACTTTGCTAGTATCATTTCTGATTTTTGCGTTTCGCTTCGCTTTTCCTGCCCGCCGAAAATGCGATCCTCGCTGAATCTTTATTTGTATTAATCTTGTTAATAATGTGTGTCTGAGTTTATCTGTAAGGTTTAATTGTTAACAATTAACTTGTTAATAATTTCTATTGACAGTTTAATTGTATAAGTTTATTTTAAACTACTTTGTTGAGAACTTATTCGATTTGTGCTATTTATGCTATTTTTCGCATGATTTACACCAACTGAATTACTTTGCCAAAATCTGGGGTTATTCCCCTCGTGATTTCCACACGTGGTTTTACTTTCCACCGTGTCATTCACTTATTTGGTACAGAGCGAAATACCTGTTGATAATGTGATATTCCTTGTTCGATCGTTATACACAATGCTTATATTTTTAAGCAGACTGTATTTTGATTTAGGTGTCACAGAAACTCTACATCGGATTTTAACAGCAATTCCGGGAGTCCAGGTCTGGTTATCACTTATTTTTTATCATTTATTTTGTTTTGACCTGTTTAGCTTGATTTGGTTCCTGGCTTGGGTGGTTAATGCTTTCTTGACCACCTTTTCAGTTTTGTATGGGTTCTTAACACATTGTTTAGCTCTGGTTTTTAACTATTGAGCAATTTGCTAGTATCATTTCTGATTTTTGCGTTTCGCTTCGCTTTTTCTGCCCGCCGAAAATGCGATTCTCACTGAATCTTTATTTGTATATATATATATATATATATATATCACTGTATTTTCGTTGTTGTGGTTGCTTCTGTGGCTTTGTCCCTTTAACCACTGTTTTCAATTTGTCACGCATTTTAACATATGTCTATTACTTTAAGATGTAACTTATCGATTTATGGATATTTTCTTATTGAGTGCTTCGTGCAAAGCTTCCGAATATTGTCTTTTCGTGGATTCGGACCGAGCGTCGCAACTTCGATTTTACTCATTTCCACTCATATGTATATTACAAAATAACAGGAGACATGTACTGGTGTAAATCCTTGAAAGGTTTATTATACTATGATCATTTCAATGATCGGGTTCAGTATGAATCCGGTGACATCATCAAGTAGTTCAAAATATAACGTAGGAATAAAACAGATAAAAATCCATGGTGTTTAAATCAGAGACAGGAGGGCGGCCGGCAATTTAGCAGCTTCTAGCTGCATCGACCGTCCTCAAGTGCTGATTATTGGGTCAAGATACTACCATCTGGTGTGGGGGCGCAAGCCTTTAATGTACTACCACCTTCGCGTCAGATGGAAGTGTCAGCGCTGAGGTTACGCGTCGATCAGGCTGGTCAGGCATGCTCGATAATGCCGCGAAATATGTTTTTTCAAGGACAAACATCATCCGCACAGACAGACATAGAGATTAAAAAAGGAGAGAGTGTGTGTGAATGAAAGAGAGATAGAGAGTGACAGAGAGAGTAAAACAGAGAGAGAGTGTGGGAGAATGAAAAACAGAGAGAATGACAGAGAGAGAGAGTGTGAAAGAGAGAGCGTGTGTAATTGATATAGAGAGAAGGTGACAATTAACATAAAGAGGCTTTTATGAAGAAGTTTAGGTGTGATATATATATAGTCACGATAAATTGTCAGTGTGGTATATATAGTACAAATACGGCCTTGCTAGCGGTCAATACCAGCGACGTGCGGGCTCCGCGCTAGCCACCCCCTCCCAAGTGCCAGCTGTTCCGAGTAATATCGTCTAGCTAGCGAGAGAATTAGTTTTTCCGAGCACTCCAGGAATGTAACTGTCTTAGGCGTCGCTGTGTCTGCGCGGAGCCCCCATTGCCGGCTGGTCATCGTATATACCATGCGGTTGCTATTATATCACACAGGGTGGGGGTTTAGTTAAGTGCTAGTAGGAAGAGGCATGATACAGCTAAAGTTTATGACTAAGCCTAGAAAATAAAGGTACCATTTGGCGTACATATGCAAGCGTGTAGCAAATGCACATGCGTTAGTCATATATATGCGAAGGAAACAAGCAAAGGTATTAGGCATATAGAAATAAATAAATAAATACTGTATGGCAAAGGTATCACATAAAATACCAAGCAAATGTGTTAGTGTATTAAACTTTCTACACGCTTGCATATGTACTGCTATTGTCCCCATTCTTTCTCAATGCCTCTTTAATTATTAGACTATTCTCTTGTATTATCTGTCGCATGTATTCCACTCTATGCTTTGAATTTGAATTTTTGTACAATTCTCGTATAATATATGTCGCATCCATTCCACTCTGTAAATACGAAACTTTTGTTCACAACATCAATATATATGTATCTATATGATTGTTCAGTTGAATAGGAGGTTAATTATATGTACAAACATTGATAATGCTCCGAAGACTTCAAACGAAAGTTTGGAAGAAACGATTGTCAGCAATTAAATGATTTGAACATAACTTTGATAATTGTGTA
>OZ024743.1:263527345-263589845 GCA_964016885.1 Eledone cirrhosa | reverse complement strand
GTCGCTGTCATCATTACCATAATCATCATCATTGTCGTTGTCATCATTACCATAATCCACATCATTGTCGTTGTCATCATTACCATAATCCACATCATTGTCGCTGTCATCATTACCATAATCCACATCATTGTTGCTGTCATCATTACCATAATCCTCATCATTGTCGTTGTCATCATTACCATAATCCACATCATTGTCGCTGTCATCATTACCATAATCCACATCATTGTTGCTGTCATCATTACCATAATCCTCATCATTGTCGTTGTCATCATTACCATAATCCACATCATTGTCGCTGTCATCATTACCATAATCCACATCATTGTCGTTGTCATCATTACCATAATCCACATCATTGTCGTTGTCATCATTACCATAATCATCATCATTGTCGTTGTCATCATTACCATAATCCTCATCATTGTCGCTGTCATAATTACCATAATCATCATCATTGGCGTTGTCATCATTTCCATAATCCACATCATTGTCGCTGTCATCATTACCATAATCATCATCATTGTCGTTGTCATCATTACCATAATCCTCATCATTGTCGCTGTCATAATTACCATAATCATCATCATTGTCGCTGTCATCATTTCCATAATCCACATCATTGTCGCTGTCATCATTACCATAATCATCATCATTGTCGTTGTCATCATTACCATAATCCTCATCATTGTCGCTGTCATAATTACCATAATCATCATCATTGACGATGTCATCATTACCATAATCCACATCATTGTCGTTGTCATCATTACCATAATCCACATCATTGTCGTTGTCATCATTACCATAATCCACATCATTGTTGCTGTCATCATTACCATAATCCACATCATTGTTGCTGTCATCATTACCATAATCCTCATCATTGTCGTTGTCATCATTACCATAATCCTCATCATTGTCGCTGTCATCATTACCATAATCCTAATCATTGTCGCTGTCATCATTACCATAATCCACATCATTGTTGCTGTCATCATTACCATAATCCTCATCATTGTCGCTGTCATCATTACCATAATCCTCATCATTGTTGCTGTCATCATTACCATAATCCTCATCATTGTCGTTGTCATCATTACCATAATCCTCATCATTGTCGCTGTCATCATTACCATAATCCTAATCATTGTCGCTCTCATCATTACCATAATCCACATCATTGTCGCTGTCATCATTACCATAATCCACATCATTGTCGTTGTCATCATTACCATAATCCACATCATTGTCGTTGTCATCATTACCATAATCCTCATCATTGTCGCTGTCATCATTACCATAATCCTAATCATTGTCGCTGTCATCATTACCATAATCCTCATCATTGTCGCTGTCATCATTACCATAATCCTCATCATTGTCGCTGTCATCATTACCATAATCCTAATCATTGTCGCTGTCATCATTACCATAATCCTCATCATTGTCGCTGTCATCATTACCATAATCCTCATCATTGTCGCTGTCATCATTACCATAATCCACATCATTGTTGCTGTCATCATTACCATAATCCTCATCATTGTCGTTGTCATCATTACCATAATCCACATCATTGTCGCTGTCATCATTACCATAATCCTAATCATTGTCGCTGTCATCATTACCATAATCCTCATCATTGTCGTTGTCATCATTACCATAATCCTCATCATTGTCGTTGTCATCATTACCATAATCCTCATCATTGTCGTTGTCATCATTACCATAATCCTCATCATTGTCGCTGTCATCATTACCATAATCCTCATCATTGTCGTTGTCATCATTACCATAATCCTCATCATTGTCGTTGTCATCATTACCATAATCCTCATCATTGTCGTTGTCATCATTACCATAATCCTCATCATTGTTGCTGTCATCATTACCTTAATCCTCATCATTGTCGTTGTCATCATTACCATAATCCACATCAATGTTGCTGTCATCATTACCATAATCCACATCATTGTCGTTGTCATTATTACCATAATCCATATCATTGTCGTTGTCATCATTACCATAATCCACATCATTGTTGCTGTCATCATTACCATAATCCACATCATTGTTGCTGTCATCATTACCATAATCCACATCATTGTTGCTGTCATCATTACCATAATCCTCATCATTGTCGATGTCATCATTACCATAATCCACATCATTGTCGCTGTCATCATTACCATAATCCACATCATTGTCGCTGTCATCATTACCATAATCAACATCATTGTCGCTGTCATCATTACCATAATCCTCATCATTGTCGCTGTCATCATTACCATAGTCCACATCATTGTCGTTGTCATCATTACCATAATCCACATCATTGTCGCTGTCATCATTACCATAATCCACATCATTGTCGCTGTGATCATTACCATAATCAACATCATTGTCGGTGTCATCATTACTATAATCAACATCATTGTCGCTGTCATCATTACCATAATCCTCATCATTGTCGCTGTCATCATTACCATAATCCTCATCATTGCTGCTGTCATCATTACCATAATCCACATCATTGTCGCTGTGATCATTACCATAATCAACATCATTGTCGGTGTCATCATTACTATAATCAACATCATTGTCGCTGTCATCATTACCATAATCCTCATCATTGTCGTTGTCATCATTACCATAATCCACATCATTGTCGCTGTCATCATTACCATAATCCACATCATTGTTGCTGTCATCATTACCATAATCCTCATCATTGTTGCTGTCATCATTACCATAATCCTCATCATTGTCGTTGTCATCATTACTATAATCAACATCATTGTCGCTGTCATCATTACCATAATCAACATCATTGTCGCTGTCATCATTACCATAATCAACATCATTGTCGTTGTCATCATTACCATAATCCACATCATTGTCGCTGTCATCATTACCATAATCCACATCATTGTCGTTGTCATCATTACCATAATCCTCATCATTGTCGCTGTCATCATTACCATAATCCACATCATTGTCGCTGTCATCATTACCATAATCCTCATCATTGTCGTTGTCATCATTACCATAATCCACATCATTGTCGTTGTCATCATTACCATAATCCTCATCATTGTCGTTGTCATCATTACCATAATCCTCATCATTGTCGCTGTCATCATTACCATAATCCTCATCATTGTCGTTGTCATCATTTCCATAATCCACATCATTGTCGTTGTCATCATTACCATAAACCTCATCATTGTCGCTGTCATCATTACCATAATCCTCATCATTGTCGTTGTCATCATTACCATAATCCACATCATTGCTGCTGTCATCATTACCATAATCCTCATCATTGTCGTTGTCATCATTACCATAATCCACATCATTGTTGCTGTCATCATTACCATAATCCTCATCATTGTCGTTGTCATCATTACCATAATCCTCATCATTGTCGCTGTCATCATTACCATAATCCACATCATTGTCGTTGTCATCATTACCATTATCCACATCATTGTTGCTGTCATCATTACCATAATCCTCATCATTGTCGCTGTCATCATTACCATAATCCTCATCATTGTCGCTGTCATCATTACCATAATCCTCATCATTGTCGTTGTCATCATTTCCATAATCCACATCATTGTCGTTGTCATCATTACCATAAACCTCATCATTGTCGTTGTCATCATTACCATAAACCTCATCATTGTCGCTGTCATCATAACCATAATCCTCATCATTGTCGCTGTCATCATTACCATAATCCACATCATTGTTGCTGTCATCATTACCATAATCCTCATCATTGTCGTTGTCATCATTACCATAATCCACATCATTGTCGCTGTCATCATTACCATAATCCTCATCATTGTCGCTGTCATCATTACCATAATCCACATCATTGTTGCTGTCATCATTACCATAATCCTCATCATTGTCGCTGTCATCATTACCATAATCCTCATCATTGTCGTTGTCATCATTACCATAATCCACATCATTGTTGCTGTCATCATTACCATAATCCACATCATTGTCGCTGTCATCATTACCATAATCAACATCATTGTCGCTGTCATCATTACCATAATCAACATCATTGTCGTTGTCATCATTACCATAAACCACATCATTGTCGCTGTCATCATTACCATAATCCACATCATTGTCGCTGTCATCATTACCATAATCCTCATCATTGTCGTTGTCATCATTACCATAATCCTACATCATTGTTGCTGTCATCATTACCATAATCCACATCATTGTCGCTGTCATCATTACCATAATCCACATCATTGTCGCTGTCATCATTACCATAATCCACATCATTGTCGCTGTCATCATTACCATAATCCACATCATTGCTGCTGTCATCATTACCATAATCCTCATCATTGTCGTTGTCATCATTACCATAATCCTACATCATTGTTGCTGTCATCATTACCATAATCCACATCATTGTCGCTGTCATCATTACCATAATCCACATCATTGTCGCTGTCATCATTACCATAATCAACATCATTGTCGTTGTCATCATTACCATAATCCACATCATTGTCGTTGTCATCATTACCATAATCCACATCATTGTCGTTGTCATCATTACCATAATCCACATCATTGTCGCTGTCATCATTACCATAATCCACATCATTGTCGTTGTCATCATTACCATAATCCTCATCATTGTCGTTGTCATCATTACCATAATCCACATCATTGTCGCTGTCATCATTACCATAATCCACATCATTGTTGCTGTCATCATTACCATAATCCACATCATTGTTGCTGTCATCATTACCATAATCCACATCATTGTCGTTCTCATCATTACCATAATCCTCATCATTGTCGTTGTCATCATTACCATAATCCACATCATTGTCGTTGTCATCATTACCATAATCCACATCATTGCTGCTGTCATCATTACCATAATCCACATCATTGTCGTTGTCATCATTACCATAATCCACATCATTGTCGCTGTCATCATTACCATAATCCACATCATTGTTGCTGTCATCATTACCATAATCCACATCATTGTCGCTGTCATCATTACCATAATCCTCATCATTGTCGTTGTCATCATTACCATAATCCACATCATTGTTGCTGTCATCATTACCATAATCCACATCATTGTCGCTGTCATCATTACCATAATCAACATCATTGTCGCTGTCATCATTACCATAATCCACATCATTGTCGCTGTCATCATTACCATAATCCTCATCATTGTCGTTGTCATCATTACCATAATCCACATCATTGTCGTTGTCATCATTACCATAATCCTCATCATTGTCGTTGTCATCATTACCATAATCCTCATCATTGTCGCTGTCATCATTACCATAATCCACATCATTGTCGCTGTCATCATTACCATAATCCTCATCATTGTCGTTGTCATCATTACCATAATCCACATCATTGTCGTTGTCATCATTACCATAATCCTCATCATTGTCGTTGTCATCATTACCATAATCAACATCATTGTCGCTGTCATCATTACCATAATCCACATCATTGTCGCTGTCATCATTACCATAATCCTCATCATTGTCGTTGTCATCATTACCATAATCCTCATCATTGTCGCTGTCATCATTACCATAATCCTCATCATTGTCGTTGTCATCATTACCATAATCCTCATCATTGTCGTTGTCATCATTTCCATAATCCACATCATTGTCGTTGTCATCATTACCATAATCCTCATCATTGTCGCTGTCATCATTACCATAATCCACATCATTGTTGCTGTCATCATTACCATAATCCTCATCATTGTCGTTGTCATCATTACCATAATCCTCATCATTGTCGTTGTCATTATTACCATAATCCACATCATTGTCGCTGTCATCATTACCATAATCCACATCATTGTTGCTGTCATCATTACCATAATCCACATCATTGTTGCTCTCATCATTACCATAATCCTCATCATTGTCGCTGTCATCATTACCATAATCCTCATCATTTTTTGTTGTCATCATTACCATAATCCACATCATTGTCGTTGTCATCATTACCATAATCCTCATCATTGTCGTTGTCATTATTACCATAATCCACATCATTGTCGCTGTCATCATTACCATAATCCTCATCATTGTCGCTGTCATCATTACCATAATCCTCATCATTTTTTGTTGTCATCATTACCATAATCCACATCATTGTCGTTGTCATCATTACCATAATCCTCATCATTGTCGTTGTCATTATTACCATAATCCACATCATTGTTGCTGTCATCATTACCATAATCCTCATCATTGTCGCTGTCATCATTACCATAATCCACATCATTGTCGTTGTCATCATTACCATAATCCTCATCATTGTCGCTGTCATCATTACCATAATCCTCATCATTGTCGCTGTCATCATTACCATAATCCTCATCATTGTCGCTGTCATCATTACCATAATCCACATCATTGTTGCTGTCATCATTACCATAATCCTCATCATTGTCGTTGTCATCATTACCATAATCCTCATCATTGTCGTTGTCATTATTACCATAATCCACATCATTGTCGCTGTCATCATTACCATAATCCACATCATTGTTGCTGTCATCATTACCATAATCCTCATCATTGTCGCTGTCATCATTACCATAATCCTCATCATTTTTTGTTGTCATCATTACCATAATCCACATCATTGTCGTTGTCATCATTACCATAATCCTCATCATTGTCGTTGTCATTATTACCATAATCCACATCATTGTCGCTGTCATCATTACCATAATCCTCATCATTGTCGTTGTCATCATTACCATAATCCTCATCATTGTCGCTGTCATCATTACCATAATCCTCATCATTGTCGTTGTCATCATTACCATAATCCTCATCATTGTCGCTGTCATCATTACCATAATCCACATCATTGTCGTTGTCATCATTACCATAATCCTCATCATTGTCGCTGTCATCATTACCATAATCCTCATCATTGTCGCTGTCATCATTACCATAATCCACATCATTGTCGTTGTCATCATTACCATAATCCACATCATTGTCGTTGTCATCATTACCATAATCCTCATCATTGTCGCTGTCATCATTACCATAATCCACATCATTGTTGCTGTCATCATTACCATAATCCTCATCATTGTCGTTGTCATCATTACCATAATCCACATCATTGTTGCTGTCATCATTAACATAATCCTCATCATTGTCGCTGTCATCATTACCATAATCCACATCATTGTTGCTGTCATCATTAACATAATCCTCATCATTGTCGCTGTCATCATTACCATAATCCTCATCATTGTCGTTGTCATCATTACCATAATCCTCATCATTGTTGCTGTCATCATTACCATAATCCACATCATTGTTGCTGTCATCATTACCATAATCCACATCATTGTTGCTGTCATCATTACCATAATCCTCATCATTGTCGTTGTCATTATTACCATAATCCACATCATTGTCGCTGTCATCATTACCATAATCCTCATCATTGTTGTTGTCATCATTACCATAATCCACATCATTGTCGCTGTCATCATTACCATAATCCACATCATTGTTGCTGTCATCATTACCATAATCCACATCATTGTCGTTGTCATCATTACCATAATCCTCATCATTGTCGTTGTCATCATTACCATAATCCTCATCATTGTCGTTGTCATTATTACCATAATCCACATCATTGTCGCTGTCATCATTACCATAATCCTCATCATTGTTGTTGTCATCATTACCATAATCCACATCATTGTTGCTGTCATCATTACCATAATCAACATCATTGTCGCTGTCATCATTACCATAATCCTCATCATTGTTGCTGTCATCATTACCATAATCCTCATCATTGTCGTTGTCATCATTACCATAATCCACATCATTGTTGCTGTCATCATTACCATAATCCACATCATTGTTGCTGTCATCATTACCATAATCCACATCATTGTTGCTGTCATCATTACCATAATCCTCATCATTGTCGTTGTCATCATTACCATAATCCTCATCATTGTCGTTGTCATCATTACCATAATCCACATCATTGTTGCTGTCATCATTACCATAATCCTCATCATTGTCGTTGTCATCATTACCATAATCCACATCATTGTTGCTGTCATCATTACCATAATCCTCATCATTGTCGTTGTCATCATTACCATAATCCACATCATTGTTGCTGTCATCATTACCATAATCCTCATCATTGTCGTTGTCATCATTACCATAATCCTCATCATTGTCGCTGTCATCATTACCATAATCCTCATCATTGTCGTTGTCATCATTACCATAATCCACATCATTGTTGCTGTCATCATTACCATAATCAACATCATTGTCGCTGTCATCATTACCATAATCCTCATCATTGTTGCTGTCATCATTACCACAATCCTCATCATTGTCGTTGTCATCATTACCATAATCCACATCATTGTTGCTGTCATCATTACCATAATCCTCATCATTGTCGTTGTCATCATTACCATAATCCACATCATTGTTGCTGTCATCATTACCATAATCAACATCATTGTCGCTGTCATCATTACCATAATCCTCATCATTGTTGCTGTCATCATTACCATAATCCTAATCATTGTCGTTGTCATCATTACCATAATCCACATCATTGTTGCTGTCATCATTACCATAATCCACATCATTGTTGCTGTCATCATTACTATAATCCACATCATTGTTGCTGTCATCATTACCATAATCCTCATCATTGTCGTTGTCATCATTACCATAATCCACATCATTGTTGCTGTCATCATTGCCATAATCCTCATCATTGTCGTTGTCATCATTACCATAATCCACATCATTGTTGCTGTCATCATTACCATAATCCTCATCATTGTCGTTGTCATCATTACCATAATCCACATCATTGTCGCTGTCATCATTACCATAATCATCATCATTGTCGCTGTCATCATTACCATAATCCTCATCATTGTCGTTGTCATCATTACCATAATCCTCATCATTGTCGTTGTCATCATTACCATAATCCTCATCATTGTCGTTGTCATCATTACCATAATCCACATCATTGTTGCTGTCATCATTGCCATAATCCTCATCATTGTCGTTGTCATCATTACCATAATCCACATCATTGTTGCTGTCATCATTACCATAATCCACATCATTGTTGCTGTCATCATTACCATAATCAACATCATTGTCGCTGTCATCATTACCATAATCCTCATCATTGTCGTTGTCATCATTACCATAATCCACATCATTGTTGCTGTCATCATTACCATAATCCTCATCATTGTCGCTGTCATCATTACCATAATCCACATCATTGTTGCTGTCATCATTACCATAATCCACATCATTGTCGTTGTCATCATTACCATAATCCACATCATTGTCGTTGTCATAATTACCATAATCCACATCATTGTCGCTGTCATCATTACCATAATCCACATCATTGTTGCTGTCATCATTACCATAATCCTCATCATTGTCGTTGTCATCATTACCATAATCCACATCATTGTCGTTGTCATCATTACCATAATCCTCATCATTGTCGTTGTCATCATTACCATAATCCTCATCATTGTCGCTGTCATCATTACCATAATCCACATCATTGTCGCTGTCATCATTACCATAATCCTCATCATTGTCGTTGTCATCATTACCATAATCCACATCATTGTCGTTGTCATCATTACCATAATCCTCATCATTGTCGTTGTCATCATTACCATAATCAACATCATTGTCGCTGTCATCATTACCATAATCCACATCATTGTCGCTGTCATCATTACCATAATCCTCATCATTGTCGTTGTCATCATTACCATAATCCTCATCATTGTCGTTGTCATCATTTCCATAATCCACATCATTGTCGTTGTCATCATTACCATAAACCTCATCATTGTCGTTGTCATCATTACCATAATCCACATCATTGTTGCTGTCATCATTACCATAATCCTCATCATTGTCGTTGTCATCATTACCATAATCCACATCATTGTTGCTGTCATCATTACCATAATCCTCATCATTGTCGCTGTCATCATTACCATAATCCACATCATTGTCGTTGTCATCATTACCATAATCCACATCATTGTTGCTGTCATCATTACCATAATCCTCATCATTGTCGCTGTCATCATTACCATAATCCTCATCATTGTCGCTGTCATCATTACCATAATCCTCATCATTGTCGTTGTCATCATTTCCATAATCCACATCATTGTCGTTGTCATCATTACCATAAACCTTATCATTGTCGCTGTCATCATAACCATAATCCACATCATTGTTGCTGTCATCATTACCATAATCCTCATCATTGTTGTTGTCATCATTACCATAATCCACATCATTGTCGTTGTCATCATTACCATAATCCTCATCATTGTCGTTGTCATCATTACCATAATGCTCATCATTGTCGCTGTCATCATTACCATAATCCTCATCATTTTTTGTTGTCATCATTACCATAATCCACATCATTGTCGTTGTCATCATTACCATAATCCTCATCATTGTCGTTGTCATTATTACCATAATCCTCATCATTGTTGCTGTCATCATTACCATAATCCTCATCATTGTCGTTGTCATCATTACCATAATCCACATCATTGTCGCTGTCATCATTACCATAATCCTCATCATTGTCGCTGTCATCATTATCATAATCCACATCATTGTTGCTGTCATCATTACCATAATCCTCATCATTGTCGTTGTCATCATTACCATAATCCTCATCATTGTCGTTGTCATTATTACCATAATCCACATCATTGTCGCTGTCATCATTACCATAATCCACATCATTGTTGCTGTCATCATTACCATAATCCTCATCATTGTCGCTGTCATCATTACCATAATCCTCATCATTTTTTGTTGTCATCATTACCATAATCCACATCATTGTCGTTGTCATCATTACCATAATCCTCATCATTGTCGTTGTCATTATTACCATAATCCACATCATTGTCGCTGTCATCATTACCATAATCCTCATCATTGTCGTTGTCATCATTACCATAATCCTCATCATTGTCGCTGTCATCATTACCATAATCCTCATCATTGTCGTTGTCATCATTACCATAATCCTCATCATTGTCGCTGTCATCATTACCATAATCCACATCATTGTCGTTGTCATCATTACCATAATCCTCATCATTGTCGCTGTCATCATTACCATAATCCTCATCATTGTCGCTGTCATCATTACCATAATCCTCATCATTGTCGCTGTCATCATTACCATAATCCACATCATTGTTGCTGTCATCATTACCATAATCCTCATCATTGTCGTTGTCATCATTACCATAATCCTCATCATTGTCGTTGTCATTATTACCATAATCCACATCATTGTCGCTGTCATCATTACCATAATCCACATCATTGTTGCTGTCATCATTACCATAATCCTCATCATTGTCGCTGTCATCATTACCATAATCCTCATCATTTTTTGTTGTCATCATTACCATAATCCACATCATTGTCGTTGTCATCATTACCATAATCCTCATCATTGTCGTTGTCATTATTACCATAATCCACATCATTGTCGCTGTCATCATTACCATAATCCTCATCATTGTCGTTGTCATCATTACCATAATCCTCATCATTGTCGCTGTCATCATTACCATAATCCTCATCATTGTCGTTGTCATCATTACCATAATCCTCATCAGTGTCGCTGTCATCATTACCATAATCCACATCATTGTCGTTGTCATCATTACCATAATCCTCATCATTGTCGCTGTCATCATTACCATAATCCTCATCATTGTCGCTGTCATCATTACCATAATCCACATCATTGTCGTTGTCATCATTACCATAATCCACATCATTGTCGTTGTCATCATTACCATAATCCTCATCATTGTCGCTGTCATCATTACCATAATCCACATCATTGTTGCTGTCATCATTACCATAATCCTCATCATTGTCGTTGTCATCATTACCATAATCCACATCATTGTTGCTGTCATCATTAACATAATCCTCATCATTGTCGCTGTCATCATTACCATAATCCACATCATTGTTGCTGTCATCATTACCATAATCCTCATCATTGTCGTTGTCATCATTACCATAATCCTCATCATTGTTGCTGTCATCATTACCATAATCCACATCATTGTTGCTGTCATCATTACCATAATCCACATCATTGTTGCTGTCATCATTACCATAATCCTCATCATTGTCGTTGTCATCATTACCATAATCCTCATCATTGTCGTTGTCATCATTACCATAATCCTCATCATTGTCGTTGTCATCATTACCATAATCCTCATCATTGTCGTTGTCATCATTACCATAATCCACATCATTGTCGTTGTCATCATTACCATAATCCTCATCATTGTCGTTGTCATCATTACCATAATCCACATCAATGTTGCTGTCATCATTACCATAATCCTCATCATTGTCGTTGTCATCATTACCATAATCCTCATCATTGTCGTTGTCATCATTACCATAATCCACATCATTGTTGCTGTCATCATTACCATAATCCTCATCATTGTCGTTGTCATCATTACCATAATCCACATCATTGTTGCTGACATCATTACCATAATCCTCATCATTGTCGTTGTCATCATTACCATAATCCACATCATTGTTGCTGTCATCATTACCATAATCCTCATCATTGTCGTTGTCATCATTAACATAATCCACATCATTGTTGCTGTCATCATTACCATAATCCTCATCATTGTCGTTGTCATCATTACCATAATCCTCATCATTGTCGCTGTCATCATTACCATAATCCTCATCATTGTCGTTGTCATCATTACCATAATCCACATCATTGTTGCTGTCATCATTACCATAATCAACATCATTGTCGCTGTCATCATTACCATAATCCTCATCATTGTTGCTGTCATCATTACCATAATCCTCATCATTGTCGTTGTCATCATTACCATAATCCACATCATTGTTGCTGTCATCATTACCATAATCCACATCATTGTTGCTGTCATCATTACCATAATCCACATCATTGTTGCTGTCATCATTACCATAATCCTCATCATTGTCGTTGTCATCATTACCATAATCCTCATCATTGTCGTTGTCATCATTACCATAATCCACATCATTGTTGCTGTCATCATTACCATAATCCTCATCATTGTCGTTGTCATCATTACCATAATCCACATCATTGTTGCTGTCATCATTACCATAATCCTCATCATTGTCGTTGTCATCATTACCATAATCCACATCATTGTTGCTGTCATCATTACCATAATCCTCATCATTGTCGTTGTCATCATTACCATAATCCTCATCATTGTCGCTGTCATCATTACCATAATCCTCATCATTGTCGTTGTCATCATTACCATAATCCACATCATTGTTGCTGTCATCATTACCATAATCAACATCATTGTCGCTGTCATCATTACCATAATCCTCATCATTGTTGCTGTCATCATTACCATAATCCTCATCATTGTCGTTGTCATCATTACCATAATCCACATCATTGTTGCTGTCATCATTACCATAATCAACATCATTGTCGCTGTCATCATTACCATAATCCTCATCATTGTTGCTGTCATCATTACCATAATCCTCATCATTGTCGTTGTCATCATTACCATAATCCACATCATTGTTGCTGTCATCATTACCATAATCCACATCATTGTTGCTGTCATCATTACTATAATCCACATCATTGTTGCTGTCATCATTACCATAATCCTCATCATTGTCGTTGTCATCATTACCATAATCCACATCATTGTTGCTGTCATCATTGCCATAATCCTCATCATTGTCGTTGTCATCATTACCATAATCCACATCATTGTTGCTGTCATCATTACCATAATCCTCATCATTGTCGTTGTCATCATTACCATAATCCACATCATTGTCGCTGTCATCATTACCATAATCATCATCATTGTCGCTGTCATCATTACCATAATCCTCATCATTGTCGTTGTCATCATTACCATAATCCTCATCATTGTCGTTGTCATCATTACCATAATCCTCATCATTGTCGTTGTCATCATTACCATAATCCACATCATTGTTGCTGTCATCATTGCCATAATCCTCATCATTGTCGTTGTCATCATTACCATAATCCACATCATTGTTGCTGTCATCATTACCATAATCCACATCATTGTTGCTGTCATCATTACCATAATCAACATCATTGTTGCTGTCATCATTACCATAATCCTCATCATTGTCGTTGTCATCATTACCATAATCCACATCATTGTTGCTGTCATCATTACCATAATCCACATCATTGTTGCTGTCATCATTACCATAATCCACATCATTGTCGCTGTCATCATTACCATAATCCTCATCATTGTCGTTGTCATCATTACCATAATCCACATCATTGTTGCTGTCATCATTACCATAATCCTCATCATTGTCGTTGTCATCATTACCATAATCCTCATCATTGTCGCTGTCATCATTACCATAATCCACATCATTGTTGCTGTCATCATTACCATAATCCACATCATTGTCGTTGTCATCATTACCATAATCCACATCATTGTCGTTGTCATAATTACCATAATCCACATCATTGTCGTTGTCATAATTACCATATTCCACATCATTGTCGTTGTCATAATTACCATAATCCACATCATTGTCGCTGTCATCATTACCATAATCCTCATCATTGTCGTTGTCATCATTACCATAATCCTCATCATTGTCGTTGTCATCATTACCATAATCCACATCATTGTCGTTGTCATCATTACCATAATCCACATCATTGTCGTTGTCATAATTACCATAATCCTCATCATTGTCGTTGTCATAATTACCATAATCCACATCATTGTCGCTGTCATCATTACCATAATCCTCATCATTGTCGTTGTCATCATTACCATAATCCTCATCATTGTCGTTGTCATCATTACCATAATCCACATCATTGTCGTTGTCATCATTACCATAATCCACATCATTGTTGCTGTCATCATTACCATAATCCTCATCATTGTCGTTGTCATCATTACCATAATCCACATCATTGTCGTTGTCATAATTACCATAATCCTCATCATTGTCGTTGTCATAATTACCATAATCCACATCATTGTCGCTGTCATCATTACCATAATCCACATCATTGTCGTTGTCATAATTACCATAATCCACATCATTGTCGTTGTCATCATTACCATAATCCACATCATTGTCGTTGTCATCATTACCATAATCCTCATCATTGTCGCTGTCATAATTACCATAATCCACATAAATTGTCGTTGTCATCATTACCATAATCCACATCATTGTCGCTGTCATCATTACCATAATCCACATCATTGTCGCTGTCATCATTACCATAATCCTCATCATTGTCGCTGTCATCATTACCATAATCAACATCATTGTTGCTGTCATCATTACCATAATCCACATCATTGTCGTTGTCATCATTACCATAATCCACATCATTGTCGCTGTCATCATTACCATAATCCTCATCATTGTCGCTGTCATCATTACCATAATCCACATCATTGTCGTTGTCATCATTACCATAATCCACATCATTGTCGCTGTCATCATTACCATAATCCACATCATTGTCGCTGTCATCATTACCATAATCCTCATCATTGTCGCTGTCATCATTACCATAATCCACATCATTGTTGCTGTCATCATTACCATAATCCACATCATTGTCGTTGTCATCATTACCATAATCCACATCATTGTTGCTGTCATCATTACCATAATCCACATCATTGTCGTTGTCATCATTACCATAATCCTCATCATTGTCGTTGTCATCATTACCATAATCCTCATCATTGTCGTTGTCATCATTACCATAATCCACATCATTGTCGTTGTCATCATTACCATAATCCACATCATTGTCGTTGTCATAATTACCATAATCCTCATCATTGTCGTTGTCATAATTACCATAATCCACATCATTGTCGCTGTCATCATTACCATAATCCACATCATTGTCGTTGTCATAATTACCATAATCCACATCATTGTCGTTGTCATCATTACCATAATCCACATCATTGTCGTTGTCATCATTACCATAATCCTCATCATTGTCGCTGTCATAATTACCATAATCCACATAAATTGTCGTTGTCATCATTACCATAATCCACATCATTGTCGCTGTCATCATTACCATAATCCACATCATTGTCGCTGTCATCATTACCATAATCCTCATCATTGTCGCTGTCATCATTACCATAATCCACATCATTGTTGCTGTCATCATTACCATAATCCACATCATTGTCGTTGTCATCATTACCATAATCCACATCATTGTCGCTGTCATCATTACCATAATCCTCATCATTGTCGCTGTCATCATTACCATAATCCACATCATTGTCGCTGTCATCATTACCATAATCCACATCATTGTCGTTGTCATCATTACCATAATCCACATCATTGTCGCTGTCATCATTACCATAATCCTCATCATTGTCGCTGTCATCATTACCATAATCCACATCATTGTTGCTGTCATCATTACCATAATCCACATCATTGTCGCTGTCATCATTACCATAATCCTCATCATTGTCGCTGTCATCATTACCATAATCCACATCATTGTTGCTGTCATCATTACCATAATCCTCATCATTGTCGTTGTCATAATTACCATAATCCACATCATTGTCGTTGTCATCATTACCATAATCCACATCATTGTCGTTGTCATCATTACCATAATCCTCATCATTGTCGGTGTCATCATTACCATAATCCACATCATTGTCGCTGTCATCATTACCATAATCCTCATCATTGTCGTTGTCATCATTACCATAATCCACATCATGTTGCTGTCATCATTACCATAATCCTCATCATTGTCGTTGTCATCATTACCATAATCCTCATCATTGTCGCTGTCATCATTACCATAATCCACATCATTGTCGTTGTCATCATTACCATAATCCTCATCATTGTCGTTGTCATCATTACCATAATCCACATCAATGTTGCTGTCATCATTACCATAATACTCATCATTGTCGTTGTCATCATTACCATAATCCACATCATTGTCGCTGTCATCATTACCATAATCCACATCATTGTCGCTGTCATCATTACCATAATCCTCATCATTGTCGTTGTCATCATTACCATAATCCACATCATTGTCGCTCTCATCATTACCATAATCCACAACATTGTCGCTGTCATCATTACCATAATACTCATCATTGTCGCTGTCATCATTACCATAATCCACATCATTGTCGCTCTCATCATTACCATAATCCACATCATTGTCGCTGTCATCATTACCATAATCCACATCATTGTTGCTGTCATCATTACCATAATCCACATCATTATCGCTCTCATCATTACCATAATCCACAACATTGTCGCTGTCATCATTACCATAATCCACATCATTGTCGCTCTCATCATTACTATAATCCACAACATTGTCTCTGTCATCATTACCATAATACTCATCATTGTCGCTGTCATCATTACCATAATCCACATCATTGTCGCTCTCATCATTACCATAATCCACATCATTGTCGCTGTCATCAATACCATAATCCACATCATTGTCGCTGTCATCATTACCATAATCCACATCATTGTTGCTGTCATCATTACCATAATCCACATCATTGTCGTTGTCATCATTACCATAATCCACATCATTGTCGTTGTCATCATTACCATAATCCACATCATTGTCGTTGTCATCATTACCATAATCCACATCATTGTCGTTGTCATCATTACCATAATCCACATCATTGTCGTTGTCATCATTACTATAATCCACATCATTGTCGTTGTCATCATTACCATAATCCACAACATTGTCGCTGTCATCATTACCATAATCCACAACATTGTCGCTGTCATCATTACCATAATCCTCATCATTGTCGCTGTCATCATTACCATAATCCACATCATTGTCGCTGTCAGCATTACCATAATCCACATCATTGTTGCTGTCATCATTACCATAATCCACATCATTGTTGCTGTCATCATTACCATAATCCTCATCATTGTCGCTGTCATCATTACCATAATCCACATCATTGTTGCTGTCATCATTACCATAATCCACTTCATTGTTGCTGTCATCATTACCATAATCCACATCATTGTTGCTGTCATCATTACCATAATCCACATCATTGTTGCTGTCATCATTACCATAATCCACATCATTGTTGCTGTCATCATTACCATAATCCTCATCATTGTCGCTGTCATCATTACCATAATCCACATCATTGTCGCTCTCATCATTACCATAATCCTCATCATTGTCGCTCTCATCATTACCATAATCCTCATCATTGTCGCTGTCATCATTACCATAATCCACATCATTGTCGCTCTCATCATTACCATAATCCTCATCATTGTCGCTCTCATCATTACCATAATCCTCATCATTGTCGTTGTCATCATTACCATAATCCACATCATTGTCGTTGTCATCATTACCATAATCCACATCATTGTCGCTCTCATCATTACCATAATCCTCATCATTGTCGCTGTCATCATTACCATAATCCTCATCATTGTCGTTGTCATCATTACCATAATCCACATCATTGTCGCTGTTATCATTACCATATCCACATCATTGTCGTTGTCATCATTACCATAATCCACATCATTGTCGTTGTCATCATTACCATAATCCACATCATTGTCGCTGTTATCATTACCATAATCCTCATCATTGTCGCTGTCATCATTACCATAATCCTCATCATTGTTGCTGTCATCATTACCATAATCCACATCATTGTCGCTGTTATCATTACCATAATCCACATCATTGTCGTTGTCATCATTACCATAATCCTCATCATTGTCGCTGTCATCATTACCATAATCCACATCATTGTCGTTGTCATCATTACCATAATCCACATCATTGTCGCTGTTATCATTACCATAATCCTCATCATTGTCGCTGTTATCATTACCATAATCCACATCATTGTCGTTGTCATCATTACCATAATCCATATCAATGTTGCTGTCATCATTACCATAATCCTCATCATTGTCGTTGTCATCATTACCATAATCCACATCAATGTTGCTGTCATCATTACCATAATCCTCATCATTGTCGTTGTCATCATTACCATAATCCACATCATTGTCGCTGTCATCATTACCATAATCCACATCATTGTCGCTGTCATCATTACCATAATCCTCATCATTGTCGTTGTCATCATTACCATAATCCACATCATTGTCGTTGTCATCATTACCATAATCCACATCAATGTTGCTGTCATCATTACCATAATCCTCATCATTGTCGCTGTCATCATTACCATAATCCACATCATTGTCGTTGTCATCATTACCATAATCCACATCATTGTCGTTGTCATCATTACCATAATCCACATCATTGTCGTTGTCATCATTACCATAATCCTCATCATTGTCGCTGTCATCATTACCATAATCCACATCATTGTCGTTGTCATCATTACCATAATCCTCATCATTGTCGTTGTCATCATTACCATAATCCATATCAATGTTGCTGTCATCATTACCATAATCCTCATCATTGTCGTTGTCATCATTACCATAATCCACATCAATGTTGCTGTCATCATTACCATAATCCTCATCATTGTCGTTGTCATCATTACCATAATCCACATCATTGTCGCTGTCATCATTACCATAATCCACATCATTGTCGCTGTCATCATTACCATAATCCTCATCATTGTCGTTGTCATCATTACCATAATCCACATCAATGTTCCTGTCATCATTACCATAATCCTCATCATTGTCGTTGTCATCATTACCATAATCCTCATCATTGTCGCTGTCATCATTACCATAATCCACATCATTGTCGTTGTCATCATTACCATAATCCACATCATTGTCGTTGTCATCATTACCATAATCCACATCAATGTTGCTGTCATCATTACCATAATCCTCATCATTGTCGTTGTCATCATTACCATAATCCACATCATTGTCGTTGTCATCATTACCATAATCCTCATCATTGTCGTTGTCATCATTACCATAATCCACATCATTGTCGCTCTCTTCATTACCATAATCCACAACATTGTCGCTGTCATCATTACCATAATACTCATCATTGTCGCTGTCATCATTACCATAATCCACATCATTGTCGCTCTCATCATTACCATAATCCACATCATTGTCGCTGTCATCATTACCATAATCCACATCATTGTCGCTGTCATCATTACCATAAACCACATCATTGTCGCTGTCATCATTACCATAATCCACATCATTGTCGCTCTCATCATTACCATAATCCACAACATTGTCGCTGTCATCATTACCATAATACTCATCATTGTCGCTGTCATCATTACCATAATCCACATCATTGTCGCTCTCATCATTACCATAATCCACATCATTGTCGCTGTCATCATTACCATAATCCACAACATTGTCGCTGTCATCATTACCATAATCCACATCATTGTTGCTGTCATCATTACCATAATCCACATCATTGTCGTTGTCATCATTACCATAATCCACATCATTGTCGTTGTCATCATTACCATAATCCACATCATTGTCGTTGTCATCATTACCATAATCCACATCATTGTCGTTGTCATCATTACCATAATCCACATCATTGTCGTTGTCATCATTACTATAATCCACATCATTGTCGTTGTCATCATTACCATAATCCACAACATTGTCGCTGTCATCATTACCATAATCCACAACATTGTCGCTGTCATCATTACCATAATCCTCATCATTGTCGCTGTCATCATTACCATAATCCACATCATTGTCGCTGTCATCATTAACATAATCCACATCATTGTTGCTGTCATCATTACCATAATCCACATCATTGTTGCTGTCATCATTACCATAATCCTCATCATTGTCGCTGTCATCATTACCATAATCCACATCATTGTTGCTGTCATCATTACCATAATCCACATCATTGTTGCTGTCATCATTACCATAATCCACATCATTGTTGCTGTCATCATTACCATAATCCACATCATTGTCGCTGTCATCATTACCATAATCCACATCATTGTTGCTGTCATCATTACCATAATCCACATCATTGTTGCTGTCATCATTACCATAATCCACATCATTGTTGCTGTCATCATTACCATAATCCACATCATTGTCGTTGTCATCGTTACCATAATCCACATCATTGTCGTTGTCATCATTACCATAATCCTCATCATTGTCGCTGTCATCATTACCATAATCCACATCATTGTCGCTCTCATCATTACCATAATCCTCATCATTGTCGCTCTCATCATTACCATAATCCTCATCATTGTCGCTGTCATCATTACCATAATCCACATCATTGTCGCTCTCATCATTACCATAATCCTCATCATTGTCGCTCTCATCATTACCATAATCCTCATCATTGTCGTTGTCATCATTACCATAATCCACATCATTGTCGTTGTCATCATTACCATAATCCACATCATTGTCGCTCTCATCATTACCATAATACTCATCATTGTCGCTGTCATCATTACCATAATCCACATCATTGTCGTTGTCATCATTACCATAATCCACATCATTGTCGCTGTCATCATTACCATAATCCACATCATTGTCGTTGTCCTCATTACCATAATCCACATCATTGTTGCTGTCATCATTACCATAATCCACATCATTGTCGTTGTCATCATTACCATAATCCACATCATTGTCGCTCTCATCATTACCATAATACTCATCATTGTCGCTGTCATCATTACCATAATCCACATCATTGTCGTTGTCATCATTACCATAATCCACATCATTGTTGCTGTCATCATTACCATAAACCTCATCATTGTCGTTGTCATCATTACCATAATCCACATCATTGTTGCTGTCATCATTACCATAATCCACATCATTGTCGCTGTTATCATTACCATAATCCTCATCATTGTCGCTGTCATCATTACCATAATCCTCATCATTGTCGTTGTTATCATTACCATAATCCTCATCATTGTCGCTGTCATCATTACCATAATCCACATCATTGTCGTTGTCATCATTACCATAATCCTCATCATTGTCGTTGTCATCATTACCATAATCCACATCAATGTTGCTGTCATCATTACCATAATCCTCATCATTGTCGTTGTCATCATTACCATAATCCACATCATTGTCGCTGTTATCATTACCATAATCCACATCATTGTCGCTGTCATCATTACCATAATCCTCATCATTGTCGTTGTCATCATTACCATAATCCACATCAATGTTGCTGTCATCATTACCATAATCCTCATCATTGTCGTTGTCATCATTACCATAATCCACATCATTGTCGCTGTCATAATTACCATAATCCTCATCATTGTCGTTGTCATCATTACCATAATCCACATCATTGTCGCTCTCTTCATTACCATAATCCACAACATTGTCGCTGTCATCATTACCATAATACTCATCATTGTCGCTGTCATCATTACCATAATCCACATCATTGTCGCTCTCATCATTACCATAATCCACATCATTGTCGCTGTCATCATTACCATAATCCACATCATTGTCGCTGTCATCATTACCATAATCCACATCATTGTTGCTGTCATCATTACCATAATCCACATCATTATCGCTCTCATCATTACCATAATCCACAACATTGTCGCTGTCATCATTACCATAATCCACATCATTGTCGCTCTCATCATTACCATAATCCACAACATTGTCGCTGTCATCATTACCATAATACTCATCATTGTCGCTGTCATCATTACCATAATCCACATCATTGTCGCTCTCATCATTACCATAATCCACATCATTGTCGCTGTCATCATTACCATAATCCACATCATTGTCGCTGTCATCATTACCATAATCCACATCATTGTTGCTGTCATCATTACCATAATCCACATCATTGTCGTTGTCATCATTACCATAATCCACATCATTGTCGTTGTCATCATTACCATAATCCACATCATTGTCGTTGTCATCATTACCATAATCCACATCATTGTCGTTGTCATCATTACCATAATCCACATCATTGTCGTTGTCATCATTACTATAATCCACATCATTGTCGTTGTCATCATTACCATAATCCACAACATTGTCGCTGTCATCATTACCATAATCCACAACATTGTCGCTGTCATCATTACCATAATCCTCATCATTGTCGCTGTCATCATTACCATAATCCACATCATTGTCGCTGTCATCATTAACATAATCCACATCATTGTTGCTGTCATCATTACCATAATCCACATCATTGTTGCTGTCATCATTACCATAATCCTCATCATTGTCGCTGTCATCATTACCATAATCCACATCATTGTTGCTGTCATCATTACCATAATCCACATCATTTTTGCTGTCATCATTACCATAATCCACATCATTGTTGCTGTCATCATTACCATAATCCACATCATTGTCGCTGTCATCATTACCATAATCCACATCATTGTTGCTGTCATCATTACCATAATCCTCATCATTGTCGCTGTCATCATTACCATAATCCACATCATTGTTGCTGTCATCATTACCATAATCCACATCATTGTTGCTGTCATCATTACCATAATCCACATCATTGTTGCTGTCATCATTACCATAATCCACATCATTGTCGTTGTCATCATTATCATAATCCACATCATTGTCATTGTCATCATTACCATAATCCTCATCATTGTCGCTGTCATCATTACCATAATCCACATCATTGTCGCTCTCATCATTACCATAATCCTCATCATTGTCGCTCTCATCATTACCATAATCCACATCATTGTCGCTGTCATCATTACCATAATCCACATCATTGTCGCTCTCATCATTACCATAATCCTCATCATTGTCGCTCTCATCATTACCATAATCCTCATCATTGTCGCTGTCATCATTACCATAATCCACATCATTGTCGCTCTCATCATTACCATAATCCTCATCATTGTCGCTCTCATCATTACCATAATCCTCATCATTGTCTTTGTCATCATTACCATAATCCACATCATTGTCGTTGTCATCATTACCATAATCCACATCATTGTCGCTCTCATCATTACCATAATACTCATCATTGTCGCTGTCATCATTACCATAATCCACATCATTGTCGTTGTCATCATTACCATAATCCACATCATTGTTGCTGTCATCATTACCATAATCCACATCATTGTTGCTGTCATCATTACCATAATCCTCATCATTGTCGCTGTCATCATTACCATAATCCACATCATTGTCGTTGTCATCATTACCATAATACTCATCATTGTCGCTGTCATCATTCCCATAATCCACATTATTGTCGTTGTCCTCATTACCATAATCCACATCATTGTTGCTGTCATCATTACCATAATCCACATCATTGTCGTTGTCATCATTACCATAATCCACATCATTGTCGCTCTCATCATTACCATAATACTCATTATTGTCGCTGTCATCATTACCATAATCCACATCATTGTCGTTGTCATCATTACCATAATCCACATCATTGTTGCTGTCATCATTACCATAATCCACATCATTGTCGCTCTCATCATTACCATAATCCTCATCATTGTCGCTCTCATCATTACCATAATCCTCATCATTGTCGTTGTCATCATTACCATAATCCACATCATTGTCGTTGTCATCATTACCATAATCCACATCATTGTCGTTGTCATCATTACCATAATCCACATCATTGTTGCTGTCATCATTACCATAATCCACATCATTGTCGCTCTCATCATTACCATAATACTCATTATTGTCGCTGTCATCATTACCATAATCCACATCATTGTCGTTGTCATCATTACCATAATCCACATCATTGTTGCTGTCATCATTACCATAATCCACATCATTGTCGCTCTCATCATTACCATAATCCTCATCATTGTCGCTCTCATCATTACCATAATACTCATCATTGTCGCTGTCATCATTACCATAATCCACATCATTGTCGTTGTCATCATTACCATAATCCACATCATTGTCGCTGTCATCATTACCATAATCCACATCATTGTCGTTGTCCTCATTACCATAATCCACATCATTGTTGCTGTCATCATTACCATAATCCACATCATTGTCGTTGTCATCATTACCATAATCCACATCATTGTCGCTCTCATCATTACCATAATACTCATCATTGTCGCTGTCATCATTACCATAATCCACATCATTGTCGTTGTCATCATTACCATAATCCACATCATTGTTGCTGTCATCATTACCATAAACCTCATCATTGTCGTTGTCATCATTACCATAATCCACATCATTGTTGCTGTCATCATTACCATAATCCACATCATAGTCGCTGTTATCATTACCATAATCCTCATCATTGTCGCTGTCATCATTACCATAATCCACATCATTGTCGTTGTCATCATTACCATAATCCTCATCATTGTCGTTGTCATCATTACCATAATCCACATCAATGTTGCTGTCATCATTACCATAATCCTCGTCATTGTCGTTGTCATCATTACCATAATCCACATCATTGTCGCTGTCATCATTACCATAATCTACATCATTGTCGCTGTCATCATTACCATAATCCTCATCATTGTCGTTGTCATCATTACCATAATCCACATCAATGTTCCTGTCATCATTACCATAATCCTCATCATTGTCGTTGTCATCATTACCATAATCCTCATCATTGTCGCTGTCATCATTACCATAATCCACATCATTGTCGTTGTCATCATTACCATAATCCACATCATTGTCGTTGTCATCATTACCATAATCCACATCAATGTTGCTGTCATCATTACCATAATCCTCATCATTGTCGTTGTCATCATTACCATAATCCACATCATTGTCGCTGTCATAATTACCATAATCCTCATCATTGTCGTTGTCATCATTACCATAATCCACATCATTGTCGCTCTCTTCATTACCATAATCCACAACATTGTCGCTGTCATCATTACCATAATACTCATCATTGTCGCTGTCATCATTACCATAATCCACATCATTGTCGCTCTCATCATTACCATAATCCACATCATTGTCGCTGTCATCATTACCATAATCCACATCATTGTCGCTGTCATCATTACCATAATCCACATCATTGTTGCTGTCATCATTACCATAATCCACATCATTATCGCTCTCATCATTACCATAATCCACAACATTGTCGCTGTCATCATTACCATAATCCACATCATTGTCGCTCTCATCATTACCATAATCCACAACATTGTCGCTGTCATCATTACCATAATACTCATCATTGTCGCTGTCATCATTACCATAATCCACATCATTGTCGCTGTCATCATTACCATAATCCACATCATTGTCGCTGTCATCATTACCATAATCCACATCATTGTCGCTGTCATCATTACCATAATCCACATCATTGTTGCTGTCATCATTACCATAATCCACATCATTGTCGTTGTCATCATTACCATAATCCACATCATTGTCGTTGTCATCATTACCATAATCCACATCATTGTCGTTGTCATCATTACCATAATCCACATCATTGTCGTTGTCATCATTACCATAATCCACATCAATGTTCCTGTCATCATTACCATAATCCTCATCATTGTCGCTGTCATCATTACCATAATCCACATCATTGTTGCTGTCATCATTACCATAATCCACATCATTGTTGCTGTCATCATTACCATAATCCACATCATTGTCGCTGTCATCATTACCATAATCCACATCATTGTTGCTGTCATCATTACCATAATCCACATCATTGTTGCTGTCATCATTACCATAATCCACATCATTGTCGCTGTCATCATTACCATAATCCACATCATTGTCGCTGTCATCATTACCATAATCCACATCATTGTCGCTGTCATCATTACCATAATCCACATCATTGTTGCTGTCATCATTACCATAATCCACATCATTGTCGTTGTCATCATTACCATAATCCACATCATTGTCGTTGTCATCATTACCATAATCCACATCATTGTCGTTGTCATCATTACCATAATCCACATCATTGTCGTTGTCATCATTACCATAATCCACATCAATGTTCCTGTCATCATTACCATAATCCTCATCATTGTCGCTGTCATCATTACCATAATCCTCATCATTGTCGCTGTCATCATTACCATAATCCACATCATTGTTGCTGTCATCATTACCATAATCCACATCATTGTTGCTGTCATCATTACCATAATCCTCATCATTGTCGCTGTCATCATTACCATAATCCACATCATTGTTGCTGTCATCATTACCATAATCCACATCATTGTTGCTGTCATCATTACCATAATCCTCATCATTGTCGCTGTCATCATTACCATAATCCACATCATTGTTGCTGTCATCATTACCATAATCCACATCATTGTTGCTGTCATCATTACCATAATCCACATCATTGTTGCTGTCATCATTACCATAATCCACATCATTGTCGCTGTCATCATTACCATAATCCACATCATTGTTGCTGTCATCATTACCATAATCCACATCATTGTTGCTGTCATCATTACCATAATCCTCATCATTGTCGCTGTCATCATTACCATAATCCACATCATTGTTGCTGTCATCATTACCATAATCCACATCATTGTTGCTGTCATCATTACCATAATCCTCATCATTGTCGCTGTCATCATTACCATAATCCACATCATTGTTGCTGTCATCATTACCATAATCCACATCATTGTTGCTGTCATCATTACCATAATCCACATCATTGTTGCTGTCATCATTACCATAATCCACATCATTGTCGCTGTCATCATTACCATAATCCACATCATTGTCGCTGTCATCATTACCATAATCCACATCATTGTTGCTGTCATCATTACCATAATCCACATCATTGTCGCTGTCATCATTACCATAATCCACATCATTGTTGCTGTCATCATTACCATAATCCACATCATTGTCGCTGTCATCATTACCATAATCCACATCATTGTTGCTGTCATCATTACCATAATCCACATCAATGTTCCTGTCATCATTACCATAATCCTCATCATTGTCGCTGTCATCATTACCATAATCCACATCATTGTTGCTGTCATCATTACCATAATCCACATCATTGTTGCTGTCATCATTACCATAATCCACATCATTGTCGCTGTCATCATTACCATAATCCTCATCATTGTCGCTGTCATCATTACCATAATCCACATCATTGTCGCTCTCATCATTACCATAATCCTCATCATTGTCGCTCTCATCATTACCATAATCCTCATCATTGTCGCTGTCATCATTACCATAATCCACATCATTGTCGCTCTCATCATTACCATAATCCTCATCATTGTCGCTCTCATCATTACCATAATCCTCATCATTGTCGCTGTCATCATTACCATAATACTCATCATTGTCGTTGTCATCATTACCATAATCCACATCATTGTCGCTCTCATCATTACCATAATCCTCATCATTGTCGCTCTCATCATTACCATAATCCTCATCATTGTCGCTGTCATCATTACCATAATCCACATCATTGTCGCTCTCATCATTACCATAATCCTCATCATTGTCGCTGTCATCATTACCATAATCCACATCATTGTCGCTCTCATCATTACCATAATCCTCATCATTGTCGCTCTCATCATTACCATAATACTCATCATTGTCGTTGTCATCATTACCATAATCCACATCATTGTCGCTCTCATCATTACCATAATCCTCATCATTGTCGCTCTCATCATTACCATAATCCTCATCATTGTCGCTGTCATCATTACCATAATCCACATCATTGTCGCTCTCATCATTACCATAATCCTCATCATTGTCGCTCTCATCATTACCATAATCCTCATCATTGTCGTTGTCATCATTACCATAATCCACATCATTGTCGTTGTCATCATTACCATAATCCACATCATTGTCGCTCTCATCATTACCATAATACTCATCATTGTCGCTGTCATCATTACCATAATTCACATCATTGTCGTTGTCATCATTACCATAATCCACATCATTGTCGCTGTCATCATTACCATAATCCACATCATTGTCGTTGTCATCATTACCATAATCCACATCATTGTCGCTGTCATCATTACCATAATCCACATCATTGTCGTTGTCATCATTACCATAATCCACATCATTGTCGCTGTCATCATTACCATAATCCACATCATTGTCGCTGTCATCATTACCATAATCCACATCATTGTCGTTGTCATCATTACCATAATCCACATCATTGTCGTTGTCATCATTACCATAATCCACATCATTGTCGTTGTCCTCATTACCATAATCCACATCATTGTTGCTGTCATCATTACCATAATCCACATCATTGTCGTTGTCATCATTACCATAATCCTCATCATTGTTGCTGTCATCATTACCATAATCCACATCATTGTTGCTGTCATCATTACCATAATCCTCATCATTGTCGCTGTCATCATTACCATAATCCACATCATTGTCGTTGTCATCATTACCATAATACTCATCATTGTCGCTGTCATCATTACCATAATCCACATCATTGTCGTTGTCCTCATTACCATAATCCACATCATTGTTGCTATCATCATTACCATAATCCACATCATTGTCGTTGTCATCATTACCATAATCCACATCATTGTCGCTCTCATCATTACCATAATACTCATCATTGTCGCTGTCATCATTACCATAATCCACATCATTGTCGTTGTCATCATTACCATAATCCACATCATTGTTGCTGTCATCATTACCATAAACCTCATCATTGTCGTTGTCATCATTACCATAATCCACATCATTGTTGCTGTCATCATTACCATAATCCACATCATTGTCGCTGTTATCATTACCATAATCCTCATCATTGTCGCTGTCATCATTACCATAATCCTCATCATTGTCGTTGTCATCATTACCATAATCCACATCATTGTTGCTGTCATCATTACCATAATCCACATCATTGTTGCTGTCATCATTACCATAATCCTCATCATTGTCGCTGTCATCATTACCATAATCCTCATCATTGTCGCTGTCATCATTACCATAATCCTCATCATTGTCGTTGTCATCATTACCATAATCCTCATCATTGTCGCTGTTATCATTACCATAATCCACATCATTGTCGTTGTCATCATTACCATAATCCACATCATTGTCGCTGTTATCATTACCATAATCCACATCATTGTCTTTGTCATCATTACCATAATCCACATCATTGTTGCTGTCATCATTACCATAATCCACATCATTGTCGCTGTTATCATTACCATAATCCTCATCATTGTCGCTGTCATCATTACCATAATCCTCATCATTGTCGCTGTCATCATTACCATAATCCACATCATTGTCGCTGTTATCATTACCATAATCCACATCATTGTCGTTGTCATCATTACCATAATCCACATCATTGTCGCTGTCATCATTACCATAATCCACATCATTGTCGCTGTTATCATTACCATAATCCACATCATTGTCGTTGTCATCATTACCATAATCCACATCATTGTCGTTGTCATCTTTACCATAATCCACATCATTGTTGCTGTCATCATTACCATAATCCACATCATTGTCGCTGTTATCATTACCATAATCCTCATCATTGTCGCTGTCATCATTACCATAATCCTCATCATTGTCGCTGTCATCATTACCATAATCCACATCATTGTCGCTGTCATCATTACCATAATCCACATCATTGTCGCTCTCATCATTACCATAATACTCATCATTGTCGCTGTCATCATTACCATAATCCACATCATTGTTGCTGTCATCATTACCATAATCCACATCATTGTTGCTGTCATCATTACCTTAATCCTCATCATTGTCGCTGTCATCATTACCATAATCCACATCATTGTCGCTCTCATCATTACCATAATCCACAACATTGTCGCTCTCATCATTACCATAATCCTCATCATTGTCGCTCTCATCATTACCATAATCCTCATCATTGTCGTTGTCATCATTACCATAATCCACATCATTGTCGTTGTCATCATTACCATAATCCACATCATTGTCGCTCTCATCATTACCATAATACTCATCATTGTCGCTGTCATCATTACCATAATCCACATCATTGTCGTTGTCATCATTACCATAATCCACATCATTGTCGCTGTCATCATTACCATAATCCACATCATTGTTGCTGTCATCATTACCATAATCCACATCATTGTTGCTGTCATCATTACCATAATCCTCATCATTGTTGCTGTCATCATTACCATAATCCACATCATTGTCGTTGTCATCATTACCATAATACTCATCATTGTCGCTGTCATCATTACCATAATCCACATCATTGTCGTTGTCCTCATTACCATAATCCACATCATTGTTGCTGTCATCATTACCATAATCCACATCATTGTCGTTGTCATCATTACCATAATCCACATCATTGTCGCTCTCATCATTACCATAATACTCATCATTGTCGCTGTCATCATTACCATAACCCACATCATTGTCGTTGTCATCATTACCATAATCCACATCATTGTTGCTGTCATCATTACCATAAACCTCATCATTGTCGTTGTCATCATTACCATAATCCACATCATTGTTGCTGTCATCATTACCATAATCCACATCATTGTCGCTGTTATCATTACCATAATCCTCATCATTGTCGCTGTCATCATTACCATAATCCTCATCATTGTCGTTGTCATCATTACCATAATCCTCATCATTGTCGCTGTCATCATTACCATAATCCACATCATTGTCGTTGTCATCATTACCATAATCCTCATCATTGTCGTTGTCATCATTACCATAATCCACATCAATGTTGCTGTCATCATTACCATAATCCTCATCATTGTCGTTGTCATCATTACCATAATCCACATCATTGTCGCTGTCATCATTACCATAATCCACATCATTGTCGCTGTCATCATTACCATAATCCTCATCATTGTCGTTGTCATCATTACCGTAATCCACATCAATGTTCCTGTCATCATTACCATAATCCTCATCATTGTCGTTGTCATCATTACCATAATCCTCATCATTGTCGCTGTCATCATTACCATAATCCACATCATTGTCGTTGTCATCATTCCCATAATCCACATCATTGTCGTTGTCATCATTACCATAATCCACATCAATGTTGCTGTCATCATTACCATAATCCTCATCATTGTCGTTGTCATCATTACCATAATCCACATCATTGTCGCTGTCATCATTACCATAATCCTCATCATTGTCGTTGTCATCATTACCATAATCCACAACATTGTCGCTGTCATCATTACCATAATACTCATCATTGTCGCTGTCATCATTACCATAATCCACATCATTGTCGCTCTCATCATTAACATAATCCACATCATTGTCGCTGTCATCATTACCATAATCCACATCATTGTCGCTGTCATCATTACCATAATCCACATCATTGTTGCTGTCATCATTACCATAATCCACATCATTATCGCTCTCATCATTACCATAATCCACAACATTGTCGCTGTCATCATTACCATAATCCACATCATTGTCGCTCTCATCATTACCATAATCCACAACATTGTCGCTGTCATCATTACCATAATACTCATCATTGTCGCTGTCATCATTAACATAATCTACATCATTGTCGCTCTCATCATTACCATAATCCACATCATTGTCGCTGTCATCATTACCATAATCCACATCATTGTCGCTGTCATCATTACCATAATCCACATCATTGTTGCTGTCATCATTACCATAATCCACATCATTGTCGTTGTCATCATTACCATAATCCACATCATTGTCGTTGTCATCATTACCATAATCCACATCATTGTCGTTGTCATCATTACCATAATCCACATCATTGTCGTTGTCATCATTACCATAATCCACATCATTGTCGTTGTCATCATTACTATAATCCACATCATTGTCGTTGTCATCATTACCATAATCCACAACATTGTCGCTGTCATCATTACCATAATCCACAACATTGTCGCTGTCATCATTACCATAATCCTCATCATTGTCGCTGTCATCATTACCATAATCCACATCATTGTCGCTGTCATCATTAACATAATCCACATCATTGTTGCTGTCATCATTACCATAATCCACATCATTGTTGCTGTCATCATTACCATAATCCTCATCATTGTCGCTGTCATCATTACCATAATCCACATCATTGTTGCTGTCATCATTACCATAATCCACATCATTGTTGCTGTCATCATTACCATAATCCACATCATTGTTGCTGTCATCATTACCATAATCCACATCATTGTCGTTGTCATCATTACCATAATCCACATCATTGTCGTTGTCATCATTACCATAATCCTCATCATTGTCGCTGTCATCATTACCATAATCCACATCATTGTCGCTGTCATCATTACCATAATCCACATCATTGTTGCTGTCATCATTACCATAATCCTCATCATTGTCGATGTCATCATTACCATAATCCACATCATTGTTGCTGTCATCATTACCATAATCCACATCATTGTTGCTGTCATCATTACCATAATCCACATCATTGTTGCTGTCATCATTACCATAATTCACATCATTGTCGTTGTCATCATTACCATAATCCACATCATTGTCGTTGTCATCATTACCATAATCCTCATCATTGTCGCTGTCATCATTACCATAATCCACATCATTGTCGCTCTCATCATTACCATAATCCTCATCATTGTCGCTCTCATCATTACCATAATCCTCATCATTGTCGCTGTCATCATTACCATAATCCACATCATTGTCGCTCTCATCATTACCATAATCCTCATCATTGTCGCTCTCATCATTACCATAATCCTCATCATTGTCGCTGTCATCATTACCATAATACTCATCATTGTCGTTGTCATCATTACCATAATCCACATCATTGTCGCTCTCATCATTACCATAATCCTCATCATTGTCGCTCTCATCATTACCATAATCCTCATCATTGTCGCTGTCATCATTACCATAATCCACATC
The DNA here is from genome assembly GCA_964016885.1 of Eledone cirrhosa. Lineage (NCBI taxonomy): Eukaryota > Metazoa > Mollusca > Cephalopoda > Octopoda > Eledonidae > Eledone > Eledone cirrhosa. The sequence goes on along the minus strand of OZ024743.1, from coordinate 263,555,454 downwards.
ATTGTCGCTCTCATCATTACCATAATCCTCATCATTGTCGCTCTCATCATTACCATAATCCTCATCATTGTCGTTGTCATCATTACCATAATCCACATCATTGTCGTTGTCATCATTACCATAATCCACATCATTGTCGCTCTCATCATTACCATAATACTCATCATTGTCGCTGTCATCATTACCATAATCCACATCATTGTCGTTGTCATCATTACCATAATCCACATCATTGTCGCTGTCATCATTAACATAATCCACATCAATGTTGCTGTCATCATTACCATAATCCTTATCATTGTCGTTGTCATCATTACCATAATCCACATCATTGTCGCTGTCATCATTACCATAATCCTCATCATTGTCGTTGTCATCATTACCATAATCCACATCATTGTCGCTCTCTTCATTACCATAATCCACAACATTGTCGCTGTCATCATTACCATAATACTCATCATTGTCGCTGTCATCATTACCATAATCCACATCATTGTCGCTCTCATCATTACCATAATCCACATCATTGTCGCTGTCATCATTACCATAATCCACATCATTGTCGCTGTCATCATTACCATAATCCATATCATTGTCGTTGTCATCATTACCATAATCCACATCATTGTCGTTGTCATCATTACCATAATCCACATCATTGTCGTTGTCATCATTACTATAATCCACATCATTGTCGTTGTCATCATTACCATAATCCACAACATTGTCGCTGTCATCATTACCATAATCCACAACATTGTCGCTGTCATCATTACCATAATCCTCATCATTGTCGCTGTCATCATTATCATAATCCACATCATTGTCGCTGTCATCATTAACATAATCCACATCATTGTTGCTGTCATCATTACCATAATCCACATCATTGTTGCTGTCATCATTACCATAATCCTCATCATTGTCGCTGTCATCATTACCATAATCCACATCATTGTTGCTGTCATCATTACCATAATCCACATCATTGTTGCTGTCATCATTACCATAATCCACATCATTGTTGCTGTCATCATTACCATAATCCACATCATTGTCGCTGTCATCATTACCATAATCCACATCATTGTTGCTGTCATCATTACCATAATCCTCATCATTGTCGCTGTCATCATTACCATAATCCACATCATTGTTGCTGTCATCATTACCATAATCCACATCATTGTTGCTGTCATCATTACCATAATCCACATCATTGTTGCTGTCATCATTACCATAATCCACATCATTGTCGTTGTCATCATTACCATAATCCTCATCATTGTCGCTGTCATCATTACCATAATCCACATCATTGTCGCTCTCATCATTACCATAATCCTCATCATTGTCGCTCTCATCATTACCATAATCCTCATCATTGTCGCTGTCATCATTACCATAATCCACATCATTGTCGCTCTCATCATTACCATAATCCTCATCATTGTCGCTCTCATCATTACCATAATCCTCATCATTGTCGCTGTCATCATTACCATAATACTCATCATTGTCGTTGTCATCATTACCATAATCCACATCATTGTCGCTCTCATCATTACCATAATCCTCATCATTGTCGCTCTCATCATTACCATAATCCTCATCATTGTCGCTGTTATCATTACCATAATCCACATCATTGTCGCTCTCATCATTACCATAATCCTCATCATTGTCGCTCTCATCATTACCATAATCCTCATCATTGTCGTTGTCATCATTACCATAATCCACATCATTGTCGTTGTCATCATTACCATAATCCACATCATTGTCGCTCTCATCATTACCATAATACTCATCATTGTCGCTGTCATCATTACCATAATCCACATCATTGTCGTTGTCATCATTACCATAATCCACATCATTGTGGCTGTCATCATTACCATAATCCACATCATTGTCGTTGTCATCATTACCATAATCCACATCATTGTCGCTGTCATCATTACCATAATCCACATCATTGTTGCTGTCATCATTACCATAATCCACATCATTGTTGCTGTCATCATTACCATAATCCTCATCATTGTCGCTGTCATCATTACCATAATCCACATCATTGTCGTTGTCATCATTACCATAATACTCATCATTGTCGCTGTCATCATTACCATAATCCACATCATTGTCGTTGTCCTCATTACCATAATCCACATCATTGTTGCTGTCATCATTACCATAATCCACATCATTGTCGTTGTCATCATTACCATAATCCACATCATTGTCGCTCTCATCATTACCATAATACTCATCATTGTCGCTGTCATCATTACCATAATCCACATCATTGTCGTTGTCATCATTACCATAATCCACATCATCGTTGCTGTCATCATTACCATAATCCACATCATTGTCGCTGTTATCATTACCATAATCCTCATCATTGTCGCTGTCATCATTACCATAATCCTCATCATTGTCGTTGTCATCATTACCATAATCCACATCATTGTTGCTGTCATCATTACCATAATCCACATCATTGTTGCTGTCATCATTACCATAATCCACATCATTGTCGCTGTTATCATTACCATAATCCTCATCATTGTCGCTGTCATCATTACCATAATCCTCATCATTGTCGCTGTCATCATTACCATAATCCACATCATTGTCGCTGTTATCATTACCATAATCCACATCATTGTCGTTGTCATCATTACCATAATCCACATCATTGTCGCTGTCATCATTACCATAATCCACATCATTGTCGCTGTTATCATTACCATAATCCACATCATTGTCGTTGTCATCATTACCATAATCCACATCATTGTCGTTGTCATCTTTACCATAATCCACATCATTGTTGCTGTCATCATTACCATAATCCACATCATTGTCGCTGTTATCATTACCATAATCCTCATCATTGTCGCTGTCATCATTACCATAATCCTCATCATTGTCGCTGTCATCATTACCATAATCCACATCATTGTCGCTGTCATCATTACCATAATCCACATCATTGTCGCTGTTATCATTACCATAATCCACATCATTGTCGTTGTCATCATTACCATAATCCACATCATTGTCGTTGTCATCATTACCATAATCCACATCATTGTCGTTGTCATCATTACCATAATCCACATCATTGTCGTTGTCATCATTACCATAATCCACATCGTTCTCGCTGTCATCATTACCATAATCCACATCATTGTCGCTGTTATCATTACCATAATCCACATCATTGCCGTTGTCATCTTTACCATAATCCACATCATTGTCGCTGTCATCATTACCATAATCCTCATCATTGTCGCTGTCACCATTACCATAATCCACATCATTGTCGTTGTCATCATTACCATAATCCTCATCATTGTCGCTGTCATCATTACCATAATCCACATCATTGTCGCTGTTATCATTACCATAATCCACATCATTGTCGTTGTCATCATTACCATAATCCTCATCATTGTCGTTGTCATCATTACCATAATCCACATCATTGTCGCTGTCATCATTACCATAATCCACATCATTGTCGTTGTCATCATTACCATAATCCACATCATTGTCGTTGTCATCATTACCATAATCCACATCATTGTCGCTGTCATCATTACCATAATCCTCATCATTGTCGTTGTCATCATTACCAAAATCGACATCATTGTCGTTGTCATCATTACCATAATCCACATCATTGTCGTTGTCATCATTACCATAATCCACATCATTGTCGTTGTCATCATTACCATAATCCTCATCATTGTCGTTGTCATCATTACCATAATCCTCATCATTGTCGCTGTCATCATTACCATAATCCACATCATTGTCGTTGTCATCATTACCAAAATCGACATCATTGTCGCTGTCATCATTACCATAATCCTCATCATTGTCGTTGTCATCATTACCAAAATCGACATCATTGTCGTTGTCATCATTACCATAATCCACATCATTGTCGCTGTCATCATTACCATAATCCACATCATTGTTGCTGTCATCATTACCAGAATCCTCATCATTGTCGTTGTCATCATTACCATAATCCTCATCATTGTCGTTGTCATCATTACCATAATCCACATCATTGTTGCTGTCATCATTACCATAATCCTCATCATTGTCGTTGTCATCATTACTATAATCCACATCATTGTTGCTGTCATCATTACCATAATCCTCATCATTGTCGTTGTCATCATTACCATAATCCACATCATTGTCGCTGTCATCATTACCATAATCATCATCATTGTCGCTGTCACCATTACCATAATCCTCATCATTGTCGTTGTCATCATTACCATAATCCTCATCATTTTCGTTGTCATCATTACCATAATCCTCATCATTGTCGTTGTCATCGTTACCATAATCCACATCATTGTTGCTGTCATCATTACCATAATCCACATCATTGTTGCTGTCATCATTACCATAATCAACATCATTGTCGCTGTCATCATTACCATAATCCTCATCATTGTCGTTGTCATCATTACCATAATCCACATCATTGTTGCTGTCATCATTACCATAATCCTCATCATTGTCGTTGTCATCATTACCATAATCCTCATCATTGTCGCTGTCAGCATTACCATAATCCACATCATTGTCGCTGTCATCATTACCATAATCCACATCATTGTCGTTGTCATAATTACCATAATCCACATCATTGTCGTTGTCATAATTACCATAATCCACATCATTGTCGTTGTCATAATTACCATAATCCACATCATTGTCGTTGTCATAATTACCATAATCCACATCATTGTCGTTGTCATCATTACCATAATCCACATCATTGTCGCTGTCATCATTACCATAATCCACATCATTGTCGTTGTCATAATTACCATAATCCACATCATTGTCGTTGTCATAATTACCATAATCCACATCATTGTCGTTGTCATAATTACCATAATCCACATCGTTGTCGTTGTCATCATTACCATAATCCTCATCATTGTCGTTGTCATCATTACCATAATCCACATCATTGTCGTTGTCATCATTACCATAATCCTCATCATTGTCGTTGTCATCATTACCATAATCCACATCAGTGTCGTTGTCATCATTACCATAATCCTCATCATTGTCGTTGTCATAATTACCATAATCCACATCATTGTCGCTGTTATCATTACCATAATCCTCATCATTGTCGTTGTCATCATTACCATAATCCTCATCATTGTCGTTGTCATCATTACCATAATCCTCATCATTGTCGTTGTCATCATTACCATAATCCACATCATTGTCGCTGTCATCATTACCATAATCCTCATCATTGTCGTTGTCATCATTACCATAATCCTCATCATTGTCGTTGTCATCATTACCATAATCCTCATCATTGTCGCTGTCATCATTACCATAATCCACATCATTGTCGTTGTCATAATTACCATAATCCACATCATTGTCGTTGTCATCATTACCATAATCCTCATCATTGTCGCTGTCATCATTACCATAATCCACATCATTGTCGTTGTCATCATTACCATAATCCACATCATTGTCGTTGTCATAATTACCATAATCCACATCATTGTCGTTGTCATCATTACCATAATCCACATCATTGTCGCTGTCATCATTACCATAATCCACATCATTGTCGTTGTCATCATTACCATAATCCACATCATTGTCGCTGTCATAATTACCATAATCCACATCATTGTCTTTGTCATCATTACCATAATCCATATCATTGTCGCTGTCATCATTACCATAATCCACATCATTGTCGTTGTCATAATTACCATAATCCACATCATTGTCGTTGTCATCATTACCATAATCCTCATCATTGTCGCTGTCATAATTACCATAATCCACATCATTGTCGTTGTCATCATTACCATAATCCACATCATTGTCGCTGTCATCATTACCATAATCCACATCATTGTCGCTGTCATAATTACCATAATCCACATCATTGTCGCTGTCATAATTACCATAATCCACATCATTGTCGTTGTCATAATTACCATAATCAACATCATTGTCGCTGTCATCATTACCATAATCCACATCGTTGTCGTTGTCATCATTACCATAATCCTCATCATTGTCGTTGTCATCATTACCATAATCCACATCATTGTCGTTGTCATAATTACCATAATCAACATCATTGTCGCTGTCATCATTACCATAATCCACATCATTGTCGCTGTCATCATTACCATAATCCTCATCAATGTTGCTGTCATCATTACCATAATCCTCATCATTGTCGCTGTCATCATTACCATAATCCACATCAATGTTGCTGTCATCATTACCATAATCCACATCATTGTCGCTGTCATCATTACCATAATCCTCATCATTGTCGTTGTCATAATTACCATAATCCACATCATTGTCGTTGTCATCATTACCATAATCCTCATCATTGTCGTTGTCATAATTACAATAATCCACATCATTGTCGTTGTCATCATTACCATAATCCACATCATTGTCGTTGTCATCATTACCATAATCCTCATCATTGTCGTTGTCATCATTACCATAATCCACATCATTGTCGCTGTCATCATTACCATAATCCTCATCATTGTCGTTGTCATCATTACCATAATCCACATCAATGTTGCTGTCATCATTACCATAATCCTCATCATTGTCGTTGTCATCATTACCATAATCCACATCAATGTTGCTGTCATCATTACCATAATCCTCATCATTGTCGTTGTCATCATTACCATAATCCACATCATTGTCGCTGTCATCATTACCATAATCCACATCATTGTCGCTGTCATCATTACCATAATCCTCATCATTGTCGTTGTCATCATTACCATAATCCACATCATTGTCGCTCTCATCATTACCATAATCCACCACATTGTCGCTGTCATCATTACCATAATACTCATCATTGTCGCTGTCATCATTACCATAATCCACATCATTGTCGCTCTCATCATTACAATAATCCACATCATTGTCGCTGTCATCATTACCATAATCCACATCATTGTTGCTGTCATCATTACCATAATCCACATCATTATCGCTCTCATCATTACCATAATCCACAACATTGTCGCTGTCATCATTACCATAATCCACATCATTGTCGCTCTCATCATTACCATAATCCACAAAATTGTCGCTGTCATCATTACCATAATACTCATCATTGTCGCTGTCATCATTACCATAATCCACATCATTGTCGCTCTCATCATTACCATAATCCACATCATTGTCGCTGTCATCATTACCATAATCCACATCATTGTCGCTGTCATCATTACCATAATCCACATCTTTGTTGCTGTCATCATTACCATAATCCACATCATTGTCGTTGTCATCATTACCATAATCCACATCATTGTCGTTGTCATCATTACCATAATCCACATCATTGTCGTTGTCATCATTACCATAATCCACATCATTGTCGTTGTCATCATTACCATAATCCACATCATTGTCGCTCTCATCATTACCATAATCCACATCATTGTCGTTGTCATCATTACCATAATCCAATCATTGTCGTTGTCATAATTACCATAATCCACATCATTGTCGCTCTCATCATTACCATAATCCACATCATTGTCGCTCTCATCATTACCATAATCCACATCATTGTCGCTCTCATCATTACCATAATCCACATCATTGTCGTTGTCATCATTACTATAATCCACATCATTGTCGTTGTCATCATTACCATAATCCACAACATTGTCGCTGTCATCATTACCATAATCCACAACATTGTCGCTGTCATCATTACCATAATCCTCATCATTGTCGCTGTCATCATTACCATAATCCACATCATTGTCGTTGTCATCATTACCATAATCCTCATCATTGTCGCTGTCATCATTACCATAATCCACATCATTGTCGTTGTCATCATTACCATAATCCACATCATTGTCGCTGTCATCATTACCATAATCCACATCATTGTTGCTGTCATCATTACCATAATCCACATCATTGTTGCTGTCATCATTACCATAATCCTCATCATTGTTGCTGTCATCATTACCATAATCCACATCATTGTTGCTGTCATCATTACCATAATCCACATCATTGTTGCTGTCATCATTACCATAATCCACATCATTGTTGCTGTCATCATTACCATAATCCACATCATTGTTGCTGTCATCATTACCATAATCCTCATCATTGTCGCTGTCATCATTACCATAATCCACATCATTGTTGCTGTCATCATTACCATAATCCACATCATTGTTGCTGTCATCATTACCATAATCCACATCATTGTTGCTGTCATCATTACCATTACCCACATCATTGTCGCTGTCATCATTACCATAATCCACATCATTGTCGTTGTCATCATTACCATAATCCTCATCATTGTCGCTGTCATCATTACCATAATCCACATCATTGTCGCTCTCATCATTACCATAATCCTCATCATTGTCGCACTCATCATTACCATAATCCTCATCATTGTCGTTGTCATAATTACCATAATCCTCATCATTGTCGTTGTCATCATTACCATAATCCTCATCATTGTCGTTGTCATCATTACCATAATCCACATCATTGTCGTTGTCATCATTACCATAATCCTCATCATTGTCGCTGTCATCATTACCATAATCCACATCATTGTCGTTGTCATCATTACCATAATCCACATCATTGTCGCTGTTATCATTACCATAATCCACATCATTGTCTTTGTCATCATTACCATAATCCACATCATTGTCGTTGTCATCATTACCATAATCCACATCATTGTTGCTGTCATCATTACCATAATCCACATCATTGTCGCTGTTATCATTACCATAATCCTCATCATTGTCGCTGTCATCATTACCATAATCCTCATCATTATCGCTGTCATCATTACCATAATCCACATCATTGTCGCTGTTATCATTACCATAATCCACATCATTGTCGTTGTCATCATTACCATAATACACATCATTGTCGTTGTCATCATTACCATAATCCACATCATTGTCGTTGTCATCATTACCATAATCCACATCATTGTCGTTGTCATCATTACCATAATCCACATCATTGTCGCTGTCATCATTACCATAATCCACATCATTGTCGCTGTCATCATTACCATAATCCACATCATTGTCGCTGTTATCATTACCATAATCCACATCATTGTCGTTGTCATCATTACCATAATCCACATCATTGTCGTTGTCATCATTACCATAATCCACATCATTGTCGTTGTCATCATTACCATAATCCTCATCATTGTCGCTGTCATCATTACCATAATCCACATCATTGTCGCTGTTATCATTACCATAATCCACATCATTGTCGTTGTCATCATTACCATAATCCTCATCATTGTCGTTGTCATCATTACCATAATCCACATCATTGTCGCTGTCATCATTACCATAATCCTCATCATTGTCGTTGTCATCATTACCATAATCCACATCATTGTCGTTGTCATCATTACCATAATCCACATCATTGTCGCTGTCATCATTACCATAATCCTCATCATTGTCGTTGTCATCATTACCATAATCCACATCATTGTCGTTGTCATCATTACCATAATCCACATCATTGTCGTTGTCATCATTACCATAATCCACATCATTGTCGTTGTCATCATTACCATAATCCTCATCATTGTCGTTGTCATCATTACCATAATCCACATCATTGTTGCTGTCATCATTACCATAATCCTCATCATTGTCGTTGTCATCATTACCATAATCCACATCATTGTTGCTGTCATCATTACCATAATCCTCATCATTGTCGTTGTCATCATTACCATAATCCACATCATTGTCGCTGTCATCATTACCATAATCATCATCATTGTCGCTGTCATCATTACCATAATCCTCATCATTGTCGTTTTCATCATTACCATAATCCTCATCATTGTCGTTGTCATCATTACCATAATCCACATTATTGTCGTTGTCATCATTACCATAATCCTCATCATTGTCGTTGTCATCATTACCATAATCCACATCATTGTCGTTGTCATCATTACCATAATCCTCATCATTGTCGTTGTCATCATTACCATAATCCACATCATTGTCGTTGTCATAATTACCATAATCCACATCATTGTCGCTGTCATCATTACCATAATCCTCATCATTGTCGTTGTCATCATTACCATAATCCTCATCATTGTCGTTGTCATCATTACCATAATCCTCATCATTGTCGTTGTCATCATTACCATAATCCACATCATTGTCGCTGTCATCATTACCATAATCCTCATCATTGTCGTTGTCATCATTACCATAATCCTCATCATTGTCGTTGTCATCATTACCATAATCCTCATCATTGTCGCTGTCATCATTACCATAATCCACATCATTGTCGTTGTCATCATTACCATTATCCACATCATTGTCGCTCTCATCATTACCATAATCCACATCATTGTCGTTGTCATAATTACAATAATCCTCATCATTGTCGCTGTCATCGTTACCATAATCCACATCATTGTCGCTGTCATCATTACCATAATCCACATCATTGTCGTTGTCATCATTACCATAATCCACATCATTGTTGCTGTCATCATTACCATAATCCACATCATTGTTGCTGTCATCATTACCATAATCCTCATCATTGTCGTTGTCATCATTACCATAATCCTCATCATTGTCGCTGTCATCATTACCATAATCCATATCATTGTTGCTGTCATCATTACCATAATCCACATCATTGTCGTTGTCATCATTACCATAATCCACATCATTGTCGTTGTCATAATTACCATAATCCTCATCATTGTCGCTGTCATCATTACCATAATCCACATCATTGTCGCTGTCATCATTACCATAATCCACATCATTGTCGTTGTCATAATTACCATAATCCACATCATTGTCGTTGTCATAATTACCATAATCCACATCATTGTCGTTGTCATAATTACCATAATCCACATCATTGTCGTTGTCATAATTACCATAATCCACATCATTGTCGCTGTCATCATTACCATAATCCACATCATTGTCGCTGTCATCATTACCATAATCCACATCATTGTCGTTGTCATAATTACCATAATCCACATCATTGTCGTTGTTATAATTACCATAATCCACATCATTGTCGTTGTCATAATTACCATAATCCACATCATTGTCGTTGTCATAATTACCATAATCCACATCATTGTCGCTGTCATCATTACCATAATCCACATCATTGTCGCTGTCATCATTACCATAATCCACATCATTGTCGCTGTCATCATTACCATAATCCACATCATTGTCGTTGTCATAATTACCATAATCCACATCATTGTCGTTGTTATAATTACCATAATCCACATCATTGTCGTTGTCATAATTACCATAATCCACATCATTGTCGTTGTCATCATTACCATAATCCTCATCATTGTCGTTGTCATCATTACCATAATCCTCATCATTGTCGTTGTCATCATTACCATAATCCTCATCATTGTCGTTGTCATCATTACCATAATCCACATCATTGTCGCTGTCATCATTACCATAATCCTCATCATTGTCGTTGTCATCATTACCATAATCCTCATCATTGTCGTTGTCATCTTTACCATAATCCTCATCATTGTCGCTGTCATCATTACCATAATCCACATCATTGTCGTTGTCATCATTACCATAATCCTCATCATTGTCGTTGTCATCATTACCATAATCCTCATCATTGTCGTTGTCATCATTACCATAATCCTCATCATTGTCGTTGTCATCATTACCATAATCCACATCATTGTCGCTGTAATCATTACCATAATCCTCATCATTGTCGTTGTCATCATTACCATAATCCTCATCATTGTCGTTGTCATCTTTACCATAATCCTCATCATTGTCGCTGTCATCATTACCATAATCCACATCATTGTCGTTGTCATAATTACCATAATCCACATCATTGTCGTTGTCATCATTACCATAATCCACATCATTGTCGCTGTCATCATTACCATAATCCACATCATTGTCATTGTCATCATTACCATAATCCTCATCATTGTCGCTGTCATCATTACCATAATCCACATCATTGTCATTGTCATCATTACCATAATCCACATCATTGTCGCTGTCATCATTACCATAATCCACATCATTGTTGCTGTCATCATTACCTTAATCCACATCATTGTTGCTGTCATCATTACCATAATCCACATCATTATCGCTCTCATCATTACCATAATCCACAACATTGTCGCTGTCATCATGACCATAATCCACATCATTGTCGCTCTCATCATTACCATAATCCACAACATTGTCGCTGTCATCATTACCATAATACTCATCATTGTCGCTGTCATCATTACCATAATCCACATCATTGTCGCTCTCATCATTACCATAATCCACAACATTGTCGCTGTCATCATTACCATAATCCACATCATTGTCGCTGTCATCATTACCATAATCCACATCATTGTTGCTGTCATCATTACCATAATCCACATCATTGTCATTGTCATCATTACCATAATCCTCATCATTGTCGCTGTCATCATTACCATAATCCACATCATTGTCATTGTCATCATTACCATAATCCACATCATTGTCGCTGTCATCATTACCATAATCCACATCATTGTTGCTGTCATCATTACCTTAATCCACATCATTGTTGCTGTCATCATTACCATAATCCACATCATTATCGCTCTCATCATTACCATAATCCACAACATTGTCGCTGTCATCATGACCATAATCCACATCATTGTCGCTCTCATCATTACCATAATCCACAACATTGTCGCTGTCATCATTACCATAATACTCATCATTGTCGCTGTCATCATTACCATAATCCACATCATTGTCGCTCTCATCATTACCATAATCCACAACATTGTCGCTGTCATCATTACCATAATCCACATCATTGTCGCTGTCATCATTACCATAATCCACATCATTGTTGCTGTCATCATTACCATAATCCACATCATTGTCGTTGTCATCATTACCATAATCCACATCATTGTCGTTGTCATCATTACCATAATCCACATCATTGTCGTTGTCATCATTACCATAATCCACATCATTGTCGTTGTCATCATTACTATAATCCACATCATTGTCGTTGTCATCATAACCATAATCCACAACATTGTCGCTGTCATCATTACCATAATCCACAACATTGTCGCTGTCATCATTACCATAATCCTCATCATTGTCGCTGTCATCATTACCATAATCCACATCATTGTCGCTGTCATCATTACCATAATCCACATCATTGTTGCTGTCATCATTACCATAATCCTCATCATTGTCGCTGTCATCATTACCATAATCCACATCATTGTTGCTGTCATCATTACCATAATCCACATCATTGTTGCTGTCATCATTACCATAATCCACATCATTGTTGCTGACATCATTACCATAATCCACATCATTGTCGCTGTCATCATTACCATAATCCACATCATTGTTGCTGTCATCATTACCATAATCCACATCATTGTTGCTGTCATCATTACCATAATCCACATCATTGTTGCTGTCATCATTACCATAATCCTCATCATTGTCGCTGTCATCATTACCATAATCCACATCATTGTCGTTGTCATCATTACCATAATACTCATCATTGTCGCTGTCATCATTACCATAATCCTCATCATTGTCGTTGTCATCATTACCATAATCCACATCATTGTCGTTGTCATCATTACCATAATCCTCATCATTGTTGCTGTCATCATTACCATAATCCACATCATTGTCGTTGTCATCATTACCATAATCCACATCATTGTCGCTGTCATCATTACCATAATCCTCATCATTGTCGCTGTCATCATTACCATAATCCACATCATTGTCGTTGTCATCATTACCATAATCCTCATCATTGTTGCTGTCATCATTACCATAATCCTCATCATTGTCGCTGTCATCATTACCATAATCCTCATCATTGTCGTTGTCATCATTACCATAATCCTCATCATTGTTGCTGTCATCATTACCATAATCCTCATCATTGTCGTTGTCATCATTACCATAATCCACATCATTGTCGTTGTCATCATTACCATAATCCACATCATTGTCGCTGTCATCATTACTATAATCCTCATCATTGTCGTTGTCATCATTACGATAATCCACATCATTGTCGTTGTCATCATTACCATAATCCACATCATTGTCGTTGTCATCATTACCATAATCCACAACATTGTCGTTGTCATCATTACCATAATCCACATCATTGTCGTTGTCATCATTACCATAATCCTCATCATTGTCGTTGTCATCATTACCATAATCCTCATCATTGTCGCTGTCATCATTACCATAAACCTCATCATTGTCGTTGTCATCATTACCATAATCCTCATCATTGTCGTTGTCATCATTACCATAATCGACATCATTGTCGTTGTCATCATTACCATAATCCACATCATTGTTGCTGTCATCATTACCATAATCGACATCATTGTCGTTGTCATCATTACCATAATCCACATCATTGTTGCTGTCATCATTACCATAATCGACATTATTGTCGTTGTCATCATTACCATAATCCACATCATTGTCGTTGTCATCATTACCATAATCCTCATCATTGTCGTTGTCATCATTACCATAATCCACATCATTGTCGTTGTCATCATTACCATAATCCACATCATTGTCGTTGTCATCATTACCATAATCCTCATCATTGTTGCTGTCATCATTACCATAATCCTCATCATTGTTGCTGTCATCATTACCATAATCCACATCATTGTCGTTGTCATCAATATTAAATATGGCAATTATTAATACTATTAACGTTTTGTAATTATTTTAAATGACATTATTATCATCAATAACATCATTATTATTATTATTGTTGTTAATACTTTCCAGCATAGAGTTACGCCCCTTTATGGTCTGAGTTCAAATCCAGCAGCGGTTATATTTACCTTTCATCCTTACTGGGTCGTCAAAATAAAGCACCAGTAATGCACTGGGGTAATTTCTGGCCTTTTGCCAATAGTAGAAACAATTATTATTATTATTGTCGGTGGATTGGCAGTAACAGTAGAGTGTCTGACACCATGCTTTATGACATAGAGTTACGCCCCTTTCATCCTTATGGACTTTCCTCTCCCACCAAATTGTTGCTCTTATGCCTAAATCAGAAACCGATTGGCAGTATCCGTAAAGGGTCGGGCGCCATGCTTTGCAGCACAGTTACGTCCCTTTACGGACTGAGTTCAAATCCCGCCGAGGTTAACTTTGCCTTTCATCCTTATGGGGTAGATAAAATAAAGTACCAGTAATACACTGGAATAATTGCTGGCCTTGTGTCAAAAGTACAAACAATTATTATTATCATTAGATAATAATAGTACCAGTAATACACTTGGATTATTGCTGGCCTTGTGCCAAAAGTAGAAACAATTATTATTATCATTAGATAATAATAGTACCAGTAATACACTGGGTAATTGCTGGCCTTGTGCCAAAAGTAGAAACAATTATTGTTATTACTAGTACTATGAACATCATCATCATAATAAAGTGGTGGTTTGACAGAATCGTTGAAGCGTTGGGTAATATACTTTGTGGCATTTGCTCCAGCTCTTTACATTTTGAGTTCAAGTCTCGTTGAAGTCAATTTTTGCCTTTAATCATTTTGGGGTCGGAAAAATAATGTACCAGTCAAATAATGGGGTTGATATAATTGACTTTCCCCTCCCCACGAACTGCAGGCCTTGTGCATGGATTTGAAAATATCATCCTCATCATCATTATCATCATCATCATCTTCATCATCATCATTATCATCATCATCATCATCATGAACATCATCATCATCATCATCACCATCACCACCACCACCATCATCATCATCATTATCATCATCAACATCATCATCATCATCATCATCATCACCATTACCACCATCATCATCACAACATCATCATTATCTTCATTATCTTCGTCGTCATCATCAACGTAATTCTTGTTTTGTTTCGATATTTTTTTCGTTTTGTTTTGTTTTGTTTTTTCTTTTGTTTTGTATTTTCTTATTTTCAAAATGGTGTAATAAACAAACAAAAAGAAATATAGACGAAATACCTGATTTATTGTTTCCTCCCGAGCAAAGGAAAGTAGAAGATACTGTGCGGTGGGAGATGATTATGTTAGGGTAGTTTTAATGGAAATGTCCAACACACAGAAAACAAAGAAAGAGAAAGTGAATCAGAAATAAAGTGTAAAAGATGACATTACACTGATGATGATTGTAACATTAAAGAAATATTTCGATTTATTGTGATCACGATTACTATTACTACCATAGTTGTTGTTGTTTTTGTTGTTGTTGTTGTTGTTATTATTATTATTATTATTATTACAGTTGCATTTATCTTGCTTTATGTTCATACGAGTTATCACCAAGTCACAACCAGTGACCTCAAGAAAGAACATACATACTCACACATGCATCTTTAGTGTTTAGACTTGTGATGTACATATATTGACAGAATCTTCCTTAGTATATGGGCAATTCCCATTAGTACTATCGTTTGTATTTCTCCTATACGCGGGTTTCCTGGGATTTGCGATAAGTAATCATTAGACCCCTTAGGTATCATTCCCAGAGCGCCTACAACCACTGGTATTGTTTTAGTTCTCAATTTCCACATTTTTCCAATTTCTATCTCCAGGTCCTTATACTTGCTCAATTTTTCAAATGATTTTATAGATACATTCTTGTCTATTGGAACAGACATATCAATTAGCAGGCATACCCTCTTTTTAAAGTCCTTCAATATTATATCAGGTCTATTTGCATCTATTTTTCGGTCTGTTTGGATGCTAAAGTTCCACAAGATTGAGATGTGATCTTTTTCAAGTATGGGAGGTGGTTGATGCTCCCACCAATTCTTTTGATGGGGCATGTCAAAATGCTTACACATTATCCAATGTATGTATTGTGCAGCTCTGTCATGCCTGTTTAGGTATTCGGTTGGAGCTATAGGACTGCACATTGAAATTATATGGTCAATGGTCTCTGGTTGTTTTTTGCATACACGGCATAATGGGCTGCATCCATTTTTTATTATGTTGTCTTGGTAATTTTTTGTTGGCAGACACTGATCTTGTGCTGATATAATCAGTCCTTCAGTCTCCGATTTCAGTCCAGAGGATGCCAACCACTGATGGGTTAAAGTTTTGTCAACATCAGGATTGTTAGCTCGCTCTAGGTATTTTCCATACAGAGACTTTTCTTGCCATTTCTTAGCCAGTTTCTGTAGCAGTTGTTTCTTTGCAGTTACTTTTACCTGCTTTGCTTTTTCTGTGTTTTCCATTTCATCAGTAAATAGGACTTCTGAAATTTGTAGTCCATTTCTGTATCTTTGTGCATCTTTTGTAATGGAATATGATCTTTTGGTGCTTTCGTGTTTCAAAACGAGTTTGATCATCCAATCATGTGATTCCCTTAGATATGTAGATAATCCAATTGTTGCAGTTTTCAACGCAATGTCTAACTGGATTAACCCACGTCCTCCTTCTTTCCTAGGGAGATATATTCTATCTATATCTGCCTTAGGGTGATGCATTCTGTGCATGGTTAAGAATTTTTGAATTTTTGCATCGAGCCTACGGATCTCTGTGCTTGACCAGTTGATGACATTGTAACTGTAGGTTACTACTGGTATGGCAAGCGTGTTTATGGCATCGATCCTATTCCTTGCATTCAATTCCGTTCTTAAGATTGCTCTGACTCTGCGGTAACATTCCTTCCTTATCCTTTCCCTCATTGTCGAGTGCTTGATTCCGTCTCCTTCACAAACACCTAGATATTTGTAAGTTTTTTCTTGATCAAGTTCTCTTATCACGTTCCCCCGATCAAGATTAATGTCTGAACTCTTCAGCAGCTTTCCTCTGGTGAACGTTGCTTTGGCGCATTTATCTAGTCCAAACTCCATTTTCATGTCATCACTGAACTGCTCCACAGTGGATAATAACCCTTGCAATTGTTCATCATTTTTTGCAAATAGTTTCAGGTCATCCATGTAGAACAGGTGATTAATGGTTTTGTCATAGACTTTATATCCATGTTTTGTTTCATTGAGCATTTTACTTAATGGTATAAGTGCGATGCAGAATAAAAGCGGTGATAAAGAGTCACCCTGAAAAATTCCACAATTAATATTAACTTCTCCAGCTTCCAGTGATTTTGTTTCACTATTCAAACGGAGTGTATTTTTCCATGTCTTCATACTGAATGACAAAAACCTCCTGACAACGGGGGATATTTTGAAAATCTCTAAACATTTTTCAATCCAACTGTGTGGCAAACTATCGAATGCTTTTTTATAATCTATCCAAGCAATCGATAGATTTTTGTGTATATTATGACAATCTTCCAGTATCATTTTGTTAACCAGAAGCTGATCCTTACAGCCATATGAGCCTCGTTTACACCCTTTCTGCTCAATGGGAAATAGGTCATTTGTTATCAGGTGGTCATATGTGTATTCAGTTAGGACTGATGTTAAAATTTTATACATTGTGGTCAAGCAGGTTATCGGTCTGTAATTTTGGGGATTGTTTGTCTCATCATTCTTCGGTAGCAGGAATGTAATGCCGTTAACTAGCCATGATGGTATCTTTTCTGGCTCCTTAACTATTTCATTGTAAAGTTGGGCTAACAGCTCATGAGACTCTGTGAAGGCATTTATCCAAAAGTTTTGTATTTTGTCTTTTCCTGGGGATTTCCATTTGCTCGTTTTTCTTAGAGCCAAACGCAACTGTTCAACTGTTATATTTTCCCATATTTGTTCCTCAAGGTGAGCTGTATCTTTCATTTGTCTGTCTTTCCATGGGACATGTATATTATGAACTTTTTCTTCGGCCCAGATCTTTTCCCAGAATTCTTGCACTTCCTCCTTGGGTGGTATTGATTTAGCAGTTATTGTTGACTTACCAATTTTTCTGTAGAAATTTCTTTGGTTGTTTTTGAACATATTATTGTCCTTATAGAATCTAGATCGTTTTTCAAAGCGCCTTATACGAGCAGCTTTGGCCGACACTTTTTGCTTGATTATTTCTATCAGCATGTCTATGTCACATGTTGATTTTATACTATACTTTCTTTTCAATTTTCTAAGTTTAGTTTGTTTAACATGTTCACCTACTTTATAGTTTGTTAAAATTTCTATGTCAGATCGGAGAAGGTTTATTTGGCGATTGATGTTCTATTGCCAAGTAGATTTCTTGTGGGAATTCCTTTGTTTTTTCATCTTCACTCCACATAAGTGAGTGGTGACTTTAGCCGATGTATAATAGAGATGATTTAAATCAGTAATGTTTAGTTTGTTTGTGATGATCATTTTTTGAGAATTATGTTAGTCTTGTGTATTATCTTTTGGTTCTGTTTGGAGTTCTGGATCTTAGGGAAGGTGTCTCGTTGCCCCATGTCAGATTCTTTCATTTTCATCCATTAGATCATAATTTCATCCTTCAAGTTGGCAAGTTCATTCTCATTCATTACTTTATCATTTACGATCTCATTATTTTCATTTGGAGTTTCATCTTGAGCATGCACTCCCTCCACTTTTTCGATCCTTTCTTTAATTTGTTCTGTTGCCAGTGATTCCGCCCCAACCCTGGGATTCAAAGTGTTACAATTTACCTCGTTTTCACTGACACATGTTTCATTTTCCCTTCGCTGACTTTGTGCTAATAGCTTGATCTAATCAATTTCTATATCAGTTAGTAACTTTTTTCTTACAATATTTCTTCGTATATTGGCTAGTTTGTTACTGTCAATATAGCCTCTGTTTTCGGGATGATTCTTTTTCCAGTTGATATATGTCTGTTCTGTATTCGATGTATTTGATGGGTAGTACATGGCAGTGTAGAAAGCCTCAAGGACTTCTTTATTATCTTCCCTTAACCATTTTTCTCTCTTTTTCTTTGGATTTCTTGGTGGTGAGCATGGAGGGCCAACAGTAGGAGTATTCCGGTTATGGGAGGTCTCCAGCTCCGAAGTGATGGGAAGGTTTGAACCATTAGCTGATTTTTAGACCCCAGTCTGGTTCCTCTCTGAGGGACGCGGGCCTTTTTTACCCGGGTGACGGCCGATCCGGTATGAGATTTTATCATTAGACATTTACTTTATTTTGTCGCGTTTTATCCTTATCCGCCAAGGGGTAATCATTTCGTGTTACCACTTCTAGAACGAGTGTCAACCAAGACTAGAGGGGTCGTTCTCCCCTAGAGACACGGCTATTCCCCGCCGGCCGCCATCCCGGTATTTCTTGGTTACAGGGTTTTCTTTTTGTTGTTATTTTTTAAATTGTCATTATCATGAGTGGTTCCTTAATGTGAGCATTGCCTGGCTTAAGAATGAAATTATTAATAATTGTCTCCACTAAAGGCACAAGGCCAGCAGTCACCCAGTGCACCACAATAATATAATATACTTTTTGCTGAAGTTGCCTGTTATTGTTGTTGGCTATGTCGGTGGTGGTGCCGGGGCTTTTTATATTGTTGGTGAGGAAGGGGTGAGCCAGCAGTCCCATAGTTGTTGATGTTGACGTTTGGCCGGTGGCCAGGACACTAAGTCAATCTATTTATATCTTTTGCTAGCCTCTCCCTTGTCTAGTGATACCGCCACCTTCCCCTTTCTCTCTCAAGTGAACAGGGGAATAGTGGTGGTAGCAATGAAGGAGTGGTGGCGGCGGTGATGGGATAGTAGTAGCAATGATGGATGGAGCGGTGGCGGCGGTGGCGTTTTTCGTTATTATTATTATTATTTGCATTTATCTTGCTTTATGCTTATACGAGTTATCACCAAGTCACAACCAGTGACCTCAAGAGACAACAAGGTCCGCCATGTTCAAGAAAGAACATACATATTCACACATGCATCCTTAGTGTTTAGACTTGTGATGTATTTATATTGACAGGATCTTCCTTAGTATATGCGCAGTTCCCATTAGTACTATCTTTTGTATTTCTCCTATACGCGGGTTTCCTGGGATTTGCGATAAGTATCGTTAGACCCCTTAGGTATCATTCCCAGAGCGCCTACAACCACTGGTATTGTTTTAGTTCTCAATTTCCACATTTTTCCAATTTCTATCTCCAGGTCCTTATACTTGCTCAATTTTTCAAATGTTTTTATAGATACATTCTTGTCTATTGGAACAGACATATCAATTAGCAGGCATACCCTCCTTTGAAAGTCCTTCAATATTATATCAGGTCTATTTGCATCTATTTTTCGGTCTGTTTGGATGCTAAAGTTCCACAAGATTGAGATGTGATCTTTTTCAAGTATGGGAGGTGGTTGATGCTCCCACCAATTCTTTTGATGGGGCAGGTCAAAATGCTTACACATTATCCAATGTATGTATTGTGCAGCTCTGTCATGCCTGTTTAGGTATTCGGTTGGAGCTATAGGACTGCACATTGAAATTATATGGTCAATGGTCTCTGGTTGTTTTTTGCATACACGGCATAATGGGCTGCACCCATTTTTTATTATGTTGTCTTGGTAATTTTTTGTTGGCAGACACTGGTCTTGTGCCGATATAATCAGTCCTTCAGTCTCCGATTTCAGTCCAGAGGATGCCAACCACTGATGGGTTAAAGTTTTGTCAACATCAGGATTGTTAGCTCGCTCTGGGTATTTTCCATACAGAGGCTTTTCTTGCCATTTCTTAGCCAGTTTCTGTAGCAGTTCTTTCTTTGCAGTTACTTTTAACTGCTTTGCTTTTTCTGTGTTTTCCATTTCAGCAGTAAATGGGACTTCTGAAATTTGTAGTCCATTACTGTATCTTTGTGCATCTTTTGTAATGGAATATGATCTTTTGGTGCTTTCGTGTTTCAAAACGAGTTTGATCATCCAATCATGTGATTCCCTTAGATATGTGGATAATCCAATTGTTGCAGTTTTCAACGCAATGTCTAACTGGATTAACCCACGTCCTCCTTCTTTCCTAGGGAGATATATTCTATCTATATCTGCCTTAGGGTGATGCATTCTGTGCATGGTTAAGAATTTTCGGATTTTTGTATCGAGCCTACGGATCTCTGTGCTTGACCAGTTGATGACATTGTAACTGTAGGTTACTACTGGTATGGCAAGCGTGTTTATGGCATCGATCCTATTCCTTGCATTCAATTCCGTTCTTAAGATTGCTCTGACTCTGCGGTAACATTCCTTCCTTATCCTTTCCCTCATTGTCGAGTGCTTGATTCCGTCTCCTTCACAAACACCTAGATATTTGTAAGTTTTTTCTTGATCAAGTTCTCTTATCACGTTCCCCGATCAAGATTAATGTCTGAACTCTTCAGCAGCTTTCCTCTGGTGAACGTTGCTTTGGCGCATTTATCCAGTCCAAACTCCATTTTAATGTCATCACTGAACTGCTTCACAGTGGATAATAGCCCTTGCAATTGTTCATCATTTTTTGCAAATAGTTTCAGGTCATCCATGTAGAACAGGTGATTAATGGTTTTGTCATAGACTCTATATCCATGTTTTGTTTCATTGAGCCTTTTACTTAATGGTATAAGTGCGATGCAGAATAAAAGCGGTGATAAAGAGTCACCCTGAAAAATTCCACAATTAATGTTAACTTCTCCAGCTTCCAGTGATTTTGTTTCACTATTCAAAAGGAGTGTCGTTCTCCATGTCCTCATACTGAATGACAAAAACCTCCTGACAACGGGGGATATTTTGAAAATCTCTAAACATTTTTCAATCCAACGGTGTGGCAAACTATCGAATGCTTTTTTATAATCTATCCAAGCAGTCGATAGATTTTTGTGTCTATTATGACAATCTTCCAGTATCATTTTGTTAACCAGAAGCTGATCCTTACAGCCATATGAGCCTCGTTTACACCCTTTCTGCTCAATGGGAAATAGGTCATTTGTTATCAGGTGGTCATATGTGTATTCAGTTAGGACTGATGTTAAAATTTTATACATTGTGGTCAAGCAGGTTATCGGTCTGTAATTTTTGGGATTGTTTGTCTCATCATTCTTCGGTAGCAGGAATGTAATGCCGTTAACTAGCCATGATGGTATCTTTTCTGGCTCCTTAACTATTTCATTGTAAAGTTGGGCTAACAGCTCATGAGACTCTGTGAAGGCATTTATCCAAAAGTTTTGTATTTTGTCTTTTCCTGGGGATTTCCATTTGCTGGTTTTTCTTAGAGCCAAGCGCAGCTGTTCAACTGTTATATTTTCCCATGTTTGTTCTTCAAGGTGAGCTGTTTCTTTCATTTGTCTGTCTATCCATGGGGCATGTATGTTATGAACTTTTTCTTCGGCCCAGATCTTTTCCCAGAATTCTTGCACTTCCTCCTTGGGTGGTATTGATTTAGCAGTTATTGTTGACTTACCAATTTTTCTGCAGAAATTTCTTTGGTTGTTTTTGAACATATTATTGTCCTTATAGAATCTAGATCGTTTTTCAAAGCGCCTTATACGAGCAGCTTTGGCCGACACTTTTTGCTTGATTCTTTCTATCAGCATGTCTATGTCACATGTTGATCTTATACTGTACTTCTTTTTCAATTTTCTAAGTTTAGTTTGTTTAACATGTTCACCTACTTTATAGTTTATTATTATTATTATTATTATTATTATTATTATTATTATTATTATTATTATTATTATTATTACAGTTGCATTTATCTTGCTTTATGTTCATACGAGTTATCACCAAGTCACACCAGTGACCTCAAGAGACAACAAGGTCCGCCATGTTCAAGAAAGAACATACATACATACACATGCTTCTTTAGGTGTTTAGACTTGTGATGTACTTATATTGACAGAATCTTCCTTAGTATATGGGCAGTTCCTATTAGTACTATCTTTTGTATTTCTCCTGGGATTTGCGATGAGTAATCATTAGACCCCTTAGGTATCATTCTTAGAGCGCCTACAACCACTGGTATTGTTTTAGTTCTCAATTTCCACATTTTTCCAATTTCTATCTCCAGGTCCTTATACTTGCTCAATTTTTCAAATGTTTTTATAGATACATTCTTGTCTATTGGAACGGACATATCAATTAACAGGCATACCCTCTTTTTAAAGTCCTTCAGTATTATATCAGGTCTATTTGCATCTATTTTTCGGTCTTTCCGTTCTTAAGATTGCTCTTACTCTGCGGCAACATTCCTTCTTTATCTATACTCTCATTGTCGAGTGCTTGATTCCGTCTCCTTCACAAACACCTAGATATTTGTAAGTTTCCTCTTGATCAAGTTCTCTTATCACATTCCCCCGATCAAGATTAATGTCTGAACTTTTCAGCAGCTTTCCTCTGGTGAACGTTGCTTTGGCGCATTTATCTACAAAAATGGATGCAACCCATTATGTCGTGTATGTAAAAAACAACCAGAGACCATTGATCATATAATTTCAATGTGCAGTCCTATAGCTCCAAGCGAATACCTAAACAGGCATGACAGAGCTGCACAATACATACATTGGATAATGTGTAAGCATTTTGACCTGCCCCATCAAAAGAATTGGTGGAAGCATCAACCACCTCCCATACTTGAAAAAGATCACATCTCAATCTTGTGGAACTTTAGCATCCAAACAGACCGAAAAATAGATGCAATTAGTCCTGATATAATACTGAAGGACTTTAAAAAGAGGGTATGCCTGCTAATTGATATGTCCGTTCCAATAGACAAGAATGTATCTATAAAAACATTTGAAAAATTGAGCAAGTATAAGGACTGGAGATAGAAATTGGAAAAATGTGGACATTGAGAACTAAAACAATACCAGTGGTTGTAGGCGCTCTAGGAATGATACCTAAGGGGTCTAATGATTACTTATCGTAAATCCTGGGAAACCCGCGTATAGGAGAAATACAAAAGATAGTACTAATTGGAACTGCCCATATACTAAGGAAGATTCTGTCAATATAAGTACATCACAAGTCTAAACACCTAAAGATTGTCATAGGCGCACTAGGTACTATCACAAAAAGTTTCCAGGGATGGTTGAAGAAAATTGGCCCCGCCACGCTTTTTGGAACGCTTCAAAAGGCATGCTTGCTGGAAACAGCAAGAACCCTCCGATACGTCCTGAATATCTGAGGCTGCAGGTAGTGGCTTGATATTCATTTCAACAAACTTTCCAGTTAACTAACATCAATGACTGAGACTCAAAGAACAATAATAATAATAATAATAATAATAATAATAATAAGAAGAAGAAGAAGAAGAAGAAGAAGAAGAAGAAGAAGAAGAAGAAGAAGAATTCTCTTGCTGCAAGCGATTGAATTAAATTTTTAAAATGAACGATAATTATTATATTAACAATGCATTGTTTAACAACCACATATTTCTGATATTGGTGAAGCAATTTCCCGTGTATTAGCTTTGTCTATTTTATACCCACTTATTGTTTTACATTGTATTATAAATCAGTAGTTTTTATACACATGTTTACATCTGGCTCCATAACAACCTGCAGTTGAAGATTATGTTGAATACTGAACTCGCAAAAAATATTCTAGCTTTCTGACTCACTTATTCTTAACGATCCATGCCACCCGATACTTAACTCTAGCCCACTTTATAAACAAGTAACATTACTATTTCGTATCCTACTTAACTAAACAAAGGTGCATATTAGGACGTCTTGTATTTCCATTTGGGTGCTTCATTTTCTTTATGGTTCTTCTATCATTCAACATTATAAGTACTAGCATAAAAACCACCATTGGCGTGGTTTTCTGCTAGTGTGTGTAGTGTGCATGTTGATAGTATACGCAAATATAATATGCATGTAGATATGATACGTCAAATAAAATCGTAATTTGCAATAGGGACAGAAATTGAAGAGATACTGTGTTACACTCTCTTCTGTAATCAGTAAAGTACTCCATTTTTAAAACGACGAGATTATATATAGATGGCATTACGGTGAAATGTAAGGTAAACGAAAAACGAGAAAATTAGCGACGGAAATATAAACGATATGATATAACGATGCAAATATATGAACGTTTATATAAGCGATATGTGATATAGCGTCCGTTATAACATAACCGGAAGCATTGACACTTGAAAATTTTAAAAGAAGTGAATCTTAACATAAGAAATATTATACATAAAAATATTTGTTTAATCATCAGCTACGAAATATAGGAAATAAATTACATAATATTCATTCATGATTTATTCAAAGTGATCGAACTTATTTTAATAACGTGTTCAGAAAAAATATCCCTGACACAGCCTCGCAGTCCTCCAATCATTATATGCGAGATTCTTTCAATTTATTCTGTCACACATCATTAGAACTCTTCCTTCGTTCCACTTTGTGGACGTTTCCTTATTCGACTTAGAACTTGTTTATCGTTACAACTTAAGACTTTTTCCTTATTCCAGTATATCGATAATAAAAGATGAGTATCAGTTAAAGAATGGACGTTTTATTTCTGTTATTTTCTCTATATTTAACTGTTAATTTCAATGTATATTTCTTATACATTTCTTCGTAATATCGGTTTTTTTACTGTTAATCTAACACAATCACAATCTCATTGACTATAACTAAGAATCAACATATTTTACTATACATGTGAATTTATATATATATATAATTAGTTACAACAGTGACATATACAGGTACTTAAGTTTCGTTGGGTTATGCACCCCAACTCATTCAGCCTGTTATAAAAATAAAAATAGAGATGGCCTCTGGTGGTTGAATATAATTTCTTTAAGGAAGATTATCTGAGAGCTCTTCAAAGGCAGATAATTTCGAAAATAGCTATAAAGAGCTATAAATAATTAACATTGACGAGAGGTAACTATTCTAAAACTAATATCAAGAGTAGGGAAATTTATGCTAAGTTAATAACTCATACAAATCAGTTAGTAATTCAAAGAAAATATATTCCTTGACATTAGAATTAGTTCGTCAGGTCTATACCATTTACTAGAATCTATTTCATTTTATGTGGACAGCGACTAAACCAGTCAAGGCGTGTATTTAAGCAGTGTTTATCTGATATCAGCTGAGAGAGTATATTCCATTTTCCGAGTTACATAATCGGCAAAATTTCGTCCCATTATTATATGGGCTAGCTTTTTCTAATATACTCCATATAATGGAAAAAGGTGGGCCGATATTGTTAAGGCTCCATACATGGTTTAAGAGCTAGGTGGCGTGTTTTTTGTCAGGATGTCTTAAGATTGTTTCATGGTTCAGGTACCGGTTTCTGAACCGGCTCTTAGACATTCTGACATACGAAATTTCATTCAAACACCAGAGGCCATCTTTATTTTCATGTTTATAACAGGCTGAATAAGTTCTTTATATTATTATTAGGGTGATGGATTGGCAGTATCGGTGGACAGTCGGACACCATGCTTTGCAGCATAGAGTTACGGCACTTTACAGTCTGAGTTAAAATCCCGCCGAGGTTAACTTTGCCTTTCATCCTTACGGGGTCGATAAATAAAGCACAAGTAACGTACTGGGGTCGATTTAGTTGACTTTCCCCTCCCCCAAATTACTAGCCTTGTGCCTATACTAGAAATCATTATTATTATTATTATTATTATTATTATTATTATCATCATCCCTGGGTTTCCCGCTGGTTGATTTTGCCCCGTAAAATCTGTCCAGCGATTCTTTACTGAGACATACTGACAACAAGCCTATACTATCGTAGCTGTGATCTCTCAATTCAGAAGCGACGCTCTGACCTCCGAGAAATGCATTCTATCATTTCGGTCAGTTGAATACGCGATCGTATTCTTTCGGTTATTACCCGAGATTCCTGACCATAGTTAAGGGCTAGCACGAATATCGAATTGAAGTTAGTGAGTTTCGCTTTTACACCTCCCTTCTTTATTCTAATGACTATATGCTGAAGCTGGTGCATTATTGCACCAACTCCTGTAACCCTTACATTTCATTCAGCCTCCTTTCTTACATCACTTGCTAACA
>OZ024743.1:263489845-263522345 GCA_964016885.1 Eledone cirrhosa | reverse complement strand
TATTGTATATATATATCATTATTATTGACTTTTCACTGCTCCTTCGTTGAGCTGATTTTAGCCCCATACAAACGGCTGTTATTTCTAGCAGCACGAGTATGTGGCTAGCTAGACACTGGATAACCGCATGAGGTTACCTCGTGCGCTAAACAGTCTTCCTAAATATTTTGAAGTGGAACATACCAATTTTTATAGTGCTTGCTGAGGAGATCAAAATGCGGTATTTTCTTCCACTTTTTCATTATTCGAAACATATTTGGATTTTAAGGTTTAAACCTGTCTACGGAACAGGTTTGATTTTGAAATTTAAATTTGTCCAAGCACTACGGCCATTGCCAATACAATTTGTTTTTGTTGATTTATGATGTATTATCTTAAGTCACGATAGGCAAACTGTAATATTATTATTAGTATATTTCTATCTAGCTAACTTGGTCATTTACAATACAAACATAAATATGAGGATATTTGTGTTTATCAAATATATTGATTTGTGTTAACCTATATATATATATATATATATATATTAATTCAAAATATTAATAAATATAGACATTTATGTAATCAAATATATTTTATTATATATATTTCGGAGGTACTGTGCTGTTTCCTCAGTACGCCCTCATCAGATAAAATATATAAATTGATGTATGACATACCTCAACTGTGCTGATGGTTCAATTCCAGTCTTGGCAATATTTTGAATTAATATTAATAAATTCAGAAAACCTTTTTGTTGAGTGCTTCTAATCTATTGTAAAACTATATTCATTGATTAATCAATGAACCCTGCTTAACTTTTGGTTATATATATATATATATATATATATATATATATATATATATATATATATATATATATATATATATGGCAGCGATAATGAGGGACAGAGACCGCTGGAGAGAACTCGTCCATGGATCTCGGGAATTTTACCCGCCTTAGATAGATAGATAGATAGATATTATGTATGTATATACATATATATATATATATATATATATATATATGTGTGTGTGTGTGTGTGTGTGTGTGTGTGTGTGTGTGTGTGTGTGTGTGTGTGTGTGTGTGTGTGTGTGTGCGCGTGGGTAAAAATATATATATATATGTATATAAACACATACAAATATACATATCATATGCAAATATTATATATATATATATATACATATATATATAGTAATAATAATAAATTTGAAGACTAAAATCCGAAGAGGGCTCGATAAGGATAAATATATATCAAATATATAAGAACCGTAGAGCAAATATTTATTAAAATAACAGATTAAAGTTTAAGCATACACATATATAGACACATACGTACAAGTATTTATGTATATATATATATATATATATATATATATATATATATATATGCAAATATGTGTGTGTGAGTATGTGTGTGTTTGTGTGTCCTAAGGAAAATTATCATAATCATAATCGATCACTATGAATAATAGCTGAGAAAATCGGGTGACGTACCCATGGAAACGGAAAAAATTAAACACTGCGAGGAATTGAACCAAACATGCCGAGTTTGTGCGTTAACCATTACACTAAAGAGCGGCCCGAAACTAATAACGTTTTTGTTTAAGTCTGTAGCTAGAAGTGTAAACAAAGCAGTTGATTGAAGAAACATTTTTAAATTGCGAAATAAATAAGTCAAAATTGAATGTGATGAAAATACAATTTGTAAGAATTCAAGATATATTACATACTAAGTAAAGTTCGCAAGTAAACTGAAGCCATAAACGTTTATGATTGCTGACCTTACGAGGTCTGTCGAAGATGTATCCGACTTTGAGCTAGGAAAGACATAATTATATACTTGGTAAGGTTTTATTGCCGCTCCAGTTCGAAGTATGACTCTTGTGTCTCTTCACGTTTAGTGTAGGGATGCTTTAACTGAACGAAGCACACCTGGGATTCTTCTTCCATAATCATTCTCCTCTATACCGCCACAGTCCATATGTTGTCCTCTCGGCTTACAAAAATGTCATAAGTCTGGGGAGCAGGGAACCTGCAAGGCCTACAGGTCTTTTGCGTCGAACTGCATTACGAAGGCGCCACAGGACTTCCGAATATTACTCCTTCATAATTGTTCGCACTGTTGTATGTATTTATGATGCACAACCCTCGATATTCGAAAAAAAAACAGTCAGCATCATTTCGATTTTGTTCTGCATATGACGTGATTTGGGGGTTTGGGGGCATTGGTGAATGGCTGCTTCCATTGTGATGACTGAACTCTTGTTTCAGAGTCATACCTGAACACCCACATTTCATCTCCAGTTATCACGGTATTCACAAACTCAGAAGTCTTGTTGGCAATATCGGGCGAAATGGAAATGCGACGAATAAGTATACAGCACATTACATGCTGGATGCTTGATAGTGACTGACGCACCCAAATACAGCGCCAAAATCTACACTTAGGCATGAACGTATGCGACTCTACTCTACTCACTATTTTCTCCTTAACGTCATTCCCCCGAAAAAAAAAATAACAATATCGGACAGGTTTTCGACAGATCCACATATGCTACATTATCTCTCTTCCATGAAAGGTTAGAAAGGATTTTTCCGTAATTATAAGATAAAGAGATTTCCAGTTATTAAAGTGTACTGAAAGATATCTTAAACAAAGTGGCCTGTGTTTAACTGTACATAAATCGAAACATTTATTGCTTTCACTAAAACTACGCTAAACACTGACAGTAATAATATACATTCACAACTTTAGTGTATATACAGGGTGTCCCCATAAATGTATACACACTTTGATTAGAATGCTGTTGAAGTTGTATACAATTTTTGGGACACACTGCGTATATATATATATATGTGTGTGAGTGTGTGTGTGTGTGCGTGCGTGTGCGTGTGTGTGTGTATATACACACATTTACATATTCATATATATATATATATATATATATATATAATATATATAGATAGTATATATACATTTACATATATCTTTATTATATATAGAAATGACTTCTACAGGTCTAGAGCTGTTTCATTCGTTTGAAAGATACTTATACTCTACCAATGCATTGAATACTTTTTTAACTGTCATTACCCTCCATCACAACTCGGGAATCTATTTATTATATATAATATAGATATGCATTTTTATATGTGAGTTTGTGTGTAGAAAGAATGAGGAAAGAAGAGAGGATATAAGAAAGAGTGAGTTACTGAAAGTATGTGAGTGAAAGTGAAGTAGATCGAGAGAGTTGGTGTATATTGTATATTTGAAGGGAGGAGAGGGTTGGTTAAGGAAACTTTCATTCATACATATGGCTCATGAAAACAGAAACAACTCGGATAATAAGAGGTATCTTGAGAACGATTAAAAACATGTTGACAAACCCCGGGAAAGTACAACAGATAGAGTTCAATAAGATATTGCACGCATATTATTCAATGGATGTTATAAAAACTAAACCAAACCACTTGCACATGCCCAAGGCTCAGGCCTACGGATAAGCGCTCGGTCGTTCAGTGAAAACACTCTGTATAAATAATGATAATAATAATAATAATAATAATAATGCTTTCTTTATTAACCACAAGGGTTTACATAAAGTAGACATTAAGGACAGTACAGGACAATACAGGACGGTACAAATGGGCATTTCTGCGTGTAAAAAAAAATAAAAACAGGATGTAACAAAAATTAACAATGAAAAATTACCCAATAGGGGGGAGACTTCCGAGGGATATTTGTGGAAAAAGCCCATTAAAAGGCCACAGTGACCCTGACCACCAGGGCAAGTGCCCTCTCCCAGTTTTCCACCTTTAATTTACAGACACATACTCAGAGTAGGCCCATTCACTCGGGCCATACTTGCTTCTCTCACCCATCTTTCAACAAAATGCTGGGAAGAGAGCACTTCCCTCTCTACCCTGATTTTCCTTTTCAAATGAAATTTGAAAAAGTTAATCAGGGCATCACCGAAGAGGTAAGTGCTCGTCTTCAGCCCTTTCAAACGTGTCCACCATACTATCTCTTTCGCCATGGCCACCAGATACATAAAAACTGTCTGCCCTTCCCGGCTAAAGGAAGAGGGCGGGGCAATCCTCACGATGGACTCAGCTGATAGCCGGATCCGTCCTACACGTGACAGCAGGTGTTCGACATAAACCCACAAGTCAGCAACGCTCGGACACTGGACGAGTACATGCAGGACGGTTTCGCCGCCCTGCGCGCATCTCGGACATGCCCGGCTGACGGCACCTCCATGCCTGTAGAGTTTATCCCGAACTGGCAAAGCTCCTCGGTAGCACTGCCAGGCCAGGGATTTCTGGAAGTTGTCCATAGGCCCCGGCCCGAAAGTCCTTCCGAAGAGATTGGCTAGTTGATTTTCGTCGACGCCTAGAGTTTCTTCAAGTACGTCGTCGCTCTTCCCCTCCACTAATCCTCTATAGAACGCCGAGGTGGAGTTTCCACCGATCACATTCCCCGATTGCTCGAGGGCTGTGAGCGCCTGAAGACTTCCAGTCTCCAAGCGCTCCCTCTCGGTCTTCGCTTGACCCAGGACTGCAGCTCCGTCAAGGAGACGAGCTGGGGAAAGACGTGTCTAGCAAACGGCGACCACACCTGACCACCGTCGAGGAAGAGGTGGAGATGTCGTAGCCTGAGCGCGTGTCTGCGCATCCACGTAGCGGGTGTTGACAGCAGAAGGACCGCCTGACCATCGGAGCGCGTCCCTTCCACAAAAAGCGAAAGAGCAAACGCTCCAGCGCAGTCAGGCCGGGCTTAGGACAAGGTATGACGGTCAGGCGGTAGTAGATGACGGACGCGATGTACGCGTTAGCTACCTCCGCTCGACCTTTCAGGGATAGCTTCCTCTCCGCCCATTTCTGGATGAGTGAAGCCACCCTGCTCGTCACCTCGTCCCAGTTTTTTGTCCGTCTGGTGGTTGGGACCGAACCAGAACCTTAGCAATTTAACCGGTCCGTACGTCCAGCGCTCGACGACGCTGTTGGACATGAACCTGCCTCTCCAGGTGCCGAGCTGCAGGCCCACTGACTTTTCCTGGTTGATCATTGCTCCTGTCACCGCTTCGTATTCTCTTAGTGTAGTGCCGATCGCCTCGATGTGTTTGACGTTCGACACCACTACGGTGACATCGTCCACATATGCTAACACGGTTCTTCCGCATCCTAGTTTTCGCGGGATCCTCCTCAACGTCTCCAGTTTGTACAGTAATGGCTCGAGAGTCAATGCGTACAAGAGCGACGAGAGGCGACAACCTTGGCGGACAGAGCGCATGATGTTGAGCGGTTCCGAAAGGTGACCGTTCACTCTCACCACAGAGCAGATGTCGCTGTGCATGGCAGCGATCCAGCCTCTAAAGACGGGCCCAAAGCCAGCCGCCCTCAGGACTGCTGCTAGGTAACGATGCCCGACCCTATCGAAAGCTTTCGACTGATCTAAATTGATCAAGGACCCACCCGTGCCAGGTTCCTTAGCTACCCTCTCTATCGTGGGTGTATCGAGGTTGTCGGGGATGGATCTGTCGGGAATGGCGCATGTCTGCGCCTCTCCCACCAGACCACCAACGACAAGCGCCAACCTCTTTGCTAGCACCTTGGCCAAAATCTTGAACTCTGTGTTTAGCAGTGTTATGAGCCTGAAATTATCTATGTATCTCCCTTGTTCGGATCCTTTCTCAGCAGCGCCACAGCTCCTCGGCTCACAGAGCTGTGAGTTCTCCCGTTCTGTTGCCAGTTGCAGTAGACATCCGCCAAGAGGCCGCCGAACAAGTCTGGCATCTGTACGTAAAGTTCATAGGGAAGACCATCCAAACCAGGCGATTTACACCTCGATCCGGCCCGCAGCTGCCCCCGAACAGCTGAGCGAAGTGTCGCTGAAAAGCTTCACACATATGCCCGGGATCGAGTAGCATGTGCCCGTCGTGGTCCACCGAAGACCGGATCGTGGCTTTGTTGCCACGACGCGCCTCCGCCACTCGGCCCATTGAACGGCTTTCGTCCCCTCGTGTCTGAGAGCACGCACCCTAGTTGTAACAACGCAGCCTTCGTGCTTTGCAATGAAGAATTGGTCAAGGGCCAATTTCGCCGCAAGTACGTCAATCGCGATGCCTTTGCTAAGCGCCTCGTCTAATTATCTAACTAATTCTCCCTCTGCTCTATTTTTCTCTATAGCTAAAGCCTTACTAAACCTAATGGACTCTATTCTTATCGCTCTTTTCAGAGCAAACCACCACTTGTTATTGACGATGGCCCCCGTCAACACTCGCTTGACTATCGCTAATCCGGTCTCTGTAGGCCTTGCGCGCTGGTAAGGACGCGTTTAGCTTCCAGTAGCCGGGTCCTCGTCTATGAAGCCTATCTAAGTCAAGCACACAGATCACGAATTTGTGGTCCGTGTAGCTGACTATCTTGAATTGTGGACAGCCTATGCTAGACCCATCTATTTCCCTACAAAATACTCTATCTAGATATGATCTCGATGACCCTATGCGATTTGTTCAAGTCCACATTGGCACATTCGGGAAATCCAATCGGTACCTCTCAGACAGTTCAAAACGCCTGAGCAGGTTTGTGAGGCTCTTGCACCCTCCTCTCCTATCCGCTAATCCCACACAGTCCCAGCGTGCACCTAAGATCCCGTTCCAGTCGCCCACTAACACTAACACGTTCCAAGAAAGGTCTCCAGACGCCGGAAGAAATCAGGCCGCCCTGCTCCTGCCGGGGCATAGACGGCCACTAGCCTAAAAGTTTGTCCGTCTCCGCTGGTCACGTCCAGCACCATGTTGAAATGGAGTGGAAAAGATGGGAAAGACCACTTACCTTACTTCTCGTAGAGGAAGGATGGTTTCTCCATCCTTTTCACTGCTTGTGGCCTCCTCCGGAAGGATGTCCTTATAAATCCTCCTGGAGAGTGCTTGTCGGAAGTCTCCGATGTCTTTGGGGAATTTTTGTTTTAGTGTCGTGTACGTTTTCTGTGTAATGCGAGTGATTTGTATGTGTGGAGGTGGTGTGAACTGTTGGGTTGTTGTGTAGTCTTTTTCTGTGATTATGGTGTTGTGTTGGATGTAGTGTAATAATTGCTTGTTGTTCAAATTTAATTCTGTATAGTGTGTATCGTTTTGGTTGTTTTGTTTTGTTTGCGTTTGTTGTGGGTTTGTTTCTGTTTAGCTTTTTGGTGATTTGTGGTGTTAGTAATGGTGGCGTTGGGGTTAATGATGGTGATGGTGTTGGTGTTTGTGGTGATGGCGTTGGTGATGCTGGTGTGGATGGTGGCATAGCTGTCCTAACTTTTTTGTTTGATAGTTTATTTGTTTCCCTCTGTATTTTGTTTTTGGAGGGGGAAGGAAGAGGATTTTTCTTCTTTTTTGGCTTCTTTTTATTTTTTTATTTTTTCCTGATACCGTTTCCCACTCCTCGTCGTCAGAATCTGTCTCCGGTTGCGATAGGTCGGAGAGTGGAAAATCCTCAACAGGCGTTGGTTTTGGTTGTAGCGTGGTGGATGGTGTAGGCGCTGGTGCTAGTTCTGGCGCGTTGGGTGGTGGTGGTGGTGTTGGTTTTGTTACTGTTGCTGGGGTTGTTGCTGTTATAGTTGCTTCTGTTGTTGCTGCTACATTTGTTGCTGCCATCTCTGCTACTGGTGGTGTTGATGGTTGTGTCACTGGGGTGGGTAGGAGAGGTGACCTCAACCTTTTAGCCTGAGGGCAAAAAGCACTTAGGTGGGTTCCTTCACCACAAACGACACACCTAGGCCTTCTGCCCTCGACAATTACGGTGGGGTGGCTGCCGTCAGTGAGGTCTATTACCTCTGGGATCTCCTCAATGCTTTTTTGGTCCGCTTGGATCAGGAGCTCCATCCCAGATCCGGACCAGTTCTCCTGCTTTTCTTTTGCTATTGCTATTATTTTTGTGTTGGCTTCGATGCCGGCGAGGACGGCCGCTATTAGCCAGGGAATTTCGATGGCCGGTGGAACGTGGGTCACCCTGATCTTTACGAGTCACTGGCCACAATAGCTTGGGACGAGTGTGAAGTCGTCACTTCTTAATGGGGCCATGGAGTGTTCTCTAGCCTCCTCTGGTGTTTCAAAGAACACGTCCACGGTTCCATACTTCTGCCCACGTCTGATGTGGGTTTTTCTTGCCCACACATGCCCCAAAGCTTTTTGGATTTGGGACTCGGATGCCCGTTCCACTCGGCGCGATTTTACATTTATTGTTCGATACGACACGGTGCATTGGCGCCGATGCTCCATTTTATTAGGTGGGGGGGTGAGGCTGACCCTGTACCCATCTTTCTTTACCATTTCTTTGGCATTTTCTAAATCCTCCTGAGTTACCGTAAATGCTTCGAACTGTTTTGCTACTCTGGCAAAACTCAGGGTGGTTTTTTAATGTCATTGTTGTTGTTGTTGCTATCGTTATTTTTGTTATTATTAATTTTAGTTTCAGTTGTGGTGGTGGTGACGTCAGTGGTGTTGGGTGTGGAAGTGGAAGAGTCCATTTTGGTTGAAATTTTTTCGTCACCACGAGTTGATTTATTTTTTCCTTTTGTTTCTGTTGTCGCGGTGGTGGTGGTGGTTGTCGCGGTGGTGGTGGTGGTGGTGGTGGAGGCTTTAACACCTGCAGTCATTGGTAATGGCGGGAAATGAATGTCTGCCTGAGACGAATTTAAAATATTGCTACTGCTTATATTTTTTGTAGTGTTGGCAAACGTAGTAACATTTACAATGATGGTGTCGGTGTGAGGTGTTAATTTGTGAGGAAGGCTTTCAGCTGCTTGGTGCAGAGGTGAATTAGCCATTGTTTTTCAAAGAAATTTTTTGATAATCATAAAAGTTTAAATTTTGGGCACAAGGCCCCAATCTTTTTGGGTGTCCTATTCAGAAAACAATGTCAGAAAACAATGTATGTGCGCTTATATATGGTTAGCAATAAAAATTTTCCATAAATGGCAATTTTTAACAAACGGAAATAACAAACCTTTGCGGAGCTCACGATGATACGATTTACTACATAGGTCGCCAATAATAATAATAATAATAATAATAATAATAATAATAATAATAATAATAATAAGTGCATTAAATTCCAGAGCTGTGTCTATTATTAGGTACAGTGTGGGAATTCTGAGATGGAATGTTGCTGAACAAAAAGAAATGGATAAGAAGACTAGAAAGCTGTTGACTATCTACAACATGTTCCACAAAAGGAGTGATGTCGATAGACTCTACTTAAGGAGATCTGAAGGTGGAAGAGGTCTTATCAGCATAGAGGACTGTGTTCAGATGGAGAAAAACAACCTACACAAATACGTGACTGATAGTAGGGAGCCAATGCTCAGAATTGACTGAAGGAGAGGACAATAGACCAGCGGATGTCCAAGGTGGAAATAACAACAAGGAGACAGAGAAACCTTCATGAAAAATCCCTTCGTAGTGCCTTCTTTGAGAAAACTGAATTTAGAGATACACAGACATGGAACTGGTTGAAAAGAGGAGACCTTAAAAAGGCTACAGAAGGAATGCTAATGGCTGCGCAAGAGCAGGCCCTCAAAACGAAGTGGTTGAAACACCATATTGACAAGGAGGAGGCCAGTCCACTGTGTATATCTGTGAAGAGAGAGAGGAGACTGTTACTCACATTGTATCCGAGTGTAAACACCTAGCCCAGACTCACTATAAAGGCTGGAGACATTATGTGATGGGCAGGGTGATCCACTGGCACCTATGCAAAGTAAACAATTTACCACATTCTGAGAAGTGGTATGAGCATAAGCCAGAGTCGGTGATAGAAAACGATCAGGTGAAGGTGCTGTGGGATTTTAGGATACAGACGGACAAGAAACTGGAAGACAATAGACCTGACCTGGTGGTTTTGGACAAGGGAAAAAGATCGTGCCTGATTGTGGCTGTGGCCTGCCCATTCGACACGAGAGTGCAATAGAAGAGAGGGAGAAAATTAACCGATACCAGGACTTAAATTGGGGGGTAAAAAGGATTTGGAACTGCCATGAAGTCAGAGTCGTCCCGATTGTCATAGGCACACTAGGTACTATCTCAAAGAGTTTCCAAGGATGGTTAAAGAAAATTGGTCCCGCTCCGCTTTTTGGAACACTTCAAAAGGCATGCTTGCTGGGAACAGCATAAACCCTCCTATACGTCCTGAATATCTGAGGCTGCAGGTAGTGGTTTATATTCATTTCAACAAACTTTCCAGTTAAATAACATTAATGAGTGAGACTCAAAGAACAATAATAATAATAATAATAATAATAATAATAATAATAATAATAATAATAACTTAGTGACCCGGCCACCAGCCAAACGTCAACGTCTATGGCACTGCTGGCTCCCCCGTTCCCCACCAACAATAGAAAAAGCCCCAGCACCACCACCGACATAGCCAACAACAATAACAGGCAACTTCAGCAAAAAGTATATTATATTATTAATAATTTCATTCTTAGGCCACGCAATGCTCACATTAAGGAACCACTCATGATAATAACAATTTAAAAAACAACAAAAGAGAAAACCCCGTGACCAAGAAATACCGGGATGGCGGCCGGCGGGGAATAGCCGTGTCTCTAGGGGAGGACGAGCCCTCTAGTCTTGGTTGACACTCGTCCTAGAAGTGGTAACACGAAATGATTACCCCTTGGCGGATAAGGATAAAACGCGACAAAATAAAGTAAATGTCTAATGATAAAATCTCATACCGGATCGGCCGTCACCCGGGTAAAAAAGGCCCGCGTCCCTCAGAGAGGAACCAGACTGGGGTCGAAAAATCAGCTAATGGTTCAAACCTTCCCATCACTTCGGAGCTGGAGACCTCCCATAACCGGAATACTCCTACTGTTGGCCCTCCATGCTCACCACCAAGAAATCCAAAGAAAAAGAGAGAAAAATGGTCAAGGGAAGATAATAAAGAAGTCCTTGAGGCTTTCTACACTGCCATGTACTACCCATCAAATACATCGAATACAGAACAGACATATATCAACTGGAAAAAGAAACATCCCGAAAACAGAGGCTATATTGACAGTAACAAACTAGCCAATATACGAAGAAATATTGTAAGAAAAAAGTTACTAACTGATATAGAAATTGATCAGTTCAAGCTATTAGCACAAAGTCAGCGAAGGGAAAATGAAACATGTGTCAGTGAAAACGAGGTAAATTGTAACACTTCGAATCCCAGGTTTGGGGCGGAATCACTGACAACAGAACAAATTAAAGAAAGGATCGAAAAAGTGGAGGGAGTGCATGCTCAAGATGAAACTCCAAATGAAAACAATGAGATCGTAAATGATAAAGAAATGAATGAGAATGAACTTGCCAACTGGAAGGATGAAATTATGATCGAATGGATGAAAATGAAAGAATCTGACATGGGGGAACGAGACACACTCCCTAAGATCCAGAACTCCAAACAGAACCAAAAGATAATACCCAAGACTAACATAATTCTCAAAAACATTATCATCACAAACAAACTAAACATTACTGATTTAAATCATCTCTATTATGCATCGGCTAAAGTCACCACTCACTTATGTGGAGTGAAGATGAAAAAACAAAGGAATTCCCACAAGAAATCTACTTGGCAAGAGAACATCAATCGCCAAATAAACCTTCTCCGATCTGACATAGAAATGTTAACAAACTATAAAGTAGGTGAACATGTTAAACCAACTAAACTTAGAAAATTGAAAAGAAAGTACAGTATAAAATCAACAAGTGACATAGACATGCTGATAGAAATAATCAAGCAAAAAGTGTCGGCCAAAGCTGCTCGTATAAGGCGCTTTGAAAAACGATCTAGATTCTATAAGGACAATAATATGTTCAAAAACAACCAAAGAAATTTCTACAGAAAAATTGGTAAGTCAACAATAACTGCTAAATCAATACCACCCAAGGAGGGAGTGCAAGAATTCTGGGAAAAGATCTGGGCCGAAGAAAAAGTTCATAATATA
Organism: Eledone cirrhosa; assembly: GCA_964016885.1. Taxonomy (NCBI): domain Eukaryota; kingdom Metazoa; phylum Mollusca; class Cephalopoda; order Octopoda; family Eledonidae; genus Eledone; species Eledone cirrhosa. The sequence continues at coordinate 263,510,367 of OZ024743.1, read as the reverse complement.
CATGCCCCATGGATAGACAGACAAATGAAAGATACAGCTCACCTTGAGGAACAAATATGGGAAAATATAACAGTTAAACAGTTGCGTTTGGCTCTAAGGAAAACCAGCAAATGGAAATCCCCAGGAAAAGACAAAATACAAAATTTTTGGATAAATGCCTTCACAGAGTCTCATGAGCTGTTAGCCCAACTTTACAATGAAATAGTTAAGGAGCCAGAAAAGATACCATCATGGCTAGTTAACGGCATTACATTCCTGCTTCCGAAGAATGATGAGACAAACAATCCCAATAATTACAGACCGATAACTTGCTTGACCACAATGTATGAAATTTTAACATCAGTCCTAACTGAATACACATATGACCACCTGATAACAAATGACCTATTTCCCATTGAGCAGAAAGGGTGTAAACGAGGCTCATATGGCTGCAAGCATCAGGTTTTGGTTAACAAAATGATACTGGAAGATTGTCATAATAGACACAAAAATCTATCAATTGCTTGGATAGATTATAAAAAAGCATTCGATAGTTTGCCACACAGTTGGATTGAAAAATGTTTAGAGATTTTCAAAATATCCCCCGTTGTCAGGAGGTTTTTGTCATTCAGTATGAAGACATGGAAAACGACACTCCTTTTGAATAGTGAAACAAAATCACTGGAGGCTGGAGAAGTTAATATTAATTGTGGAATTTTTAAGGGTGACTCTTTATCACCGCTTTTATTCTGCATCGCACTTATACCATTAAGTAAAATGCTCAATGAAACAAAACATGGATTTAAAGTCTATGACAAAACCATTAATCACTTGTTCTACATGGATGACCTGAAACTATTTGCAAAAAATGATGAACAATTGCAAGGGCTATTATCCACTGTGAAGCAGTTCAGTGATGACATTAAAATAGAGTTTGGACTAGATAAATGCGCCAAAGTAACGTTCACCAGAGGAAAGCTGCTGAAAAGTTTAGACATTAATCTTGATCGGGGGAATGTGATAAGAGAAATTGATCAAGTGGAAACTTACAAATATCTAGGTGTTTGTGAAGGAGACGGAATCAAGCACTCGACAATGAGGGAAAGGATAAGGAAGGAATGTTACCGCAGAGTAAGAGCAATCTTAAGAACGGAATTGAATGCAAGGAATAGGATCGATGCCATAAACACGCTTGCCATACCAGTAGTAACCTACAGTTACAATGTCATCAACTGGTCAAGCACAGAGATCCGTAGGCTCGATACAAAAATTAGAAAATTCTTAACCATGCACAGAATGCATCACCCTAAGGCAGATATAGATAGAATATATCTCCCTAGGAAAGAAGGAGGACGTGGGTTAATCCAGTTAGACATTGCGTTGAAAACTGCAACAATTGGATTATCTACATATCTAAGGGAATCACATGATTGGATGATCAAACTCGTTTTGAAACACGAAAGCATCAAAAGATCATACTCCATTACAAAAGATGCACAAATATACAGTAATGGACTACAAATTTCAGAAGTCCCATTTATTGCTGAAATGGAAAACACAGAAAAAGCAAAGCAGGTAAAATTAACTGCAAAGGAAGAACTGCTACAGAAACTGGCTAAGAAATGGCAAGAAAAGCCTCTGTATGGAAAATACCCAGAACGAGCTAACAATCCTGATGTTGACAAAACTTTAACCCATCAGTGGTTTGCATCCTCTGGACTGAAATCGAAGACTGAAGGACTGATTATATCAGCACAAGATCTGTGTCTGCCAACAAAAAATTACCAAGCCTACATAATAAAAAATGGATGCAGCCCATTATGCCGTGTATGTAAAAAACAACCAGAGACCATTGACCATATAATTTCAATGTGCAGTCCTATAGCTCCAACCGAATACCTAAACAGGCATGACAGAGCTGCACAATGCATACATTGGATAATGTGTAAGCATTTTGACCTGCTCCATCAAAACAATTGGTGGGTGCATCAACCACCTCCCATACTTGAAAAAGATCACATCTCAATCTTGTGGAACTTTAGCATCCAAACAGACCGAAAAATAGATGAAAATAGACCTGATATAATATTGAATGACTTTAAAATGAGGGTATACCTGCTAATTGTTATGTCCGTTCCAATAGACAAGAATGTATCTATAAAAACATTTGAAAAATTGAGCAAGTATAAGGACCTGGAGATAGAAATTGGAAAAATATGGAAATTGAGATCTAAAACAATACCAGTGGTTGTAGGCGCTCTAGGAATGATACCTAAGGGGTCTAATGATTACTTATCGCAAATCCCAGGAAACCCGCGTATAGGAGAAATACAAAAGATAGTACTAATGGGAACTGCCCATATACTAAGGAAGATTCTGTCAATATAAGTACATCACAAGTCTAAACACCTAAAGATGCATGTGTGAGTATGTATGTTCTTTCTTGAACATGGCGGACCTTGTTGTCTCTTGAGGTCACTGGTTGTGACTTAGTGATAACTCGTATGAACATAAAGCAAGATAAATGCAGCTGTAATAATAATAATAATAATAATGATTTCTTTATTAACCACAAGGGTTTACATAAAGTAGACATTAACGACAGTGCAGGACAATACAGGACGGTACAAATGGGCATTTCTGCGTGTAAAAAACAAAAACAGAGGATGTAACAAACAAATAACAAGGAAAAATTCCCCAATAGAGGGGAGACTTCGGGGGGACATTTGTGGAGAAAGCCCATTAAAAGGCCACAGTGACCCTGACCACCAAGGCAAGTGTCCTCTCCCAGTTTTCCACCTTTAATTTACAGACACATACTCAGAGTAGGCCCATTCACTCGGGTCATACTTGCTTCTCTCACCCATCTTTCAACAAAATGCTGGGAAGAGAGCACTTCCCTCTCTACCCTGATTTTCCTTTTCAAATGAAATTTGAAAAAGTCAATCAGGGCATCACCGAAGAGGTAAGTGCTTGTCTTCAGCCCTTTCAAACGTGTCCACCATACAATCTCTTTCGCCATGGCCACCAGACAGATAAAAACTGCCTGCGCTTCCCGGCTAAAGGAAGAGGGCGGGGCAATCATCACGATGGACTCAGCTGATAGCCGGATTCGTCCTACACGCGACAGCAGGTGTTCGACATAAACCCACAAGTCAGCAATTTTCGGACACTGGACGAGTGCGTGCAGGACGGTTTCGTCGCCCTGCGCGCATCTCGGACATGCGCGACTGACGGCACCTCCATGCCTGTAGAGTTTATCCCGAACTGGCCAGACTCTTCGGTAGCACTGCCAGGCTAGGGATTTCTGGAAGTTGTCGATAGGCCCCGGCCCGAAAGTCTCTTCCAAAGAGATTGGCTAGTTGATTTTCGGCGAGTTTCCCCAAGTACGTCGTCGCTCTTCCCCTCCACTAAACCTCTATAAAACGCCGAGGTGGAGTTTCCACCGATCATATTGCCCGATTGGTCGAGGGCTGTGAGCGCCTGAAGACATTCCAGTCTCCAAGCGCTCCCTCTCGGTCTTCGCTTGGAAACGAGCGTCAAGGAAACGAGCTGGGGAAAAACGCGTCTAGCAAACGGTGACCACACCTGATCACCGTCGAGGAAGTGGTGGAGATGTCGTAGCCTGAGCGCGTGTCTGCGCATCATCAGCCAAGGCATGCCCAGCCCTCCTAGTAGCGGGTGTTGACAACAGATGGACCGCTTGACCATCGGAGCGCGTCCCTTCCACAAAAAGCGAAAGAGCAAACGCTCCAGCGCAGTCAGGCGGGGCTTATGACAAAGCAGATGACGGACGCAGTGTACGCGTTGGCCACCTCCGCTCGACCTTTCAGGGATAGCTTCCTCTCCGCCCATTTCTGGGTGAGAGAAGCCACCCTGCTGGTCACCTCGTCCCAGTTTTTGTCCGTCTGGAGGTCCGGACCGAACCAGACCCCTAGCAATTTAACCGGTCCGTCTCTCCAGCGGCATGGACCTGCCTCTCCAGGTGCCGAGCTGCAGGCCCACTGACTTTTCCTGGTTGATCATTCCTCCTGTCACCGCTTCGTATTCTCTTAGTGTAGTGCCGATCGCCTCGATGTGTTTGGCGTTCGTCACCACTACGTTGACTTCGTCCGCATATGCTGACACGGATCTTCCGCATCCTAGTTCGCGCGGGACCCCCCTCAACGTCTCCAGTTTGTGCAGTAATGGCTCGAGAGTGAATACGTACAAGAGTGACGAGAGGAGACATCCTTGGCGGACCGAGCGCATGATGTTGAACGGTTTCGTAAAGGTGACCGTTCACTCTCACCACAGAGCAGATGTCGCTGTGAATGGCAGCGATCCAGCCTCTGACGACGGGCCCAAAGCCAGCCGCCCTCAGGACTGCCGCTAGGTAACGATGCTCGACCCTATCGAAAGCTTTCGACTGATCTAAATTGATGAAGGACCCACCCGTGCCAGGTTCCCTAGCTACCCTCTCTACGATATATCGCATGAGGCGGAGGTTGTCGTGGATGGATCTGTCGGGAATAGCGCATGTCTGCGCCTCTCCTTCCAGACCACCAACGACAAGTGCCAACCTCTTTGCTAGCACCTTGGCCAAAATCTTGAACTCTGTGTTTAACAGAGTTGTGGGCATAAAATTATCTGTTATCCCCCTTGTTCGGATCCTTTCTCAGCAGTGCCACCGCTCCTCGGCTCACAGAGCTGGGAATTCTCCCGTTCTGTTGCCAGTTGCAGTAGACGTCCGCCAAGAGGCCTCCAATCATGTCTGGCATTTGTACGTAAAGTTCTTAGGGCAGACCATCCAAACGAGGCGATTTACCCCTTGTGCAGCCAGTCATTTCCTCCCGTACTTCAGCGGCTGTTATCTGCTTTTCGCAACACTCCGCCTCAGTGGCCGAGAGCCGCGGCAGTCCGTCGAGGTAGACACTAAAGTCCATCCCTCGATCCGGCCCGCAGCTGCCCCCGAACAGTTGAGCGAAGTGTCGCTGAAAAGCTTCACACATTTGCCCGGGATCGAGTAGCATGCGCCCGTCGTGGTCCAAAGACCGGATCGTGGCTTTGTTGCCACGACGCGCCTCCGCCACTCAGGCCCATTGAACGGCTTTCGTCCCCTCGTGTCTGAGAGCACGCACCCTAGCTCTGACAACGCAGCCTTCGTGCTTTGCAATGAAGAATTGGTCAAGGGCCAATTTCGCCGCAAGTACGTCAATCGCGATGCCTTTGCTAAGCGCCTCGTCTAATTTTCTAACTAATTCTCCCTCTGCTCTATTTTTCTCTATAGCTAAAGCCTTACTAAACCTAATGGACTCTATTCTAATCGCTCTTTTCAGAGCAAACCACCACTTGTTATTGACGATGGCCCCCGTCAACACTCGCTTGACTATCGCTATCCGGTCTCTGTAGGCCTTGCGCGCTGGTAAGGACGCGTTTAGCTTCCTGTAGCCGGGTCCTCGTCTATGAAGCCTATCTAAGTCAAGCACACAGATCACGAATTTGTGGTCCGTGTAGCTGACTATCTTGAATTGTGGACAGCATATGCTAGACCTATCTATTTCCCTACAAAATACTCTATCTAGATATGATCTGGATGACCCTATACGATTTGTCCAAGTCCACATTGGCACATTCGGGAAATCCAATCCGTATCTGTCAGACAGTTCAAAACGCTTGAGCATGTTGGTGAGGCTCTTGCACCCTCCTACCCTATCCGCTAATCCCACACAGTCCCAGCGTGCATCTAAGATCTCGTTCCAGTCGCCCACTAACACTAACACGTTCCAAGAAAGGTCTCCAGATGCCGGAAGAAATCAGGCCGCCCTGCTCCTGTCGGGGCATAGACGGCCACTAGCCTGAAAGCTTGCCCTTCTCCGCTGGTAACGTCCAGCACCACCAACTTACCTTCTGGGTCCAGAAAGATGGCCCGTATGGCGAGATCCAAACCTCTCCGAAAAAGCACAGCAACTCCTCCCCCCGATCCAGGACGGCTGGGAGATGCGTACACATCGTAGCCGCCGAAGATCGGTGCGAAAGCCCGTGCTTCGGAGATTCTGGTCTCGCTGATGGCCACTACATCTATGTTTAGTGACCTGAGTTCGTTGAGCAGATGGCCCTGCTTCCATGACGACCCCAAGCCACGCGCATTTATGCTGCCTATTCTGCGTGAGGTAATGTTGAAATGGAGTGGAAAAGATGTGAAAGACCACTTACCTTACTTCTCGCAGAGAAAGGATGGTTTCACCATCCCTTTTCACTTGATCATCTGGTGAAGGGACCGTTGAATGGCCCCTTCGGCTGGTCGTCGGCTCTTCTGTGAGTATATCTGAATATACCCTCCGGTTGAGTGTCCCTCCTAGGTCTCTGAAATCACCAACTGCGTTGGGGACTTTCGTTTTAATGTTTGTGTATTGTTTCTGTGTTATTCTTACCAGTCTTATGTTCGTTGGTGTCTTGATTGGTGCTGGTATTATGTAGTCTTGCTGTGAAATGTCTGTGTGTTCAATTATGTAAGTCATTAATTTCTTGTTATGTGTATTTATCGCTGTGCATTTGTTTTTCTGGGGGTGGGGTGTGGTTCTGCTATTTTCTAGTCGTTGTTGCTGGGTGTGTGTTTTGTTGTGTTTGCGATGTTGGTGCTTGTGGTGATGGTATTGAAGGTGTTGTTTTTGTTGGCGGTGGGGTTGCCGCCGGTGGTGATGGTGGTGCTAGTGTGGGTGGTGATGGTGTTGGTGGTGTTGCTGCTGTAAATCTTTTTGCAGTAGCCTTTAGCCTTTTTTCGTTTCTTTCCTCCCTTTTCGAAGGCGACGATGCGCTGCTTCTGCGTTTGTACCTTCTTGCGACCTTTTGCCATCCCTCTCCCACCTCACACTCCATGTCCGAATCTGTGAGGTCGGCGAGCGGTACCAGCTCCACTCTTTCACTTGTTGTTGTTGGTGATGTTTGCAGTGGAGTCTCTGTTACAGCTGCAGTTGGTATTGCTGTTGTTGTTGTTAATACTTCCACTGCTGCTGCTGTTCTTGATTTCCGTGGCGTGGGTATGGGTGCCACGGACCTATCCTTCCTGGTTGCCGCCTGTCCTGTTGCTGGTAGCAGTGGAGCCGGTTTCGGAAGGAGGGGGGTTTTCTCATTTCTCAGGGTGCTCTCATTGCAGAAGGCCCTGAGGTGAGTCTTCGATCCACAGCGAAAGCATTTCGGGCGTTTGTCCTCAACACTTATGGGCAGTTGAGTGCCGTTATCGAAGTCTATCACATCCGGGATAGCTTCGATGCACTCCTGGTTGGTTTGGATTAACATCTCAATGGAGGTGCCGACCCAATCTTCTCGTACTTTTTTCTGTACTTGCAGTACAGTTGTTTTGTCCTCGATTCCGACGAGGACAGACGCAGCCAGCCAAGAAGGGGCCATCCCGGGGGGGGGGTCGTGGGTCAGTTTGACCCTCACAATTTTTTGTCCGCAGTAGGAGGGCACCAACACCATTTCCTCGCTCCTTAGGGTCACTAAGGATTGAGCCTTTGCCTCCTGGGGTGTGGCAAAAAGCACATCCACGGTGGCATATTTCTTGCCTCGGGTGATATGCGTTTTCCGCGCCACACAGACCCTAAGGCTTTTTTGTATTTGAGCCTCTGTGGCCCTTTCAACCCTACGGGATTTTGTGCTTACTGTACGGTACGTGACCGTACAGTGCTGTTGGGTTTCGAAAATCTTTTCGGCTGCCTTGCAGATTGCTCGATGTCCAGTTTTCGTCACCATCTTCTTTGCTTCCTGTAATTCCTCATTTGTTATAAGGATGGTTTCCAGGTTCTTTGCGATACCTGCAAACGAGATTGGTTTTTCTTTGTTGTTGTTGTCGTCGTCAGAGCTGCTGTTACTTTTGTTGTTGCTGCTGATACTACGACTGCCGCCGCCGCTGTTGCTGTGGTTGTTGTTGTTGTTGCTGCTGCTGCTGCTGTTGTTGTTGCTGTCGCTGCTAATGCTGTTGTTGTTTATGCTGCTGCTGATGCTGTTGCGGCTGCTACTGTTGTTTTCCTTGTCACTGTTGCTGCTGCTGCTGTTGTTATTACGGCTGCTACTGCTATTATTCATGACGTCAGACCAATGAAATGGGTTTTCGTATTTACCGCACACCCTTTTCGTCGTTGTCGTCGTCGTGGAGAAATGTTCCACGTTTTGCACGTGATTTTGGAAACTATTTTTCTTTACTGGCGTCGCTTGCGAAAGAGAAGGGAGGGAGAGAGACACATTTAGAGAAGGGAGGGAGAGAGACAATCTTCTCTCTGCTGTAGTGACGATTGAGGAAGAAGAAGACGGAATGAGTGGGAGTGACTTGTGAAAATTCTTTTTTGTAGCCATGTTTTTTTTTGGTTTAAAATAAATATTGGGCACAACACCCCAATAAGCGGTTATTTAACTCCGAAGAGCCAAATAACGGGCAGAAAGACCCCTCTCACGAGGAGAAGGGTATTTTTGTCTACAATTTGGTTAAAGTTTTAAACAATTTACAATTGTTATAGCGGTTAAAATTTACTATACCTTACAGAGCCGAGCCTCCGTCAACCATGGCATTCAATAATAATAATAATAATAATAATAATAATAATAATAATAATAATAGGGAGGAGTGGGGGGAGAAGAAGGAGGAGGAAAATAAGAAGAAGCAGAAGAAGAAGAAGAAGAAGAAGAAACAATTCTTGCCAGTAATCCATTTGAATTACTAAATAAATCATAAGGTTTTTATGGCATTCTAATAAAATTTAAGCGAATTAAGTGTGCTTAATTCTGTCAGTTTCAAGCATAATGATGATATACAATGCTGTTGTAACTGATTTAAATATTAGGAACCATTTTCTTTTTTAAGTGACACATACTATGATATAAATGAATCGTTTAGAGTTGTGCCAAGGAATTTGTACGACAGAGTAGTTTAAGAAGGGCTTTATTAATGCTGTGCATATTCTTAAAATCTTATGTAAAAGAAAAAGATAACGTTTTACGTTTCAGAATATGAAGGCAAGGGAGGTAATAAATCAATGATTAGTTTAACAAGGAAATGCATGCCCGAAATTGAGTTAAATTTTCAAAAACATTAAAAAGTAAAAGAAAATGCAGCGAATAAAATACATATAAAAATCGTAAATTTGATGGCCGTAGTGCTGATCTGTGAACTTATTCTGCTAAATTAAAATTAATTTGAAGTGTCTCCATATTTTTTAAAATATGTCCTGCCTTTAGAAAAAGTTGAAGAACTGTAGCGCTAGAAAGAAACATATTTATCATGTAGAATTAATAAACCACTTCTGTTTAAAAAATGGGAGGGGCACATAGGGTAATGTAATCCTGGATACAACGTTATTTCTAAATAAAATATATGATGATCATGGATGGAATGAGTTTAATCATATGTCTGCTCAATAAAAGATTACCTGGGGTTATTTAAAAGTAAAACCTCAAAACGAAACAGTAGCCATAAAAGCAACTTCTCCGTAATCGTTCGACTAGCTAGAAACAACAGCAAAATAACAACTCATCATAATGGTACTATGGAAAAAGGGCTCCAAAACTGGGAGAAATGAGGCAAAATGGGGAGATTTTACATAATGCAAGCTACACCCATTTTCACAACACATCTCTCACCCACCCAAACTGGATGGGGAATCTTCCCGTCGGACGGGGAGAGTTGACAGTTCTGTAATGAAAGATTGGAAACACTATCGTTAAAAAGAAACACTCAACCTGAAATGCCTGTTATCGTAGATTTGCTGCCTGATTTAGTTTAGCCTAAACTTAAAGAACAACGGGACAACAAAGGTTTATATGGAGTAATAACTTTTCTTTTGGGTGTTGTATCGAACACACGACTGTGTTCTGGCTTTAGCATTTTTGTCAGGGTTATTTGATTTTTTGTATGAGCTATTTTAGTTAGAATGAAACAGTGAATTTCTTAAGTCATCAATCAACCATTTTAATCCTTTATACTCCCATCTTCAGGATGAAGAAATTTTGGCGTGTGTTGCTGTCAATGTGGTTGTTATAGGTATTAACACTGGAATTTGAAATTTGACCGATAAAATTATAATTCATTGGCGAGGTGTTTATATTTATTCATGATTAGTTTATGGTGTTTAATTTTTGTTGTAATGTTGTGCCATGCTGTGAATATTGTTTTCATAATAAATAGAACACGTGATAGATTGTGATTTATATATTCGTTTGCAGATATAGAACTTTTTATAGCTTAGCCGCAGCTTTTATTCGCGCTATACAAGTATGATATATTCCCGTCGGCCTCACCATGGACAGATACCTAGGAAAAATTACATTGCACAACACCACACAATATAAATCTAGGGAGGAAAGCCGTAGTCGATAACATATATATTGTAGAGAAACCTTTTCAAAATAGATGATTAATTTATGTGTTTCATTATTTTTTCAGTGAATTGATCCAATTTTTCCAGAGATACATGGGATTAAGCAAACTGAGTAGATCTTAGATAAAGGAGTAGAAAAGAAACAGTTTTGACATTCTGTGACCTCGCAGGCGGTCTGAATATACTACATAGAGACGAGCTCTGCAATGGTGCATATCTTTATAATTCTATCATATATATATATGGTATTAGTAGTAGTAGTAGTAGTAGTAGTAGTAGTAGTAGTAGTAGTAGTAGTAGTAGTAGTAGTAAATACAAAGATCACACTCCAGAGAGGACTCGATAAGGGTTATATATATAAGTACACATAAGCCCGTAGATTAATCTGTGATAATATATAATATATATATATATATATATATATATATATATATATATATATATATATATATATAAAGAAAAAGAGATGAAATCGAAAATGCAACTGGAGTCTTATTTTTTTTTTAAATATATATATTTAAAAAAAAAATAAGACTCCAGTTGCATTTTCGATTTCATCACTTTTTCGTTATACTTTCACTCGTGTAGGACACCTCGGTTATTTTTCATTTTGTAAAAAAAACCTCACTTTCTAATATATATATATATATTCCCGTCGGCCTCACCATGGACAGATACCTAGGACAAATTACATTGCACAACACTACAACAATATAAATCTAGAGAGGACTACCTATAACAATAATTTGTTATCCCGTATATATATATATATATAAGTGTGAGTGTATATATATATATAGAGAGAGAGTGAGATAGACGGATACATAGTTACATGCATACAAGCATACATGCATGCATACATACATACATACATACATACATACATACATACATACATACATACATACATACATACATACATACATACATACATAGAGAGAGATAAAATGATTTATACTTGTGTGTTTCAATCACATCATTGCTGTCTCTCATCATGCACGGAAACCTTGGAGAGCAATACAAATATGTCATTGGAAAGATCACATATGGTTGTCTATATATATATATATATATATATATATATATATATATATATACATATATATATATACATATATATACCTATATATATATACATATATATATATATATATTCATGTTTGCATGTATGTATGTATGTGTTTAAGTATGTATGTATGCACGCATGTATATACTTATGTTGTCTTTTTTCCGATAACATATTTGTATTGCCCTCCAAGATTTTAGTGCATGATGAGAAGCAGCAATATGGTAAGTCTAACACACAACTGTAAATCATTTTATCTTCTGTCTGAATCCATTTCCTTTTATATCTTTCTACCGATTTAGTTAGCAAGACGCTGTCTTTGATGAAGTTTGTTTGATGCTTACAGTAAAAGTAACCCTTATATTACTGTACTCAAATGAATAGAAGTTCATTTATCTTTCTGAATGCTTCAGTGACTACTCTTTGCTTGATAAGAACTTTTGATTTTGTATGTTTTCCTTAATCTCCCATAACTATGTTTACATATGTACGATACCAACAAGCTATTCATTCTATTGCATCAAACTGGATTTAGCTTAATTCGAAATTAATTCTTGTAATACACATTTATACATGAAGAAATGAAAAAGAATCACACGGTATTTTTCTACAAGATTGATTTTCAAGCAAAAATTTTAGTCTTACTCCTTAGATGACTGCTGAATAAACAAGAAATAGAACGTGCACTTTTGAAGTTAAATGTCTGTAGGAATCGATTTTATATTTTTCCTTGAGTTGTATAGACAATGGTTATTTTTAGAGACTGCACAGTTTCTTAAAGGTGTACACACCAAGAAAGCTACATGATTATCGTGAATGTGAAATAGATACCATCACATGAATTTGGTTAACTTAATTCCGGCTTTTATCTACATTCAGAAACAAAAACCTTCTTCATTATTCGTACTTTTGTTTTTATACATACACACATACACACATACACACACAAACATATATATATATATTATATATATATATATAGGAAAAAGTATGACCCCGGCGGCAGAGCTCAAGCCGTTTCGACGGCTTTTTCTGGACTGAAATGTGTCCAGAAATAGCCGTCGAAACGGCTTGAGCTCTGCCGCCGGGGTCATACTTTTTCCTATTTTCCACTCTACTACCCTAAGTATTGAGTACTCTGGGGCGTTATGGTGCATCTGGTTCCTTACCACGATTCCATTGTTATATATATATATATATATATATATATATATATATATATATATATATATATATATATATATATTTATCATAAATCATGACCTTAGAATTATTAGATAAAATTTATATATATAAAATATATATATATATATATATTGGTAAACCGAAAAGAAAATGCTGACAAGTTGTTCGCAGTGAAAAATAGTTTAATTAGGAATATGTGAGAATTAGTAATAGTATTGGTTAGTATTCAGTTTTGGTTTTAAGTTTTACCGGTTGCGCATTTCTAATGCTTTTCAAAAATAATTTTGAGATAGAGCGTCCGTGATGTTTGCTCTAATCTGATTAGTTTTGGAAATTCTACCTGTTTTTATGTTAAAAAGTGGCTCCAGCGGTGTTAAAATAAGATTTGCGCCAATTCGTGTTGCAAAAATTCTTGTGGTCAAAACAATTTTGATTGGTCTGTAGAGGTCATGTGAATGTTAAAGAAATTGAACTTCTTAAATTGAGGGCCCAGACAAATGAGGAAAAAATCAAAACCATCGATGAAGAGATCCTCCTGGAAATCAACAATAAAACTGAAGGCCCCAAGGTAGAGAAGATCTCCAAATTATAGAAAGGGGACTGCAACAGAGAAGAACTGAAATCCCTTCAACGCTGGGAAAAAAGTGCCGCTTGGTTCCTACACTATGAATCGACTTTTAAACGGATTACACCTCCAATAACCCGTTCATAAAAATAGTAAAACCCATAACTGAACCGCACAACAACTTCGCAAACCCCCAAGCCACTAACAAACGAAGAAGGAAGCACCACACCGAAGATGAACTTCCTAACCTCGCTACCATAAGAAGGAACAAAAACCCTAGAAATCATCTCCCCCAGAATGACATTTACAACTTTCCCCCTTCAAGGAGACACCATACCAAATCACTCAACTACTACGCGGATGCCTCATCGTCAAACATAGGGAAAAGATACCACCACCATGATAGATGTAACAACTTCCCCGCTTCAAGGGGACAGCAAGGTAATTTCCATTTTCTCAACTCTCGCTTCCACAATACACAACAAACCCACACCACACGATACAACCAACAACGTAGGCCACCTATAACACCACAATCCAACATGGCACATAGAAACACACACCCATACTCGCAGTACAGGAACACCCCATTCAATCTACAACCACCAACTCGAACCACATTTTAAAACAACAAGGAATATAACAAACACAGGAGACCACTTAACATCAACAGACAACCCCTCTACCCCAACCATTTTTTAGACACAGCACACAGATACAGGCAAACAAAATAACACAAGACAGGGAGGAGAAACCGATAGTAATAAAAATTATCAATCTAACTAGTGCAGAACCAACACCCTACCTTATCAACTTACTCTCCAAAGGTCTTAAATTCACACCGACCTCACTACGTCCTAACTACTATGAAATGAAGGAAGACATCACAGACTTCTGTAGAAAGTTACGACTCAGTGAAGAACTATTCGACCAGTACAATGATGATGAATCATTAGCCAGAAATAGAAGCAATTACACCCCATCAAAAGGTAGAAATAAAATCCTAGACGAATTCTGTGAACACATCACAAACTTCCCTTACCAACACTTGCACAGAGAAAAACACAAGCCAAACCTCAACAAGAAAGAATGGGAAGAATTAAATAGATTAAAAACCGACAGAACCATTACAATTAAAGAGGCTGGTAAAGGGAGTACAGTAGTCCTAATGGAGACAGAATTCTATATCAACTTAGCGCTCTCCACTTTGGAAAACGAAACATACTACCAAAAGGCTGAACACTACAATCAACAGAAAATTATGAGAAACCTAAAAACTCTGATCAACCAATACAAAGAAGGACTCACTAACAAGGAATTCAGCTTCATCACAGACTTCACAAGTAAATCCAGCCTTTTCTACGGTATCCCTAAAGTACATAAAAGCGAATTAATAAGTAAGGCATGCAAGGAAGCCACAGACATAGTCATCACTGTCCCCTCACCCAATGATCTCAAATTAAGACCTATAATAGCAGGCCCCGCTAGCGAAACCCACCGCCTTAGCAACTTCATTGATACCCTTCTCAAGGCTTTTCTCAAACTCATCAAAAGCTATATAAGGGACGACCTAGATATGCTCAATCACCTCCCTAATATGCCCCTTTCTGAACAAACCCTACTAGTGACGTTCGATGTAGTCAACCTATACTCCAACATCACCCACAACCTAGGAATAGAAGCTATCCAATTCTGGCTGGATAATTACCACAATGAACTCCCACAACGCATCAAAAAAGAATTCGTGATAGAGGGACTCAAATTTATCTTGGAGAACAATTACTTCGTTTTCAATAACAAACCCTACAGGCAGAAATCTGGAACCGCTATGGGAACGAAAACAGCCCCCACTTATACCAACCTAGTCATGGGATACCTGGAAATCACCCTCTACACTAAAGTCCTAAACAAATTTGGAAACACTCTCCACTTACACATAGAAAGGAACTGGAAGCGATATCTAGATGACTGCTTCATCCTTTGGCACGAAAACATCGAGAAACTTAAAGAATTTCACACCCTTATAAATGGGCTCAACACGAATATTAACTTCACGATGGAATACAGCCATCAACAACTCCCTTTCCTCGACCACCTCATTAAGATCCATAACAAAAAAATAGAAACAGACATATACTACAAGCCCACAGACTCCAAGCAATATCTTCCTTTCAACTCTTGCCACCCTAGACACGTTAAAATTAATATTCCCTACAACTTAGCCAAGAGAATCTGTACTATAGTCTCCAATAAAAACACCTGCTACATACGGCTACAAGAACTAAAGGACACACTCATAGGCAGGGACTACCCTGCATCACTAATTGATAATGGAATCCAACGTGCCCTAAAACTCAGTACCCAGGACCTTAGACATCCTAAAGTAAATCAACCGAAACTAAAAGCTCTTCCATACATCTCCACACACAACCCTCTCAACAATGAGGCCTTTGACACCATCCTCCAGAACATCCCTGTGTTGAAAAAGGACCATAGAATGAACCAAATCCTACGAACACACGATATCATAAAGAGCAAAAGACAATCTAAGTCAATGAAAAACATCCTAACACATGCCAAAGTACTGCCAACCACAACAACGAAACCCACAGTAAAAAAAAATGCGATAGACCCAACTGTGGCATAAGCATCAACCTAATAGAGGGTTCGGAATTCTATTTCAAAGAAGGACAACGTTTTATAGTAAAACATAATTTCACATCCGCATCAGAAAATCTAATATATGTATTAACTTGCTCAGGTTGTCGAGAACAATACATAGGCCAGACCAAAAGCAGCCTCCGCCAACGCATGACGGTCCATAGATCCCAAATTAAAATACGGGAATACAGGAAAATACCACTGAGTGAACACATTGATACCTGTGCCGCCCAAAATCATCCCAACTTCAGAATCTTTCCCCTCTACAAATTTAAAGATAATGCCACCCACACCCAGCGCATCAACAAGGAATCTTACTTTATTAACAAATACGGACCCCGTCTAAACACTTCTCCCTAAGACGAACCCACAACATACACACGTCAACATACATACCTACATCAGCATACATCTCTACCCACATATAAACACAATGACATGCGTAAACACACATGTTCTCTGGTGCAACACAAATATACACAAATTTGCATACCTTTTGATGTCTACAGATATAAACGTGCCGACACACACACATACATAAACGCACACATGCATTGCACACTGATGGGCACATACATATTTGTACACAAGTATTCCAATACGGCAAGGCCTAATGGATTCCCCTTGCAGTACGTACAATCTGGACACACTCCAGATACATATTTGTACACAGGTACACAATTTCTGGACACACTCCAGATACATGTATACAATTTGTACACAAGTATACAATTTATACACAGGTATACAATTTCTGGACACACTCCAGATACATATTTGTACACAAGTATTCCAATACGGCAAGGCCTAATGGATTCCCCTTGCAGTACGTACAATCTGGACACACTCACACACACCTTGGTATTATGCCAATACTATATATCATTTCACACCTTTTATTATTAAGGTTTTTGATGTTCTATTGAGAGAATCGATTTTACTGAAAATATCGAATAATGTACACCATTTCACCAGTATCACAAAAATAATTACTGGTCCACCCACACATACACACACACATTCACACACACACACACACGTGTCTGCGCACACACGCACTTATATACACACACACATACACACGCGTACATTAACATACAAAGAGACATATACACACACACACACACACACTTCTCCGTATAAGACAAGAGCTGAAAAATATCTTTTAACATGTTAAAATATCCCCCACACACTTACAGACACATTCCTACTGACCATCCCTCTACCACGAATTACTCTGCCACACACACATACACACACACACACACACACACACTTGTCTTAATAGGCTGTCAACAGGCTGCGGTTCGCACACACATCCCTGCTGACCATTATCACAACAACGAACCTCTTTACTACTACTACACACACACACATATTTGTTTTGAAAGACTTATTTTTCAGTGACTTCTCAATCAGCCGACACAAACATACATTTGGCGCAAAATCAATTTTTAACATTCACATGACCATGACCTCTACCGACCAATCAAAATTGTTTTGACCACAAGAATTTTTGCAACACGAATTGGCGCAAAACTTATTTTAATACCGTTGGAGCCACTTTTTTAACATAAAAACAGGTAGAATTTCCAAAACTAATCAGATTAGAGCAAACATCACGGACACTCTATCTCAAAATTATTTTTGAAAAGCATTAGAAATGCGCAACCGGTAAAACTTAAAACCAAAACTGAATACTAACCAATACTATTACTAATTCTCACTTATTCCTAATTAAACTATTTTTCACTGTGAACAATTTGTCAGCATTTTCTTTTCCGTTTACCAATATAGCATAACTTGTGTGTTACACCTCTATTCTTTTATATATATATATATATATATATATATATATATATATATATATATATATATATATATATATAAAAGAAATAGGATTTAGCTTCAAGCATAGCTTTATACAATTTGTATAAATATTTCGTATCTCCAAAGAAATACGGTTTTAGGAAGCCGTAGCTATGCAAAAACACCGGGAGGCTAACGCCCTCTTGTGATGTCCGGCAAAAGCAAGGGGGACAACCGTCTATGCATTTCAGGCTTAACTGGCCATCGTCAAGACGGTCCCTCCCACCGCTTGCGACTGCTGGAATATTTATACAAATTGTATAAAGCTATGCTTGAAGCGAAATCTTATTTCTTTTTTTATTATAAGTTGAGCCAACTTATGCAGCTTCATATGCAAATGAGATTAATCACCTCATTTACACAGACGAGAAAACTATATATACTCGCCTGTCTTCTAGTCCAGCAGTCGCAAGCGGTGGGAGGGACCGTCCTGACGATGGCCAGTTAAGCCTGAAATGCATAGATGGTTGTCACCCTTGCTTCTGCTGGCCATCATCAGAGGGCGTTAGCCCCCCCCCCCCCCTCCCTCCCGGTGTTTGCATAGCTACGGCTTCCTAAACCCGTATTTCTTTGGAGATACGAAATATATATATATATATATATATATATACGTTAACCTATATATGTATGTCAGTGTATGCATGTTTGTAATTGTCTATATATGTGGCTACGTATATATATATATATATATATATATATATATATATATATATATATATAGAAGATGGCTAGGGAATTTGAAAATTGAATTAAATCAGTTGCGTTCGCGGTACGTCCCGAAATCAAGATTACTGACGTTTTACTTAAATGTATATTTGAAGAACATGAAATTACAAGTTATCTCCTTCACAATACGACCCCTGGGAAGTTACACACTATTTCAAAAGTTTTTTTCACTGATCATAGTAGTACCGGAAGCCAATTTCTGAGTGTCCTTAGTTCGTCAGTTTTTTTTTGTTTTGTTTTTTTGCAGGTATTCCACAGTCTGAAAATGATGACCATTCAAGTTCGACTTCCAAAATCAATGAAGCATATCAATTTGTCCCTGGATGTTTACTGAGGAGGGCAGGACATGATATTCCTACACTTATTTATCTCGAAACATATTTGGATTTTAAAGTTTAAACTTATCTACGGAACAGGTTTGATTTTGAAATTTAAATGTGTCTAAACATCATAGCCTTTTGGCAATGCAGTTCGTCTTTGTTGATTTATTATTTTAAATCGATATGGACAAACTGTAGTATAATAATTAGTATACTTCAATCTGGCTAAATTTTCTTTTGCAATATATATACAGATGTGTTGGTATCTGTGTTTCATCACATATATATTAGTTTATACACGGCTCAGGGGTATTTTCCTCCTTCGAGCTAATTCCATTGTAAAAGAATTCATTACCTTATTAATATAACTGCTCCTAGTCTGAGCTGAAAGCCGCCTCATATATACGACTGTTATTTCTAGCAGTACGGTTATGAGACTAGCTAGATACTGTTAAACCATGTGCGTCACACAGTCTTTTAAATTATTTAGAAGTGAAGCATATCAATTTGTCCCTGGATGTTTACTGAGGAGGGCAGGACATGATATTCCTACACTTATTTATCTCGAAACATATTTGGATTTTAAAGTTTAAACTTATCTACGGAACAGGTTTGATTTTGAAATTTAAATGTGTCTAAACATCATAGCCTTTTGGCAATGCAGTTCGTCTTTGTTGATTTATTATTTTAAATCGATATGGACAAACTGTAGTATAATAATTAGTATACTTCAATCTGGCTAAATTTTCTTTTGCAATATATATACAGACGTGTTGGTATCTGTGTTTCATCACATATATATTAGTTTATACACGGCTCAGGGGTATTTTCCTCCTTCGAGCTAATTCCATTGTAAAAGAATTCATTACCTTATTAATATATATATATATATATATATATATATATAAATATATATGTATATATATATAAATATATATATATATATATATATATATGTCAATCAATTTCTAGTTGATATATATGTATATATATATATATATATGAAATTTCATTTTTCACTCTTAGCACAGCTGATACTTAAATATAAGTATGTATACGTACATACATATATGTATACAGAAGTACAGTAGTATGTATATACATACATGCACACATATATATATGTACGTATGGGTTTACCGAACATTTATTATAATATTCGGTTTGTTTGTAAACAAACAGCCCGAATTAAGCCGTACAGTGTTCGGCAACCATCGTTGCCCTTTTGTTCAACACTGACAAAGGAATGATGAACTAGTTTCTAGCTTATTAGCTGTCATCAGCACCGTATACCTTCCTGTCTGTCGATTGAACGTTTGAAAGTATATACTTTCCTTAAGCATATTAACGGCTGAGCAGCCTAATTTGCATATCGAGTGAGTTAGTCGGCCGGGCGTACCGAAAACGATAACTGGAAAAAATGAAATTTCATTTCTCACTCTTAGTACGGCTGATACTTAAATATAAGTATGTATACGTACATACATATATGTATACAGACGTACAGTAGTATGTATATATATATATATATATATATATATATATATATTAAAATAACAGATTAAAGTTTAAGCAAAGAATCGCTGCTTTCACCCTTAATGGGATCTATCCTCTGAAACTACGGTTCTTATATATTTGATATATATTTATCCTTATCGAGCCCTCTTTGGATTTTAGTCTTCAAATTTATTATTATTACTATATACATATATATATATATATATATATATATATATATATATATATATATATATATATATATATATATATATATATATATATAAACTAGCCAAATTCCC
>OZ024743.1:263432345-263487345 GCA_964016885.1 Eledone cirrhosa | reverse complement strand
AGAAGCCAGGACTATCCATCAACTGTGATTTTCTGGCCATCATAGGTATTTCTTCGCATTAAAGATCAGATACATCAGGCCAGCGCGAGCAATAACTAAATAAAGTTATTGGGATAAAAAGAATTGGGTGGAGAAAGAGAGACATGCAAACAAACATGAATGGTTAGGCAATGTAAAGAGTGAAAAATGAGAAATCAAGTCAGTGTTACAAGTGAACATAAGATCTAGCGAATCATTGACGGGAAGACGAAAGACGCATCCAAGCCATGCGAAATGTGAGCGAGAAAAGAATTTCCCACGGGTCAGATGGGGAGAAGTGAGAGAGGGTGAGTAGCAGAGAGTGAGTGAGTGAAAGTGTGAAAAAGAGGCTAGCCGAGAGAGGGTGACTAGCAGAAGGGGTGAATGAAAGTAAGAGGTACAAGGAGAGAGAAGGGGGAGATAGAAAGAGGATAGCAGTAAGGGAAGAGAAAGACAGGTCACAGCGAAGGGGAAAAAATATAGGGATGAAAAATGGCGTGCTGCGTTTTTGCAGAAGAAGTGCAGCAAACAAGAAATAGCATCAACAAAAGACTACAGATCAAAAACATCCTCTCTTCGGCCATGTGCCAGCCAAAAGCCGCCTTAAATTCAGGGAAAGTTTCCTAAAGAATGACACGCTCATTGGAACATCAAGCATAAGTAGTGAAATGGTCACTGGCTGGGAAGAAAAACTTAACAACCTACCATCTGTAACAACAATGGAGCTAAAGGCGAGCGAGGCACTGCCCCTCTCCCCGGTTCAGATACAAACTATACAGTGTGGAAATGCCTCAAGAGACTAAGATCTGGTGTTGGACGTGCAAAAGTCAATCTTGCAAAATGTGGATATTTAAAGGTTGTGGACGTTGTGTGTGACTGCGGCATCTAACCACAGAATACGCAGCACCTCCTGACATGCCCCATGTCTGCTGGAACACCCCTGCACAGCATTGGACTTGACAGAGTTAAATGAGAAAAGTTGTTCAGTTGTGGCGGAACCACATCTAGCCATGCTCTGTAACTGACACTCTTGTGGACATGATAAGAAGACTATCTAGTTCCAGAACTTGTTACATTATAGAAAGCATACTACATTTGTGTCATTGATTAGAAACTATTTCATTGTTCTTTTATACAACCTGAATCTGTCTTTTTGTGTGTAACCTGATAACCGTCTTCGAAAGATTAAGTATGGAATGTGTTATTACCG
The DNA here is from genome assembly GCA_964016885.1 of Eledone cirrhosa. Classification (NCBI taxonomy): domain Eukaryota; kingdom Metazoa; phylum Mollusca; class Cephalopoda; order Octopoda; family Eledonidae; genus Eledone; species Eledone cirrhosa. The sequence continues at coordinate 263,486,117 of OZ024743.1, read as the reverse complement.
TTCTTGAGGGTGTTGTATTGGTGACACATTCCGTGTCACTTTTATGAGATCTGTTGTTAAGATTTTCATTTTGGCACTTTTCTTCACAGTAGTCCGATATTTACGCATGTATGTATGTATGTATACATGTATGCATATATGCATGCATGTATGAATGTACGTATGTTCTGCTTTTATAATTTCATAATGTTTTACCAATAGAGAGAGAGAGTCGGTTTTTAACATAGACACAAGACTCTTTCATTGGAATTTAGACAACATCAAATAGGTCGATATGTATGCATGCCTCTATGCGTGCGTGTGTGTACTGGTATGGATGTTATTGTATGTGTGGATGTGGATGTTTTGAGTTATATGTGTGCATGTGCATATGTTTTGTATCTGTACATGTGTACATGCAGAACTTTTGGAATGTTTTACATATTTTACTGTTCCATTAATGAATTTTGCTTGCAATTTCCTAACTAATCGTGTTCTTTCTGATTCTGTGAAGCCCAGCGTCTCAAGATTCGTACTGTATGTATGTATGTATGTATGTATGTATGTATGTATGTATGTATGTATGTATGTATGTATATATTCTTTAATTTTTAGACTGTGCTTCGTCGCAATTACTTGAATAGTTCAAAGTATAACATAATTCAATTCCGTTTCAATATGTTAATATATTTGAAAGAAATAATATCATGTATGATGGAGTAGTCTAACTTGTCGTGGAGGCTGGCCTCCGATGGGGCTTCAACTCACAACTGAACTTTAACCAATCACTTATCTGTTTATGCAATATCCCTTATTGTTTGTGTTGCTTGTATTTTCCCCCCCAGAATCGAGTCAGCCAGACATATGATCAAAGGTTCTCTAGTAAAGACTATTCTGTCTTCTTATGAGTGTCTAAGTATATATTATCCAACGTTTTGTCTTTCCAAGACGGTGACTTCTCTTGTTATCAACATTGAACCTTGTCTCTCGTGTGTTAAGTTATAGGCAGTATCAATTTAGAATTGAATGTGAAACGATATCGCCATTAAACACAAGCCAATAACGGTCTATACGTGAAGTAAGCTTACACAAGCTGCGACATTCATCTAATGGAAATATTGTTAGATGCCTTATTGTGGTGACTGAATCCTTTCTTTCCTTCTATAATCAACAGAGATTTGGCGAACGGGTTAGTTTCCTAGCCGATTCTCAGAGAGAGAGAGGAGAGAGAGGGGTTGATGACTTAATTTATCGACCGCGAAGGAAAGAAAAGCAAATTTGTCCCCGACAGAATTTGATCACTAAGTGCAGAGAGCCGGAAACAGTATCACAGATTTTTTTCTATCCGACGATCTAATGACTATGGTAATTGTCTGCATTACTATATAATTAAATTACTACTATAACATTCCTGAAAATGAGTTTTTCATAACCGACTAAAATATAGGATTGAGTAATTTAGAATAAAAATAACTTTAGTTACTGATTCTTCCGACTAGTTTGTTTTTTTATACTCGAAACCTCATGGTTGAAGTGTATATTTGCAAGATGTTTTTCATTTAGGCTAACCCTTGCTAGGTTCGATATCTTATTGCCATCTGATGTCTTATTCTTGCATATGTATTCCTGGCTGGTTTTACACTAACAGCATCCATTTCTAAATGGAAGTTTCAATTATGCCCCTCTCCACGTGGTGTACATATCAATATTGTGAATACACAATCTTATGTTTCTTTCTATTATCATACTATTCATATTTAGTATGATTATAGGCATATATAATCGCAGCGCAGGACCTGACTGCTACTTTACTTTATCGTCCCTGGAAGTGTAAAATGCAAAATTGAGCACAACAGATTTTAACTCAGAACACAATAAGCCGTAACTAAATATCGCAGTGCATTTTATCAAACGCGCTTACATTTCTGGCAAGTAAACAGCAACAAAATATATGGTTAAAGCACTGAAGAATTGTTATCATAATAGAAATACATTCCTATTATATAGAAATTCTTTATATGGACAGCAATAGGTTCGTTATTCCAATTACATAAAACTTCATTTTGTGGTTATTAGTTAATTTAAGGTGATTTAGATGACTGCGATAAGAGACTGCTGATAGAAATATATTACAGGCTTATTTTTGTCAATCTGGGTTCAAATCCAGTTGCTGTTTGATGTATGATATAGTCTTTCATGTTTCTAGTAACATAAGAACCAGGATAGCATTGTGATCGATTCAATCAATTCTGCAATTTTCCTTTCAGCATTTGGTCGTGTGCCTACAGGAGAAACCATTAATTAGCTAATTCATTTAATGTATTTTTAGATGTGCCTCATTCATGGAGATATCATTTAGCCATTCATGCTACGCTACTATTTCGTAATTGGTCGTTTACACATCTCTTCAATAACCTTATTGATCCATTGATTCTTGTTGTTATTAATCTTCTGATCTATGTTGCTTAAGTATTTCTACTCCATTAAAAGAAATCGATATGAAACTGGTGTGTAATATGTAACAATGGAGGCATGGCATCTTGAATCTCAAAGACGCTGCCTCCCTTCTAAATCCCATTACATAAGGGTCTCTAATGGTCTCTAATGGGAAAGGGAAAATCGTTTCTTGCAGACATAACATTTGTAGAAAGTATTCGGAATTCTACTTGAAATCTAAGCCGATATAGCATCATTTGTAATGATAAAGTTCCATTTTTATATAAGAGTAAGATGTGTTGTTGATATAGTTGTTGCATATATGTCTGCATATATGTGAATGTGGATAAGTTTATACGTGTGTGTGGGTGTGTATGTGTATGTGGGTGTAATTGCGTGCTTGTGTGTGAGTGTATGTGTGGTGCGTGCTATGTATTTTTTTTTATTTATTTGATCGTTTGTTTGTTGTTTTGCTCTGAATGTCTGCTAATGTTAAAAACTTTCAAAGTTTCCTTCTATATGGATTGTTGACAGGAGAGAAAGAGAGGGGGGATAGAGATAGAGAGAGAGAGAGAGAGTGTGTGTGTGTGTGTGTGTGTGTGTGTGTGTGTGTGTGTGTGTGTGTGTGTGTGTGTGTGTGTTCCGTATAATCGACATATCACTTGAGATAGCACATTAACTCGACAACAATCAGTAACATATCACAATTATCTGTTTGCCAGATCACAGCTGTTAACTCTATAGAAATATTCTATTGAATTCGATGCCTATATTGGTAAAACAAGGAATATAAGGGACGGGTTTGACATTTGTGTTTCTTGGAATTATTTTATCAAAACTGTCTGTGTGTACATGTGTGTTAACGAGTGTGGAGTGTGTGAGTGTGTGTGTAAGTGTGTGTGTATGTGTGAGTGAGTGTATGTGTGTGAGTTTGTTTGTGTGTATATTTGTGTGAGTATACGTGTACGTTGTGTGGGTATATGTGAGTTAGTGTATATGTGTGAGCATATGTGTGTGTGCGTGTATGTGAGTGTGTGCGTCTGTGTATGTGTGTGTATCTGTGTGTTTCTGTGTGTTTAATGGTAGGCAGAATTATTTCCGTGTCTTTGGTAGTTTTGAAAAAATGTTGATATTGCTGAGTATCTAAATACAAAATACTTATTAATCTTTGGAGAAATTTAAAGATGGAAGAGGGTAAAACTTAAGTGATTGTAACTGGTGTTGAATATTTGCAACACAGTGGCAAAGTTGTAACAACGAATATATTGAAGATTTTGTTGTTGCTGTGTTTTTTTCGTTTTGTTTTTTTCATATTGAAATATTACATTCTACCTCCTATACTACGATATACAGCATGGGTCTTTAGTCACGCAGCAAAGCCTTACTGTATTAACAAAGAACTCTCTAGGGTTCTTTTCAGTGGGTGATAATACCTTACCGGCGCCACTCGAATAAGGTAATTATTTAACCCATAAATGTGGCCCAAGCAAGTACTACTACTCCGAGCCAGAGCAGACCTGGAAGTGATAACAACTAAGGGCTAACTCCACATTCCCAATAGCTCCTGAACTGGAGCCTTGCCATTAGATGTAGTTTAATGCCATACCCAGGATATAATAAAGAACTGAATACCTTAATATCACAGATGATGGGTTGATGAAAATGATACCTTTGTTATTTCAATATGATTTTTGCTATTAATACATTACAATGTACATGTATACTAAGTTGTTTTTATTGCCTTGGTGCACGACGTACGGTCCACCCTGTATAAATAAGAATTGAAGATAGTGAAAATTTTCAGTTTCTTCAGTTATAATTCTCTTTGACTCTAGGATGCAATACCACACCCTTACCTCAAAATTTTAGATAGATAGATAGATATCTTTCTTTATTTGTCACTGGGGCGTACAAAAATGGGACATTACAAGACTTGACGGCAGGAGTTTTACATAAAAATCATATAACTTTAACATTAATAAATAACAATAAACTATATATAATAAAATAACAATTGAAGTCCCCAATGGGGGGCAACGTTACTGCAGTGTTGTTTCACACCCCGTGGATAGAACAACCCTCAACACCAAGAACACGATTTGTAGGTGTTCCCGTCTTCCCTGTTTTTATCTTCCTCAAATTACAGATTTATATACAGCGAATTTACTGGGGTGTAGCACCTCTCTCTCCGCTCTCACTTTCCTTCTGAAGTGATACTTAAAGAAGAGGATAAGCTGTTGTCCGGAGAGAAAGGTGTTTACCCTCAGTCCTTTTAACCTCGTCCACCATATTACCTCTTTCGCCATAGCCACCAGACAAAGGAAAACCGCCTCTCCTTCATTCTTAAATGAAGGCGGCGGGGTGATCCTCACGATGGACTCGGCTGACAACTAGATGCGTCCCACATGTGATAGTAGCTGTTCGACATAATTCCACAGGTCGGTCACCTCTGGGCACTGAACAATTGCGTGCAGAACTGTTTCGATGTCCTGCTCGCATCTTGGACAGGTCCTTTTGGCAGGATCTCTGCCAGGTCGTCCGTGCCTGTAGATTTTGTCTCGAACTGGTAGAGCTCCTCGGTAGCACTGCCAGTCCAGAGACCTCTGGAAGTTATCCATAGGCCCTGGACGGAAAGTCCTCCCGAACAGACTGGTCTGAGTTTCCCCGAGAACGTTGTCGCACTTATCCTCCACTAATCCCCTATAGAATGTCGAAGGGGAATCTCCGCTGATTGCCGTTTCCGCTTGGTAGAAGGCTGTGAGAGCCTGAAGGCACTCGAGGTGCCAGGCGCCCATTTTCGGTCTTTGCTTGACCCAGGACTGCAGCTCTGTTAGTGTGACGAGTTGTGGAAGAGCTCGTCTCACAAACGACAGCCACACCAGTTCGCCGGTCAGGAATACCTGGAGATGGCGTAGCCTCAGCGCGTGTTTGCGCATCATCAGCTACGGCATGCCCAGCCCTAGATAGACAGAGATATATAGAGAGAGAGAGAATGAGAGAGAAAAAGACTCGAAAAAACTATAACATTTCTCTACATTTAATATCCTGTCTCACAAACATTCATAAAATATCCTGCTATATAATTAATGTTGAATATTTAACTTATACATCAACATTTCAATCTATATAATTATCTTTGTCTTTTCAAACTAGTGGTCCAGTCTGTTGGGTTAGAAGCTAGTGTAAATTCATCTCATAACCCAAGGGTGGGCAACGTTTTTGGATCGGGGGTTACATTGACTGGATCATGAACAACAGGGGGCTGCACCATGTATTATTACTTTTCTTCAGTTAGAATTTAGAAAATGTAATATATAAACTGCAGCATTATATTACATTAATTAATGAAATGATTAAATACAAAAATCTTTTTAAAAAGTTTTCTTTTAATTTGTGTCTGTACATCACAAAACATATCAGAACAAAACGTGACTAGATATAGTCTCGGCTTAAGTATTATATACGGAAATGTGTTGCTTTTTATTTTTTTTATTAATTTACTGAATGCTTTCACTGGCCGCACAAAATTCTTTGGCGAGCCGCATTTGGCCCGCGGGGCATAGTTTACTCAACCCTGTCATAACCCATTAAATTATCTTCAAACGCTGCATCTATGTAAAGATGTCAGTCTGTATTTTATCTCGGTGTAAATTAATGCCTATGAAGGTCTTTCTACCAGATTGGGATAATGATTGACTCGACTATCGGAAATATAATGAAATAATGATTATGTGTAATTGGAAACTGAAAACCAACTATCAAAAGTATATAAATTATTCAAGCATAAATATCTAATACTAATATAAATACAAAAAAGGGAAAATGTAAAAAGATTTAACCAGTAATTGAAATTAGCTAGCAGGCATCAGAGTTTGGAAGACTATCACAACACTAAAATATTCGTTTACTAGTAGAACTGTACTTTAAACTAGATTTAATAGAAGAGACATGAAAATACAAAATCTGTAAAAATAAAAATATCAGGACAAGAAAAATTCTGTGGGATTTTCCAATAGTAAGTCACGTTATTAAAAGACTCCTATGTGTATTTTAAACTCTTATGTGTTCTTTCCTAAAGTGTAAAGCAGAAAGTGTGTCATACATAAGAAACGAGCATATTCTAACGAAAAGAGTCAAAATGACTTGTTTCTCTATTTTTCTATTTGCCGACTTTATTCGTTCATAATTGAATATTTATAGCATTTGTTTGCTGATGTTTATTCTTCACTACATTATCATCTTTTTGTCTTAGGGGTCACTGGCTTTGTTTCTTTGTAATACTTTTCATTTATATGATTATAATATATATATACATATATATATGGATGTGTATGTACATTTATATATATGTGTGTGCGTGTGCGTGTGTGTGCTTGTAGGTAGATAAAGTACGAAAATAGGTATTTTTGTTTTATTTGTTTCATTTTTTAATCGAAATGAGAATTTAAACAAACCAGCGAAACCCTAAGCGTTAATCTTAACATAACCATCTCGTCAGGTAAAGATTAAATAACGAAAAGATAAAAATATACACAGAGATACAAAAGAAAGATTCTTCAAGGAAAATGTATAAGAAACAGTAGAAGGATAAAGATTGGAAAATATGCGAAAAAGTCTAGAACAAATAGCAGAAACATGAGAGAAAATATTTAAAAGATTAGAATAAATAGCAAGAAGAGATCTGCAAACAAACGTGAAGGTAAAATGGCTGCCGAAAAAAGACGAAAGGAAAAATGTCCATAAAGACAGAATATATAAGATTTTTTACATAACACATTTGTATGTTTTCTTTTGAATATGTGTGTATGTACATATTTATAATCAGGATGTGTGTATGTGTTCAAAAAATGTATAAATATTTATATGTATGTATATATATATATATGTATATACAGTTATATATATATATGTATATATATATATATATATGTGTGTGTGTGTGTGTGTGTGTGTGTGAATGCGTGTGTATGTGTGGGCGTGTGTATGTATATATATATATATATATATGTGTGTGTGTGTGTGTGTGTATGTATTATGTATATATATATATGCACATATATGAGTGCGTGTTAATTTTGATTCCGATGCCCTTGAAGGAAACAATGGAAATCATTACTACCACTAGTAGTAGTAGTAGTAGTAGTAGTAGTAGTAGTAGTAGTAGTAGTAGTAGTAGCAGCAGCAGCAGCAGTAGCAGCAGCAGCAGCAGCAGCAGCAGTACCAATGACAAAATGGTTTCTTGTGTTATACGATAAGGAGTGTTAAACAATTAATAATGCTTTCATTCTGATGTCACTATATACTTTTCCCTGTAGTTTTTAACTAGGTAGTTGTTCCTGTTGGTGGTGGTGGTGGTTTTGTTTGCGAAGAAGAAGGAGGAGTAGGAGGAAAAGGAAGAATAGTAAACGGTGTTGGCGTAGGCGACAAAGGAGGTGTTAATGGAGATGGCAGCGACGGTTGGTGTGTCAGTCGATGCGGCAGTTGTGTAGATTTTTTAGAATGTTTTATCTTTCTGCTTAACACAATGGACATGGCAAAGAGCCATTTGTGAAGGGTTGGGATTTTTCATGAATCTTCCCTTTGATAAAAGAATTAGTGTCACTGTCTTAATGTGCCCACACATGGCTTGCAAATTTAATGTTTGCTATTTTCTCAGGATATCTGAAAATCATTCTCTGTGTGTGTATATGCGTGCCAGGGTGTATGAGACAGCGTATATATGTATATTTTTGTTCACATGTTACTTAATGTACCGGACAAGATGTGCGTATTCAATCCTTCTTTAGTTCTAACTATTGAAACTAACATGCGGAAACTCACTGCATTACTTTTAATGAAAGACAATCTTGAATTGGTTGGGAATGTGAATTGGATTTGCCTCGTCGTAAAACAAGGCAATAGGGAAGGAATAAACGAATAAAGAAAATAGGGAGGTATAAGAATTGGTTGTATATTTCATGTTTTTCTAAAGATCACTGGACCCGAAATGTATGTATGTACATATCAGTGTGTGTTCGTGTGTATTTATGTATGTATATGTGTGTGTGTGTGTGTGTGTGTGTGTGTGTGTGTGTGTGTGTGTGTGTGTGTGTGTGTGTGTGTGTGTGTGTGCGTGCGTGCGTGTGTGTGTGTGTGTGTGTGTGTGTGTGTGTGTGTGTGTGTGCGCGTGTGCGTGTGTGTGTGCGTGTGTTGTGTGTGTGTGTGTGTGTGCGTGTGTGTGTGCGTGTGTTGTGTGTGTGTGTGTGTGATGGTAGCTAAGATGCTTCCATAGGTGGTATGCTGGTTGAGAACTCTATGCTCTTGCAGAGTAGAGTATGATATAATATAATACGAAAAATCAGTGATGCATCTGAACTCAATTTATTGTGTTACAATTGTTTCGCCAGCGGACAGCTCGAGACACGATCATTGTGTGGATCTGTCTGATTCTGGATCTGCAGGTTCGACTGACACGTCTAATGATTTAGGGGCGATCCGAAATCCTTAGAGGTATCTGTCGAACCTGCAAATCCAGAATCAGACAGATCCACACAATGATCGTGTCCCGAGCTGTCCGCCGGCGAAACAATTGTAACACACAATAAACTGAGTTCAGATGCATCACTGATTTTTCGTTTTATATATATATATATATATATATATATATATATATATATATATATATATATATATATATATATATATATATATATATATATATATATATATATATATATACATATATATATATACATATATATATATAGAGAGAGAGAGAGAGACATACATACATACATACATACTAACATACATACATACATACATGATGGCTGCAAACTCTACAAAGAGTATTGCAATCGCGTGTCAGATTAAAGACTTTGGTGCACTTTTATGTTCCAGCCAGCCACACGAAAGTGAAACATATCTTGAACAAGCAATGGCTGTGTTTTGGATGTTTTTTTAAGTGGGGAAAGGTCTTGCACTCGACCAATCCCACTCTCTGTGCATCGAAAATATTACCCGAAAAGGTCAACATCATCAGATGCTTCCGAAGCCGCGAGTCTTTTTTTCTTTCAGGGTTTCCTAGAAAGCTGTTGTGACAACAGCTGGGGGCCTTTCACTCCCAGGTAAAAAGAAAATACATTCATACATACATGCATACTTACATACATACATGATGTTGGCTGCCCCCTCGCTATCGAGTATGGCCATTGCATGATATACCATTATTGATAATTATTAATTAATTCTATCGTGCTATGCCTGTGTGTGAAGATATTTTTTAAAGTGAGGAAAGACTGTGCACTGAGCCAATCCCACTCTCTGAGCGACAGTAGGTATAACCCGAAAAGAAGAAAAGATCAACATCATCGGTAAGTACTGAGCCGCAGGTTTCATATCGGAGTTACCCCAATTTCCTGAGTTGCCTTCTAGAAGAATGCCCTGACAATGGCTAAGGGTCCTTCACTCCCAGTGGTTTAACCGGGCGATCGGGTGTCCAGCCCGACTATTTCTATGTCCCCGCGCATATACATACACATGCACCCATGTATATACACATATACATATACATGCGTATATACATATTTACACACTTTTGGATAGCTGTTGACTCTTATGAGTTCTTCCGTTCTTTGTCAGGTTTTGATTTTTGTCCTGCAGGATGTCCAAAATCACCCTCCTCACCAAATAAACTTGGTCGGGTTGCCGGTTTAGTCGCCGACGACCCAAATATGCGACAGGTTGTACTCGGTTACATGTTACCAGTAGCACTCAAGAGTGAACCGACATACATACATACATGCATACATACATGATGGCTGCCCCCTCGTTATCGATTATGGCCATTGCACGAGAAAAAAAACATAATAATAACAAAAATAATAGTAATAAAACAACAATGATAATATACATATATACACACACGCGCACACACATAAACATATCTACACACACACACATACACACACACACACATACACACACACACGATAGCAATTAACAGCGCTGCGATCGAATGTGGCTTTTTAGCCCAGCCAATGATCTAATATGTCTTGCACAGAGTTGTCAACCAAAACATTTACTGGGAATAGCCGGCTGTGGTTGGAGTTCATGTACTTTTGCATGTCGTTTCAGCCCTCCTGTTGATTTACATTCTCTACCACATGCTTGGCAAGCATGATGAGTAGCGTCTCCAACAGCAGCCTGGTAGTCAACCACTGGTCTTACTTTATGACTGCGAAGATGACTTTCGAGTCCAGTTTTGCTTAGGCAGAGTCTCGCACAGACGCTGCATGTCAGCGCAAAAGGAGGACCTTCGCCGTCTGGAAATGCAACAGCAATGCGCTTACTCACATCCCGCTTTACTTTCTCGTATACGATTCGAGATGCCTCAAAGGCAACTTTCCCCTCATATACAGTCTTTCTCCATTTATTACATTTTCCCATGTATCAGCAGAGATGTTAGTGTCTTTCAAAGAGGCTTTCAAGGAATCCATATACCGCTTTTTTGGTTTATGTGGCGGTCATTTTCCTTTAACTAACTCTCCATATAAGAGTTGTTTTGGTATTCTAGAATCCTTCATCCTGGCAAGGTGACCACTCCAACGGAGTCGTTGCTTAAGCACAAGAGCTTCTATACTGTCACACAGAGAGCTTTCCAAAATCTCGACATCACTGATGTGGTCCCTCCAGTGAACGCCATGGATCCATCTGAGACATATCTGATGGAAACGCTCCAATTTCTTAAGGTGGTGTTGATATGTGACCCAGGTCTCGCAGGCATAAAGAAGAGAAGAGACACACATGCCTTGTACACCTTTACCTTTGTCTTCTTGCATCTGTCTCGCCGACCCCAGAGTCGAAAGCATCACTTGCTTTTCTAATCCTGAGTGGGATTTCATTATCAAGGTTGCTGTATCGATTGACAGTGCTTCCCAGGTAGATAAACTGATCCACCACTCCAAGTCGTTTACCATACACATAGATATTTGGTTCACTGTACTGCTTACCAGGGGCAGCTTGGTACATGACGACGGTATTTTTGAGACTGACAGTCAATCCTAGGGAAGTGCAAACATCAGAAAATGCATTCAAAATGTGCTGCATATCACTCTCTGTGTGCGCTACAAGATCGCAATCATCTGCATACAAGAGGTCTCTTATGATTGATGTAAATACTTTTGTTTTTGCAGCAAAGCGCCTGATGTTAAATATGCTGCCTGAGGTTCGATATCGGATGTAAACACCATCCTCGCAATTCCTGAATGCAATATAAAAAAACCATTGCAAAGTATATGGCAAACAGGGTTGGTGCTGGAATATCCCCGTTTCACTCCATTTTTTACTGAGATGGGCTCCGACATGTTACCTCCGACATTAACCCAAGCCTTCATATCGTCATGGAAAGACCTACCTACAGCAAGGAACTTATCAGGGCAACCAATTTTCTGGAGAACTTTCCATAATGCATTTCTGTTAACAGTATCGAAAGCTTTTGTCAGATCGACAAAAACCTGATACAGATCCTAACCTTGTTCCATGAACTTCTCCTGGAGCTGTCTAGCTGAGAAGATCATATCAGTAGTGCTCGCGTCCAGTACGAAAACCAGATTGACTTTCAGGAAGAACACAATCTGAAATGTGTGTCAGCAGACGGTCCAGAAGCACCCTACATAAAACTTTCCCTACGACAGAAAGCAATGATATACCTCTGTAGTTCCCACAATCATTCCTGTTACCCTTTCCCTTGTACAAGACCACCATTACTGCATCTCTCCAGTCCTCAGGTACGGATTCATTAGCCCATATCCTGCCAAACAAAGAGTGAAGATATTCCAGGAGTCTTTCACCACCATATTGTAGGAGCTCTGCATCTATGCCATCCATACCTGGAGACCTTCCACTGTTCAGCTTCGAGATAGCCACTGCAACCTCCACAAGCGTCGGTGGTTCTGCGAGAGCTACTTTCACAGGACTTTCTGGAATGAGATTGAGGAAATCTTCATTGACGACAGACGGCTGATTCAAAAGCTCATGAAAGTGCTCTCGCTACCTTCGTAGAATTCCTTGTGAGTCACGAAGAAGTTCTTTGCCATCCTTGCTGCGAAGCGGTGTCACCGGAGAAGAAGACGGTCCATAAACTTCACGCAAGAGACTGTACAACAGCTTTGTGTTATTGGAATCTGACGCAGTTTGTATCTCATCAGCCTTCTCATTCCACCACTGATCCTTCATCTGAGAAAGACTCCGCCTAACACGTGATTTCACATCCTTGAGTTCCTTATGCAACATATTCTTCTCCTGTGGTTTTGCCGTCAAGTAGCGTGACAGAGCACGCCTCATATCAGCCAACGAATCTTCTATATGTTCATCATTCTCATTAAACCAGTCTTGATGTTTTCTCTGCACCAATCTCAGAACACGCCTGCCTACATCATAAACCGACTTTTTAAGGGTCGGCCAATCCTCACCAAGATCTGCAACCTGCATCTCTTCTCGCAATGTCCTCTTCACATTTTTATCCCTAAGACGAGCAGCATTAAATCTTCTGGGCAGGGCAACACCAGGAGCCCGGATTTTACGTTTAGTGTTTAGTTTCACTTTTGCACATACCTGGCGGTGGTCCGTCCAGCACTCAGCTCCACGAAGATCATGAACACACTGCACATCCCGTCTGTCACGCATCCTGACAAGGACGTTGTCCAAAAGATGCCATACCTTAGATGCAGGATGCATCCATGTAGTCTTAAATTTGTTCTTTTGTTGGAACATGGTGTTGGTAACACACAGATCCAGCTCCTCACACATCTGCAGCAGGAGCATACCATTGTTGTTACACTTTCCCACCCCATGCCTTCCGATTACATTCCATGTGTTAAAATCCCTACCCACTCTAGATTTAAAGTCACCAAGCACGATGACTTTGTCTCCTGGGGGGTATTTCTTAAAACACCTTTCAAGGCCTGGTAAAAGGACACTTTTTCTTCATCGACAGAATTCATAGCTGGAGCATACACACTCACCAGGGTCGCATATCTTCCTTTGTCCAGCAGAATTCTCATGGACATAAGACGCTCACTAATCCCTACTAGGAATTCTTCTAATTCACAAGAACAGTCTTAACAGCAAATGCTACCCCAGCCTCTTCCTTTCTAGAAGAATGTATATTCTCCACAAAATTCTGTAAGATGACCATCTCCAGCTAACCTCGTCTCAGATAAAGCTACGATCTTAAGATCGTAACGTCGAAGATCCTTTGCAACAAGAGCGATCCTTCGTTCAGGACGTTCCAAGGGATCCGTCAAGCAGCGTCCGTACGTTCCAGCAGCCAAGACAAAATGCCATGATTGGCTCTATTACAGTGGCACGATGACAAGCGGGCCGAGGCTGTGATAACCTGGGGTCCCTGCCCTTATTTCCAATTATCTCTTTTATTCCAGAATCCTTATTATCAATTATCTTTTTTATATTGTTTTGGAACATCACTGAATTGGCGAAAATAAAAATTAAAATTAAAATAAAAAGTAATAATAATAGTAACAATAATAATAATAATAATAATAATAATGCTGGGAACAGCAAGAACCCTCCGATACGTCCTGAATATCTGAGGCTGCAGGTAGTGGCTTGATATTCATTCCAACGGACTTTCCAGTTAACCAACATCAATGACTGAGATTCAAGGAATAACAACAATAATAATAATAATAATAATGTTTTCTTTATTAACCACAAGGGTTTACATAAAGTAGACATTAAGGACAGTACAGGACAATACAGGACGGTACAAATGGGCATTTCTGCGTGTAAAAAAAACAGAGGATGAAATAAAATAACAAAGAAAAATTCCCCAATAGGGGGGAGACTTCCGAGGGACATTTGTGGAGAAAGCCCATTAAAAGACCACAGTGGCCCTGACCACCAGGGCAAGTGCCCTCTCCCAGTTTTCCACCTTTAATTTACAGGCACATACTCAGAGAAGGCCCATTCATTCGGGCCATACTTGCTTCTCTCACCCATCTTTCAACAAAATGCTGGGAAGAGAGCACTTCCCTCTCTACCCTGATTTTCCTTTTCAGATGAAATTTGAAAAAGTTAATCAGGGCATCACCGAAGAGGTAAGTGCTCGTCTTCAGCCCTTTCAAACGTGTCCACCATACTATCTCTTTCGCCATGGCCACCGGACAGATAAAAACTGCCTGCCCTTCCCGGCTAAAGGAAGAGGGCGGGGCAATCCTCACAATGGACTCAGCTGATAGCTGGATCCGTCCTACACGTGACAGCAGGTGTTCGACATAAACCCACAAGTCAGCAATGCTCGGACACTGGACGAGTGCGTGCAGGACGGTTTCGTCGCCCTGTGCGCATCTCGGACATGCCCGGCTGACGGCACCTCCATGCCTGTAAAGTTTATCCCGAACTGGCAAAGCACCCCGGTAGCACTGCCAGGCCAGGGATTTCTGGAAGTTGTCCATAGGCCCCGGCCTGAAAGTCCTTCCGAAGAGATTGGCTAGTTGATTTTCGTCGACGCCTAGAGTTTCTCCAAGTACGTCGTCGCTCTTCCCCTCCACTAATCCCCTATAGAACGCCAAGGTGGAGTTTCCACCGATCACATTGCCCGATTGGTCGAGGGCTGTGAGCGCCTGAAGACATTCCAGTCTCCAAGCGCTCCCTCTCGGTCTTCGCTTGACCCAGGACTGCAGCTCCGTCAAGGAGACGAGCTGGGGAAAAACGTGTCTAGCAAACGGCGACCACACCTGATCACCGTCGAGGAAGAGGTGGAGATGTCGTAGCCTGAGCGCGTGTCTGCGCATCATCAGCCACGGCATGCCCAGCCCTCCACGTAGCGGGTGTTGACAGCAGATGGACCGCCTGACCATCGGAGCGCGTCCCTTCCACAAGAAGCGAAAGAGCAAACGCTCCAGCGCAGTCAGGCGGGGCTTAGGACAAGGTACGACGGTCAGGCGGTAGTAGATGACGGACGCGATGTACGCGTTAGCCACCTCCGCTCGACCTTTCAGGGATAGCTTCCTCTCCGCCCATTTCTGGATGAGAGAAGCCACCCTGCTCGTCACCTCGTCCCAGTTTTTGTCCGTCTGGAGGTCTGGACCGAACCAGACCCCTAGCAATTTAACCGGTCCGTCCGTCCAGCGCCCGACGACGCTGTTGGACGGCATGGACCTGCCTCTCCAGATGCCGAGCTGCAGGCCCACTGACTTTTCCTGGTTGATCATTGCTCCTGTCACCGCTTCGTATTCTCTTAGTGTAGTGCCGATCGCCTCGATGTGTTTGGCGTTCGACACCACTACGGTGACATCGTCCGCATATGCTGACACGGATCTTCCGCATCCTAGTTCGCGCGGGACCCCCATCAACGTCTCCAGTTTGTGCAGTAATGGCTCGAGAATCAATACGTACAATAGGGACGAGAGGGGACATCCTTGGCGGACCGAGCGCATGATGTTGAACGGTTCCGAAAGGTGACCGTTCACTCTCACTACAGAGCAGATGTCGCTGTGCATGGCAGCGATCCAGCCTCTGAAGACGAGCCCAAAGCCAGCCGCCCTCAGGACTGCCGCTAGGTAACGATGGTCGACCCTATCGAAGGCTTTCGACTGATCTAAATTGATCAAAGACCCACCCGTGCCAGGTTCCCTAGCTACCCTCTCTACGATGTATCGCATGAGGTGGAGGTTGTCGTGAATGGATCTGTCGGGAATGGCGCATGTCTGTGCCTCTCCCACCAGACCACCAACGACAAGCGCCAACCTCTTTGCTAGCACCTTGGCCAAAATCTTGAACTCTGTGTTTAGCAGCGTTATGGGCCTAAAATTATCTATGTTATCCCCCTTGTTCGGATCCTTTCTCAGCAGCGCCACCGCTCCTCGGCTCACAGAGCTGGGAATTCTCCCGTTCTGTTGCCAGTTGCAGTAGACGTCCGCCAAGAGGCCTCCGAACAAGTTTGGCATTTGTACGTAAAGTTCATAGGGCAGACCATCCAAACCAGGCGATTTACCCCTTGTGCAACTAGTCATTGCATCCCGTACTTCAGCGGTTGTTATCGGCTTTTCGCAACACTCCGCCTCAGTGGCCGAAAGCCGCGGCAGTCCGTCGAGGTAGACACTAAAGTCCATCCCTCGATCCGGCCCGCCACTGCCCCCGAACAGTTGAGCGAAGTGTCGCTGAAAAGCTTCACACATTTGCCCGGGATCGAGTAGCATGCGCCCCTCGTGGTCCACCAAAGACCGGATCGTGGCTTTGTTGCCACGTCGCGCCTCCGCCACTCGGGCCCATTGAACGGCTTTCGTCCCCTCGTGTCTGAGAGCACGCACCCTAGCTCTGACAACGCAGCCTTCGTGCTTTGCATTGAAGAATTGGTCAAGGGCCAATTTCGCCGCAAGTACGTCGGTCGCGATGCCTTTGCTAAGCGCCTCATCTAATTTTCTAACTAATTCTCCCTCTGCTCTATTTTTCTCTATTGCTAAAGTCTTACTAAACCTAATGGACTCTATTCTAATTGCTCTTTTCAGAGCAAACCACCACTTGTTGTTGACGATGACCCCCGTCAACGCCCGCTTAACTAGTTCGCTAATCCTGTCTCTGTAGGCCTTGCGCGCTGGTAAGGACGCGTTTAGCTTCCAGTAGCCGGGTCCTCGTCTATGAAGCCTATCTAAGTCAAGCACACAGATCCCGAATTTGTGGTCCGTGTAGCTGACTATCTTGAATTGTGGACAGCCTATGCTAGACCTATCTATTTCCCTACAAAATACTCTATCTAGATATGATCTGGATGACCCTATGCGATTTGTCCAAGTCCACATTGGTACATTCGGGAAATCCATTCGGTACCTGTAAGACAGTTCAAAACGTCTGAGCAGGTTGGTGAGACTCTTGCACCCTCCTTCCCTATCCACTAATCCCACACAATCCCAGCGTGCATCTAAGATCCCGTTCCAGTCGCCCACTAACACTAAAGAGCGGGACGTTCCAAGAAAGGTCTCCAGACGCTGGAAGAAATCAGGCCGCCCTGCTCCTGTCGGGGCATAGACGGCCACTAACCTGAAAGCTTGGCCGTCTCCGCTGGTCACGTCCAGCACCACCAACTTACCTTCTGGGTCCAGGAAGATGGCCCGTATGGTAAGATCCAAACCTCTCCGAAAGAGCACAGCAGCTCCTCCTCCCGATCCTGGACGGCTGGGAGATGCTTACACATCGTAGCCGCCGAAGATCGGTTCGAAAGCCTGTGCTTCGGAGATTCTGGTCTCGCTGATGGCCACTACATCTATGTTTAGTGACCTGAGGTCGTTGAGCAGGTGGCCCTGCTTCCATGACGACCCCAAGCCACGCGCATTTATGCTGCCTATTCTGAGTGAGGTCATGTTGAAAAGGAGTGGAAAAGATGGGAAAGACCACTTACCTTACTTCTCGTAGGGGAAGGACGGTTTTTCCATCCTTTTCACTGCTTGTGGCCTCCTCAGGAAGGATGTCCTTATAAATCCTCCTGGAGAGTGCTTGTCGGAAGTCTCCGATGTCTTTGGGGAATTTTTGTTTTAGTGTCATGTACGTTTTCTGTGTGATGCGAGTGATTTGTATGTGTGGAGGTGGTGTGAATTTTGGGGTTGTTGTGTAGTCTTTTTCTGTGATGCTGGTGTTGTGTTGGATGTAGTGTAATAATTGCTTGTTGTTCAAATTTAATGCTGTGTAGTGTGTATCGTTTTGGTTGTTTTGTTTTGTTTGCGTTTGTTGTGGGTTTGTTTCTGTTTCGCATTTTGGTGACTTTTGTGGTGTAGGTGATGGTGGTGTTGGGGTTAATGATGGTGATGGTGTTGGTGTTTGGGTTGATGGGGTTGGTGATGCTGGTGTGGATGGTGGCATATCTGTCCTAACTTTTATGTTTCTTAATTTATTTGTTTCCCTCTGTATTTTGTTTTTGGAAGGGGAAGGAAGAGAATTTTTTCTTTCTTGGTTTCTTTTATTTTTTACGGATATCGTTTCCCACTCCTCGTCGTCACAATCTGTCTCCAGTTGTGATAGGCCGGGGAGTGGAAAATCCTCCACAGCCGTTAGTTTTGGTTGTGGCGTGGTGGATGGTGTAGGCGCTGGTGCTAGTTCTGAAGCGTTGGGTGGTGGTGGTGTTGGTTCTGCTGGTGGTGGTGGTGGTGTTGGTTTTGCTACTGTTGCTGGGGTTGTTGCTGTTATAGTTGCTTCTGTTGTTGCTGCTACAGTTGTTGCTGCCATCTCTGCTACTGGTGGTGTTGATGGTTGTGTCACTGGGGTGGGTAGGAGAGGTGGCCTCAACCTTTTAGCCTGAGGGCAGAAAGCCCTTAGGTGGGTTCCTTCACCACAAACGACACACCTAGGTCTTCTGCCCTCGACAATTA
This sequence comes from Eledone cirrhosa, assembly GCA_964016885.1. Classification (NCBI taxonomy): domain Eukaryota; kingdom Metazoa; phylum Mollusca; class Cephalopoda; order Octopoda; family Eledonidae; genus Eledone; species Eledone cirrhosa. The sequence continues at coordinate 263,467,341 of OZ024743.1, read as the reverse complement.
CCTTGAGGTGGCTGCCGTCAGTGAGGTCTATTACCTCTGGGATCTCCTCAATGCTTTTTTGGTCCGCTTGGATCAGGAGCTCCATCCCAGATCCGGACCAGTTCTCCTGCTTTTCTTTTGCTATTGCTATTATTTTCGTGTTGGCTTCGATGCCGGCGAGGACATCCGCTATTAGCCAGGGAATTTCGATGGCCGGTGGAACGTGGGTCACCCTGATCTTTACGAGTCTCTGGCCACAATAGCTTGGGACGAGTGTGAAGTCGTCACTTCTTAATGGGGCCATGGAGTGTTCTCTAGCCTCCTCTGGTGTTTCAAAGAACACGTCCACGGTTCCATACTTTTGCCCACGTCTGATGTGGGTTTTTCTTGCCCACACATGTCCCAAAGCTTTTTGGATTTGGGACTCGGATGCCCGTTTGACTCGGCGCGATTTTACATTTATTGTTCTATACGACACGGTGCATAGGCGCCGATGCTCCATTTTATTAGGTGGGGGGGTGAGGCTGACCCTGTACCCATCTTTCTTTACCATTTGTTTGGCATTTTCTAAATCCTCCTGAGTTACCGTGAATGCTTCGAACTGTTTTGCTACTCTGGCGAAACTGAGGGGGGGGGGGTTATAATGTCATTGTTGTTGTTGTTGTTGTTGCTATCGTTAATATTAATTTTAGTTTCAGTTGTGGTTGTGGTGACGTCAGTCGTCTTTGGTGGGGAAGAGTCCATTTTGCTTGATTTCATTTCGACATCACGAGTTAATTTATTTTTTTCTTCTTTTGTTTCTGTTGTCGCGGTGGTGGTGGTGGTGGTGGTTGTCGCGGTGGTGGTGGTGGTGGAGGCTTTAACACCTGCAGTCATTGGTAATGGCGGGAAATGAATGTCTGCCTGAGACAAATTTAAAATATTGCTAGTGCTTATATTTTTTTTGTGTTGGCAAACGTAGTAACATTTACAATGGTGGTGTCGGTGTGAGGTGTTAATTTGTGAGGAAGGCTTTCAGCTGCTTCGTGCAGAGGTGAATTAGCCATTTTTTTCAAATAAATTTTTTTGATAATAATAAAAGTTTAAATTTTGGGCACAAGGCCCCAATCTTTTTGGGTGTCCTTTTCGGAAAACAATGTATGTGCGCTTATAAACAGTTAACAATAAAATTTTCCATAAATGACAATTTTTAACAAACGGAAATAACAAACCTTTGCGGAGCTCACGATGATACGATTTACTACGTAGGTCGCCAATAATAATAATAATAAGAAGAAGAAGAAGAAGAAGAAGAAGAAGAAGAAGAAGAAGAAGAAGAAGACGACGACGCACGAGGTGGTAGAAGGTCATGAAATCGCTCCCGTAAGTTTTTGATTTTTAACATATTTAAATCAATTGTGAAATAACAATTCTTAGTACAAATAATGTATAAACCACCGAATCAAGTCTCATAAAATTTCGGATCCATAATATATTGTTATATCGCTCAAATATTCAATTTTGTATTATATATTTTATATTCAAAAAAGAAAATGGTTATAAATGGAAGAAAACTCCCTGTCTACACTATATAGAACAGCCAAATAACAGCAATTTCACCAACACCAGAAACTTGATACACCACCTACCCCATCACCCCGCTGTGTACACTAAATATAACAGCCAGATAACGGCAATTTCACCACCACCACCAATCCCAGCATCATAGTCAAAATTACTATTATTATTGTCTCAAGTTTTAACAAAATGTTTGATTCCAATTTTACGGGAATATCTCAACGCATATATTAAACATACGCGGCACAAACGCATAGATACTACAGATCAAACAAAACTAGTCTATTCAACACAGATATTAAACAAACGCGACACAAACGCATAGATACTACCTATCAACAAAAAAAAACTCAGTAACGACAACGCCACCGCCGCCACCACCCCATCCATCATTGCTACCACTACCCCATCACCGCCGCCACCACTCCTTCATTGCTACCACCACTATTCCCCTGTTAACTTAAGAAAGGGGAAGGTGGCGGTATCACTAGACAAGGGAGAGTCTAGCAAAAGATGTAAATAGATTGACTTAGTGACCTGGCCACCGGCCAAACGTCAACAACTATGGCACTGCTGGCTCCCCCCTTCCTCACCAACAATATAAAAAGCCCCAGCACCACCACCGACATAGCCAACAACAATAACAGGCAACTTCAGCAAAAAGTATATTATATTATTGTAATGCACTGGATGATTGCTGGCCTTGTGCCTGGAGTGGAGACAATTATTATTATTAATAATTTCATTCTTAAGCCACGCAATGCTCACATTAAGGAACCACTCATGATAATAACAATTAAAAACAAAACAAAAAAGAAAACCCCCGTGACCAAGAAATACCGAGATGGCGGCCGGCGGGGAATAGCCGTGTCTCTAGGGGAGAACGACCCCTCTAGTCTTGGTTGACACTCGTTCTAGAAGTGGTAACACGAAATGATTACCCCTTGGCGGATAAGGATAAAACGCGACAAAATAAAGTAAATGTCTAATGATAAAATCTCATACCGGATCGGCCGTCACCCGGGTAAAAAAGGGCCGCGTCCCTCAGAGAGGAACCAGACTGGGGTCGAAAAATCAGCTAATGGTTCAAACCTTCCCATCACTTCGGAGCTGGAGACCTCCCATAACCGGAATACTCCTACTGTTGGCCCTCCATGCTCACCACCAAGAAATACAAAGAAAAAGAGAGAAAAATGGTCAAGGGAAGATAATAAAGAAGTCCTTGAGGCTTTCTACACTGCCATGTACTACCCATCAAATACATCGAATACAGAACAGACATATATCAACTGGAAAAAGAAACATCCCGAAAACAGAGGCTATATTGACAGTAACAAACTAGCCAATATACGAAGAAATATTGTAAAAAAAAAAGTTACTAACTGATATAGAAATTGATCAGATCAAGCTATTAGCACAAAGTCAGCTAAGGGAAAATGAAACATGTGTTAGTGAAAACGAGGTAAATTGTAACACTTCGAATCCCAGGGTTGGGGCGGAATCACTGGCAACAGAACAAATTAAAGAAAGGATCGAAAAAGTGGAGGGAGTGCATGCTCAAGATGTAACTCCAAATAAAAATAATGAGATCGTAAATGATAAAGAAATGAATGAGAATGAACTTGCCAACTTGAAGGATGAAATTATGATCGAATGGATGAAAATGAAAGAATCTGACATGGGCAACGAGACACCCTCCCTAAGATCCAGAACTCCAAACAGAACCAAAAGATAATACACAAGACTAACATAATTCTCAAAAACATTATCATCACAAACAATCTAAACATTACTGATTTAAATCATCTCTATTATACATCGGCTAAAGTCACCACTCACTTATGTGGAGTGAAGATGAAAAAACAAAGAAATTCCCACAAGAAATCTACTTGGCAAGAGAACATCAATCGCCAAATAAACCTTCTCCGATCTGACATAGAAATTTTAACAAACTATAAAGTAGGTGAACATGTTAAACAAACTAAACTTAGAAAATTGAAAAGAAAGTATAGTATAAAATCAACAAGTGACATAGACATGCTGATATAAATAATCAAGCAAAAAGTGTCGGCCAAAGCTGCTCGTATAAGGCGCTTTGAAAAACGATCTAGATTCTATAAGGACAATAATATGTTCAAAAACAACCAAAGAAACTTCTACAGAAAAATTGGTAAGTCAACAATAACTGCTAAATCAATACCACCCAAGGAGGAAGTGCAAGAATTCTGGGAAAAGATCTGGGCCGAAGAAAAAGTTCATAACATACATGCCCCATGGATAGACAGACAAATGAAAGATACAGCTCACCTTGAGGAACAAATATGGGAAAATATAACAGTTGAACAGTTGCGCTTGGCTCTAAGAAAAACCAGCAAATGGAAATCCCCAGGAAAAGAAAAAATACAAAACTTTTGGATAAATGCCTTCACAGAGTCTCATGAGCTGTTAGCCCAACTTTACAATGAAATAGTTAAGGAGCCAGAAAAGATACCATCATGGCTAGTTAACGGCATTACATTCCTGCTTCCGAAGAATGATGAGACAAACAATCCCAAAAATTACAGACCGATAATTTGCTTGACCACAATGTATAAAATTTTAATATCAGTCCTAACTGAATACACATATGACCACCTGATAACAAATGAGCTATTTCCCATTGAGCAGAAAGGGTGTAAACGAGGCTCATATGGCTGCAAGGATCAGCTTTTGGTTAACAAAATGATACTGGAAGATTGTCATAATAGACACAAAAATCTATCAATTGCTTGGATAGATTATAAAAAAGCATTCGATAGTTTGCCACACAGTTGGATTGAAAAATGTTTAGAGATTTTCAAAATGTCCCCCGTTGTCAGGAGGTTTTTGTCATTATGTATGAAGACATGGAAAACGACACTCCTTTTGAATAGTGAAACAAAATCACTGGAAGCTGGAGAAGTTAATATTAATTGTGGAATTTTTCAGGGTGACTCTTTATCACCGCTTTTATTCGACATCGCACTTATACCATTAAGTAAAATGCTCAATGAAACAAAACATGGATATAGAGTCTATGACAAAACCATTAATCACTTGTTCTACATGGATGACCTGAAACTATTTGCAAAAAATGATGAACAATTGCAAGGGCTATTATCCACTGTGGAGCAGTTCAGTGATGACATTAAAATGGAGTTTGGACTAGATAAATGCGCCAAAGCAACGTTCACCAGAGGAAAGCTGCTGTAGTGTTCAGACATTAATCTTGATCGGGGGAACGTGATAAGAGAACTTGATCAAGAAAAAACTTACAAATATCTAGGTGTTTGTGAAGGAGACGGAATCAAGCACTCGACAATGAGGGAAAGGATAAGGAAGGAATGTTACCGCAGAGTAGGAGCAATCTTAAGAACGGAATTGAATGCAAGGAATAGGATCGATGCCATAAACACGCTTGCCATACCAGTAGTAACTTACAGTTACAATGTCGTCAACTGGTCAAGCACAGAGATCCGTAGGCTCGATACAAAAATTAGAAAATTCTTAACCATGCACAGAATGCATCACCCTAAGGCAGATATAGATAGAATATATCGCCCTAGGAAAGAAGGAGGGCGTGGGTTAGTCCAGTTAGACATTGCGTTGAAAACTGCAACAATTGGATTATCTACATATCTAAGGGAATCACATGATTGGATGATCAAACTCGTTTTGAAACACCAAAGCATCAAAAGATCATATTTCATTACAAAAGTTGCACAAAGATACAGTAATGGACTACAAATTTCAGAAGTCCCATTTACTGCTGAAATGGAAAACACAGAAAAAGCAAAGCAGGTAAAAGTAACTGCAAAGAAAGAACTGCTACAGAAACTGGCTAAGAAATGGCAAGAAAAGCCTCTGTATGGAAAATATCCAGAACGAGCTAACAATCCTGATGTTGACAAAACTTTAACCCATCAGTGGTTGGCATCCTCTGGACTGAAATCGGAGACTGAAGGACTGATTATATCAGCACAAGATCAGTGTCTGCCAACAAAAATTACCAAGCCAACATAATAAAAAATGGATGCAGCCCATTATGCCGTGTATGCAAAAAACAACCAGAGACCATTGACCATATAATTTCAATGTGCAGTCCTATAGCTCCAACCGAATACCTAAACACGCATGACAGAGCTGCACAATACATACATTGGATAATGTGTAAGCATTTTGACCTGCCCCATCAAATTTGTGGTCTGTGTAGTCGACTATTTTAAATTGTGGACAACTTATACTAGCCTTATCTAGTTCCCTGCGGAATACCCTATCTAGATACGATCTGGATGACCCGATGCGGTTTGTCCATGTCCACATTGGCACATTCGGGTGATCCAGTCGATACCTATCAGACAGTTCAAAACGTCTGAGCAGGTTGGTGAGGCTCTTGCACCCTCCTCCCCTGTCCACTAGCCCCACACGATCCCAGCGTGCATCCAAGATACTGTTCCAGTCGCCCACTAACACTAAAGAGCGGGACGTTCCAAGAAAGGTCTCTAGACGTCTGAAGAAATCTGGCCGTCCTGCCCCTGCTGGGGCGTAGACGGCTACTAGCCTGAAAGCATTGCCTTCATTGCCGGTCACGTCCAGCACCACCGACTTACCTTCTGGGTACAGGAAGATGGCCCGTATCGCGAGATCCAAGCCTCTCCGAAAAAGGACGGCCACCCCTCCCCCCGATCCTGGACGGCTGGGAGATGCGTATACATCGTAGCCGCCAAAGATCGGTGCGAAGGCCCGTGCCTCGGAGAATCTGGTTTCACTGATGGCCACCACATCTATGTTTAGTGACCTGAGGTCATTGAACAGGTGACCCTGCTTCCAAGATGACCCAGGCCACGTGCATTTATACTTCCTATTCTGAGTACAGCCATGTTGGATGAGAAACGGGGCAAATGAGAAAGGGTAACTTACCTTGTTCGTGTGGTGAAGGGACAGTAGAACCGTCCCTTTCGCTGGTCATGGGTGTTTCCAATAGGATGTCAGTGTATATCCTCTTGGTAACCGTCCCTCTGAAGTCTCCAACTGCGTTGGGGAATTTTTGTTTTAAAGTTTTTTATTGTTCTAATGAGATTTCGATGATGCTTATGTTTGTCGGGAGAGTTCTTGGTGTTGGTGGGGTGTGGTAATTGTTTTCCGTGATGTCTGTGTGCTGCTTTATATATTTTATGAGTTTTTTTTTTGCTATGTTTATGGCTGTGTACTTTTTGGGGGGAGGGGTGATTTTGTTGCCGTTTTCTTCTTGTTGCTGTTTGGTGTGTGCGTCTAGTTGTGTTTGCGTTGTTGGTGTTTGTGGTGGTGTTGCTGCAAGTTTCCTTGCTGCCTTTACCCCTCTTTGTATGCCTTCGCTTTTGGAGGGTGAATCTAAGGGTTTTTTTGTTTTTTGTTTTTTGTGGCAGACTGTTTGCCACGTCACTCCCGCCTCAAACTCCATGTCGGATTCTGTGGCGTCTGGGAGGGGTATGTGCTCCACGGCTGTTGGTGGTGGTAGTGGAGCCCTCTTCGGCAATGTTGTTACTGGTGTAGCTATTTCAAATGTAGCTATTGGTGTTGCCGCTACTGATGATGCTGCTTTAGTTATCCGTGGCCTTGGTACGGGTGCTACGGACGTTGCCCTCCTACTCACCGTTGAAGGGGCTTCTTCGTTTGTTGCCTGTCCTGCTCTTGGTAGCAGCGGACCAGGTATTGGAAGGAGAGGGGCCCTCTTCGGTGTCTTCTGCGGGCAAAAGGCCCTGAGGTGACCTTTCGACCCACAGAGATAACATTTTGGCCGTCTTCCTTCTACACTTATAGGGAGTTGGAGTCCTTCCTCGATGTCTATGATATCGAGGATTGCCTCGATACATTCCTGGTCAGTTTGTATAAGCATTTGCATGCCTATACCTGACCAGTTCTCTCTCCCTATTTTTTTCTACATGCAGCATGGTCGCCCTGTTCTCAATTCCAGCAAGGACAGACGTGGCCAGCCAAGGTATGGGCACGTCGGGTGGGACCTGGGTCACTTTGACCCTCACAATTTTCTGCCCGCAGTAGGAGGGCACCAAGACTAACTCTTCACTCTTTAGGGTTTCCAAAGGGTGAGACTTTGCTTCCTGGGGGGTGGCGAAAAGTACGTCTACTGTGGTGTACTTTCTGCCTCGGGTGATGTGGGTTTTACGTGCCCAGACACACCCCAAGGCCTTTTGGATTTGAGCCAGCGTGGCTCTCTCCACTCGATGTGAGATTTTGCTTACGGTGCGGTAAGTCACCGTTCGTAGCTGCTGGTCCTTGAAAAAATCGGGTGGAGGTTTCAGGGAAACTCTATTTGCGCTTCTTGTCACCATGGCCCTTTCGACTGCCATCTCCTCCTCTGTGACTAACACTGTCTCGATATTTCGGGCGACACCTGCAAAAGAAGTGGTCCCTTTTTCAGCAGCGCCACTATTACTGCCGCTACTGGTCTTACTGGTGGTGTTGAGGTCGCTATTACAGGTATCGGTGTCATTGTTGTTCTTTTCGCTGGTACAGTTGTTGGTGTTGTTTTCGTTGATACTGTTGTGGCTGTTACTGTTATTGTGGCTATTGTTATTATTGTTGTTTTTGTTGATACTGTTCCTACTATTATTGTTGTTGTGGCTGTTGTTATTGTCATTGTTATTGTCGTTCTCGACCTTACCGCTGTTATTTTTGTTATTGTCCTTCTCGACCTTACCGCTGTTATTTTTGTTATTGTCGTTCTCGACTTTACCGCTGTTATTTTTGGTGTTGTTGTTGGTGTTATTGTTGGTGTTGTATGTGTTAGAAATATTTGTTAATTTGAAATCTGTAACAATTTTCGTTTATATTTACCTCCGCTGGAACGCTGTCTTGTTGACATGCTGATAAAGTCTCCCTCTCTCTGTGTTGTCTGACAGCACTCTCTCTTTTTTGTGTTATCCATGTTGAAATTTTTCAAAAAATAATTTTTACACAAATACGAACACGACACCCCGTAAAGGGGTGCCGTATTATTTACTAGTGAACCCCTGTATTAGGTGGGTCACTTCTTCTAAACTTTTATCAGATTTAAATCTTGAATAAAAGGTTTAGAACGGTTGAAAAAGAGGTAAAACGTTGAAAAAGACTGGAGGCGATAAGAAACGTGGCTTCACCAACCAATAATAATAATAATAATAATAATAATAATAATAATAATAATAATAATAATACAAGGGCCGACATATAGGGGAAAATACAAAAGACTGGGACAGTGGGGTTTTACAGAAAAATCGAGTAAACAATATGAATAAACAAAGTTACAATAACAAAGTAACAGTAAAGTAACAATAAAATTACAAGAAAAAAATTCCCCAATAGGGGGGATGACCACCTAGGGTTCGCTCAGGTACCCCACCAGTCCTGAACGACCCGACGCTTCGAGAGCACCCTGGAAGAGCACCCTCTCCTCTTCAAATTTACCTACCTACAGCCGCATGACCAGAGTAGGCCCACTCACACGGGCCATTCTCGCCACATTCACCCACCTTTCAGCAAATGTACTGGGGGGCAGCACTTCTCTCTCCACTCTCACCTTCCTTTCCAAGTGAAACTTGAAAAAGTTGATGAGGGATTGGCCGAAGAGAAAAGTGTCTGTCTTCAGTCCTTTCAACCTCGTCCACCATACAACCTCTTTCGCTACTGCCACCAGACAGAGGAAAATTGCCTGCCCTTCCTGGCCAAAAGAAGACGGCCGGTCGATCTTCACTATGGACTCGGCCGATAGCCGGATCCGTTCTACACGCGACAAAAGTTGTTCAACATAACTCCACAAGTCAGTAATGCACGGACACTGGACGAGTGCGTGCAGAAGGCTTTCGTCAATCTGCGCAGGTCCGTCTGACAGCACTCGTGCCTGTAGAGTTTATCTCGAACCGGCAGTGCCCCCGGTAGCACTGCCAAGCGAGGGATTTTTGGAAATTATCCATCGTCCCCGGCTCGAAAGTCCTCCGGTACAGACTGGTTAGTTCGACTTCGTTGACTCCCAGAGCCTCTCCGAGTGCGTCGTCGCACTTGCCCACCACTAATCCTCTATAGAACTCGAGAGTGGAAGTTCCACTGACCGCATTGCCCGCCTGGTAGAGGGCAGTGAGTGCCTGGCAACATTCCAGATGCCAGTCACCCAGTCTCGGTCTCTTCTTGACCCAGGACTGCAACTCAGTCAAAGAAACGAGCTGCGGAAAGGCCCGTCTGACAAACGGCGACCACACCTGTTCTCCGTTTAGGCAGAATATCTGGAGACGCCGCAGCCTCAGCGCGTGCCTGCGCATCATTAGCCACGGCATACCCAGCCATCCACGTAGAGGGTGCTGGCAGCAGATGGACCGCCTCACCAGCAGAATCTGACCCCTCCACAAGAATTTGAAGAGGAGCCGCTCCAAGATGGCGAGGCGCGAACGGGGACAAGGGACGAGTCAGACGGTAGTAGATGACGGACGCGATGTTCGCGTTCGCCACATCTGCCCGACCTTTCAGTGATAGCTTCATCCCAGCCCATTTCTGGGTGAGACTGACTACCCTGCCCGTCACCTCGTCCCAATTCTTATCCACCTGGAGGTCTGGCCCGAACCAAACCCCTAGCAACTTTACTGGTCCGTCCGTCCAGCGCCTAACGACGCTGTTGGACGGCATGGACTTGCCTCTCCAGGTGCCGAGATGCAAGCCTACTGACTTTTCCGGGTTAAGTTTTGCTCCCGTCAACCTTTCATATTCCTCCAATAAATTGCCGACCACCTCGATTTCTGAGGTGTCCGACACCATCACGGTGATGTCGTCCGCATAAGCCGACACAGCCTTTCCGCGTCCCGGTTCGAGCGGGATGCCCTGCAACAGCTCCAACTTCCGCAGTAAAGGCTCGAGAGTCATTACGTACAGAATGGAGGAGAGAGGGCACCCTTGACGGACCGATCGGGAGACCTGAAACGGTTCCGAGAGGTGGCCATTTATTTTGACCATCGTGCAGGTGCCGCTGTGCATTGCAGCGATCCAGCTTCTGAAGACGGGGCCGAAGCCAGCCGCCTTGAGGACAGCCTCCAGGTACCGATGGTCGACCCTATCGAATGCTTTCGATTGATCTAAATTGATCAGAGCCCCACCAAAACCAGGTTTACACCCTACCCTATCTATGATGTATCGCATTAGGTGGAGGTTGTCGTGTATGGACCTGGTTGGGATTACGCAAGTTATCGCCTCCCCACCAAATCCCCGACGACAAGCGCCAACCTCTTCGCTAACACCCTGGCCAAAATCTTAAACTCTGTGTTGAGCAGAGTTATGGGCCTGAAATTGTCTAATGTGTCCCTCTTGTTCTCGTCTTTCCTTATCAGCGTCACTACGCCCCGGCTCACAGAACTGGGAATACTCCCGTTTTTCTGCCAGTTGCAGTATAGGGCTTCGAGGAGATTGGAGAACAAGTCTGGCATATTTACGTAAAGCTCGTAGGGCAGACCATCCAAACCGGGTGACTTGCGCCTCATGCAGCCTACAAGGTCATCCTGAATCTCGGCTGAAGTAATTGGCCTTTCGCAGCGCCCTGCGTCAGCCGTCGAGAGTTGCGGCAATCCATCGAGGTAGGGACTGAAGTACGCCAGCATCTCTGACTCGCCACTTCCCCCGAACAACCGAGCAAAATGTTGGCGAAAGGCCTCACACATCCTCTTGGAATCGTTCAGCTCGAGCCCGTCTCGGTCCGTCAAAGACTGAATCGCTGTTTTATTACCACGCTGCGCCTCTGCCACGCGGGCCCATCGAACAGCTTTGGTTCCCTCGTTTCTCAGAGCACGCGCCTTAGCTCTGACAATGCAACCTTCGTGTTTCGCATTGAAGAAATGGTCTAATGCCATTCTCGCCGCTAGCACATCAGTTGCAATGCCACTACCAATAGCCTCGTCTAACTTATCTACCAACTCTCCCTCCTTTCTATTTTTCTCTAATGCTACTTCTTTGCTAAACTCTATCGACATTACTCTAATCTCTCTTTTGAGAGCCCCCCACCATCTATTGTTGACGACTCCCCCTGTCAACTTTTTCTTAACTAAATTGTTGACCTGGTCCCTGTAAGCCTTACGTGCCAGAAATGACATGTTTAGCTTCCAGTAACCAGGTCCTAACCTACGCGTCTTATCTAGGTCGACCATACAGATCACAATGTTGTGATCTTAATAGGCGACCGTTACAAAACGTGGACAGCTTACAGTCTCACACGCGTATAACTTGCTGAGTAAGTTCTGTTTAAATTTCTATAGAAATTCTTGTCTGATAACTTTAATTTTTGTACCATTTTGTAGAGGGACTGCCAGGTCAAACTTTGATCTGGTCAGTCTCTCAAAATATTCTACGCCTTTAGGCGAAATAGTTAAACAAAAAAACAAAAAAGTTTTTTCTTGTTGAAAAGTCAATATTTTTTTTAAATGGCCGAAGCTTCTTCACCAAAATTCGAAGGAGGAAAGGGGAAGATGAACTTACAGCTTCCCCCTGCCACTGTCACAGTAGCAGAGGTCAAGAAGAAAGGTCAGCCAGAGGAAGAATTCTCTCCACCTGTTAACCGACAACTTGACGTTGCCATGGCAACAACCCAAAGAACCAGCAGCAACAGCAACAACAACAACAATGCGACGGACGAAAACAACACCAATAACAATAACAACAACAAGACCAATAACGGTGACAACAACAACAATGATAACAACAACACCACCAACGACAACAACAACACAAACAAACAAAATTTCTCCTTCGCCGAGACGACAAGGAAAACCCTCGACTATCTGCCAGTAGATATAACAAAAGCGAAGGAGCTACTGGCGGATGCGAAAAAATATATAGTGTACGGAGAAAATGGTTCATTCACAATCCATTCCCCCCCCCCCCCGGAACTAAAAAGCCAGAGACTCCTAAACACGGTCATGTTTAGGACAATCTCGAACAAAAGTAAAAAACCAGCTCAACCATCACAGAACGAGATAGAGCTGGTTTTAAAAGACGTCATGAAGGACATCACCTTCATTCAGAAGGATAGACTCTACGGGAGTCTATCCATTCTCATGAAGGACAGGGACACAGCAGTGAAACTGTCCATCAAACCAATCACATCCACCGCATACACCTTCTACCCTACGTACATGGGTAGAAGAACACAAAAAATAAAAATCCACACCATCCTGCCGATTATGGACATATGGTGGGTTTTGACAGGTTTTCTGGACCTGGAGGATGACATGCTGGTGTCCATGGGAAAGGCATCGGGTGACGCGTTCAGTGGAACGAGCCTCGAACTTGTAGTTCAAATGAGGCCCGAAAGGATCGCCCAGATCCCTGAACGCGTCATACTGGATGATCTAACCTTCATCAACATTACCGTTGAGGGTAGACGGCCCTCGTGTTACCTCTGCGGAACCAGAGGTCACCTGAGGGCTGTCTGTCCCCAACTTAATAAGAAAACCCCAATCCTACCTACACCACCAACAACTGCACAACCAACACAATCACCACAACTACCACTACAAAAACAACCACCACAGCTCAAACCAAAACAAAACAATGTCCAACCCATCCCCTCCACTCAAAAAACAAAAACAATTTCCAAAACACCCGTACCGCAAACACAACCCGAAAATATACCCCTCCCCTCCAACGCGGAAGATGACCCTAGTTCGTCGTCAGACGAGGAGGAGCACTTCCACACAATCAAAAGAAAAAAAAGAAAACACACCTCAGACACACAAATGAAAAAAAAACCCTCCCCAAAACATAACACTGACACCAACACAAAAGAGCTCACAACAACAGCAAACAAAAAACACCACACAAAAACAAAAACATACATACACATACATAAACACAAGAAACAAAAAACTGTTAAACATTGTGTACAACAACAATCTAATAAAAACACAAGGGCCTAACTTCACCCAGGCAGGGGATTTCCCCCACCTCAAAATGATTAAGGCCCCACAGAACACCTATAAAACTTTAAAAAACAATTTTAAAGAGGACGTGGGTCCCCCCTGCGTCGGGCCTATTAACCGCGTCCTCCTAAAAAACTATCCCACCCCCTCCCCAAACACCCACACAACTCCAAGCTCCCCAACCACACAACACACTGACGCCCCCACACTTCCACAAACCACCACCCCACCCAACAACCCATCCCCCACCCTAATGGAAATTGTGCAGCCCGATACCCGGGACGCAGAGAGGTAAGTGCCTTTTCTCTTCACCACCAACATGGCTATGCTAAGAGTAGGCTGTTTAAATGCGCGTGGCCTGGGCTCAACTTGGAAGCAAGCAATGCTTCTAAATGACCTCAGGTCACAACGTATAGATGTGATGGTTATTTGCGAGGCCCGGATCAGCAACGTGCGACAGCTGGCCCCCACCTTTGATGACTTTGAGATGCACGCATCTCTCTGTCAGCCCGGAGGTGGGGGTGGAGTTGTCGTTCTGCTGCAAAAACATCTGGGTCTCGCAACACAGATGGTACATTTGGACCCGGAGGGTCGACTAGTGGTTCTGGACCTTGGCAGTGGTAAAGGCGGAGCGTTTAGGTTGGTAGCCGCCTAGGGCCCTTTCGGGTCAATGCGGCCGGACTTCTTCCATCGTCTGGAGACTTTTCTAGGGACGTCCCGCTCCTTGCTATTAGTGGGGGACTGGAATGGTATCCTAGATGCACGCTGGGACTACGTAGGGGCCTGCCCCGATAGAGAGGGGTGTAATAGCCTCAAAGGGTTAATCGGTCGATTTGACCTGGCCGATAGATATCGACTAGATTTTCCGACTGCGCCAACCTGGACTTGGGCAAATCGTAGCGGATCATCTAGGTCGTACCTAGATAGGTTCTTAGTTAGAATTAAGGATAAGGACTTTTTAAGTTGTCCAAAAATGCGCATGGTTGGCTATTCAGACCACAAATTAGTGACCTGCATGGTCAACCTTGACAGAACTCATAGACAGGGCCCCGGTTACTGGAAGCTCAACTTGTCCTTGCCGGCAAGTAGAGCCTACAGGAATCGGATTAGTACGTTAGTTAAGGAACGGTTGACTGGAGCGATCGTCAACAGCAGGTGGTGGGTATCTCTAAAGAGAGAGATTAGAGTAGTCTCGATAGAATTTAGTAAGGTTCTAGCTGCGGATAGGAATAGGAAGGAAAGGGAGCTAATAGATAGAGTAGAAGAGGCAATTAGAAGCGGCGACGTGGCCAGAGTGCTAGCGTCGAGAACGGCTTTGAGCCAGTTTTTCGACGCGAAGCACGAAGGATGCGTTGTCCGAAGTAAAATACGTGCTCTAGGGAACGAGGGGACCAAAGCTGTTAGCTGGGCCCGCGTGACAGAGGCCAACAGTGGAACTAAATCCACCATCCGGTCTTTGCGAGACCTGGATGGACGGGCGATTCTTGAGCCTAAGCAGATGTGTGAGGCATTTCAAAGGCACTTTGCCCGACTGTTCGGGAGGGGCGGGGAGCCGGTTGGGAACGTGGACTTCGGTCCATACCTCGACGGCCTGCCGCGCCTCTCGGACAGGGAGGCGAAGTCCTGCGAGGAGCCGATTTCGGCCGCTGAGATAGAGGACGTGCTGAGCCAATGCGGCAAACGCAAATCCCCGGGTCTCGATGGTCTTCCTTACGAATTATATCTAGCTATGCCGGACTTGTTCCCCGATCTCCTCGAGGCGGTCTACTGCAACTGGCAACAGAACGGGAGAATTCCCTGTACTGTGACCAAGGGCGTAGTCACGCTAGTGAGGAAGGACGAGAACAAGGGGGACGAAATAAGTAACTTCAGGCCCATAACTCTGCTAAATACAGAGTTACAGATTTTGGCCAAGGTGCTAGCAAAGAGGTTGGCGCTTGTCGTGGACAACCTGGTGGGAGATGCGCAGACATGCGCTATCCCGTCCAGGTCCATCCATGACAACCTCCACCTCATGCGATACATCATAGAGAGGGTTGGGAACGAACCCGGCTTTGGTGGGGCTCTGATCAACTTGGATCAATCTAAGGCGTTCGATAGGGTCGACCATGGTTACCTGGATGCGGTGCTAGCGGCGGCAGGCTTCAGACCCGTTTTCAGGGGCTGGATCACTGCTATGCACAGCAGCCGCATCTGCTCTAGGGTCAAGGTGAACGGCTATCTCTCGGAGCCGTTCAAAATCGTGCGGTCCATCCGACAAGGGTGCCCTCTCTCCTCCCTTCTGTATGTGTTGACTCTCGAGCCACTACTGCGGAAGTTGGAGTTGTTGCAGGGCATCCCTTTGGAACCGGGATTGCGGAAAGCGGTGTCGGCCTACGCCGATGACGTGACAGTAATGGTGTCGACGGCCTCCGAAATCGAGGCGGTCGGCACCTTACTGGAGGAGTACGAAAAGTTCACAGGGGCTAAGCTGAACCGGGACAAGTCGATCGGTTTGCAACTCGGCACGTGGAGGGGCAGACCGATGCCCTCCGATGGCGTCGTCGGACGCTGGACGGAGGGCCCGGTGAAGTTGCTCGGGGTCTGGTTCGGACCGGACCTCCAGGTGGAGAAAAACTGGGGTGAGGTGACGAACAGGGTGTTTGCACTGACCCAGAAGTGGGCCAGTTGCAAACTATCCCTGAAAGGTCGGGCGGAGGTGGCGAGCACCTACATAGCGTCCGTCATCTACTACCGCCTGACCGTAGTGCCCTGCCCAAGGGAAACCCTCACCAAGATGGAGCGCGCACTCTTCCAATTCCTTTGGAAGAGGCGGGCTCCTATGGTGAGGAGATCCATCTGCTGTCAACACCCTTCGAAAGGAGGGCTGGGGATGCCGTGGCTAATGATGCGTAAACACGTATTAAGGCTACGGCACCTCTACGTATTCCTCACCGGACAACCGGTGTGGGCCTCGTTTGTGAGACGAACCTTTCCCAGACTCGTCTCACTCACCGAGCTGCTATCCTGGGTCAAGCAAAGACCGAGAAAACTGGGCGCCTGGCACACTGAGTGTGCCCAGGCGCTCACCGCCCTCTGGCAGGCGGATCCGGTTATCAGTGGAGACTCCACCGCAACATTCTATAGAGGGCTGGTACGCAGCAGGTGCGACGACGCCCTCGGAGAAGCCCTAGACATGGAGGAGGACGAACTGGCCAGCCTGTTCGGTAGGACATTCAGCCCGGGACCTATGGACAACTTCCAGAAGTCCCTGGCCTGGCAGTGCTACCGAGGAGCTTTACCCGTTCGAGAAAGGCTCTACAGACACGGGCGCCCGGGTAGGGACCCCGCCAAAAAGATCTGTCCCAGATGCGTGTGCGACGAGGAAACCGTTGCACACGCATTGGTACACTGCTCGGGCGTAGCCGAACTGTGGGGCTATGTCGAACAACTGCTGTCAAGGGTGGGACCGATCCGGTTGACCACCGAGTCTATTGTAATGATCAAGCCGCCTCCCCCCTTCAAAGATGAAGCAGAGGCGGTGTTTCTGTGCGTAATAGCCATGGCGAAAGAGGTTGTATGGTGGACGCGTCTGAAAGGACTGAGGTCAGGCACCTTTCTCTCTGGCCAACAACTGGTCCGTTTCTTCCGATATCAATTCGGAAGAAGGATCAGGATGGAGAGAGAGGTGCTGTACCCCAGTCGTTTTTATGAAAGGTGGGTGAAAGTGGCGAGAATGGCCCGTGTGAATGGGCCTTCTCTTTACATGAGCCTGTAGGTGGAAAAGAGGAAGGAACGAGGGAGCACCCCCTCTCTGTGCTCCTGAGGAAAAGGGTTGCACACTTTTTTCGGGGGTGTGTGCGACCCCCCAAGGCGCCTCCTCTCTATTGAGGATTTTGTTATAAATTTTATTTTTTGTTATATTTTATAACAAAATCCTCTATTGAGGATTTTGTTATAATTCTATTTTTTGTTATATTTGATTTTACTTTTATATATTGTTATTGCCTCCTCCCTATTGAGGACGCCTTGTTTTGTAAACTCCCCCCATTGTACTTGTCCCACTTTTGATGCCCTTGTGGCAAATAAAAGAAACATATCTATTTTCCTAATGAATATCCTGTCTATATACGATCTAGATGACCCTATGCCGTTAGCCCAGGTCCACACTGGCGCATTAGGGAAATCTAGTCGGTACCTGTCAGATGCCGTTCCAGTCCCCCGCTAACAGTAAAGGGCGAGACGTACCCAGAAAGGCTTCCAGGCGTCTAAAGAAGTCCGGCCGTCCTGCCCCAGTAGGAGCATAGACGGCCACCAGTCTAAAGGCACCACCTTCATTATTGTTCACGTCCAGTACCACCAACTTCCCGTCCGGGTCCCGGAAGATCGACCTTACCTCGAGATCCAGGCCTTTCCTAAACAGCACTGCCACCCGCCTCCCATTCCCGGCTGGCTAACAGATGCAAAGATCTGATAGTCGTCGAAAATGCGGGCTAGTGCGCGCGTGTCGGAAATCCTGGTCTCGCATACTGCAATTACATCCATTTCTATAGACCTGAAGTCGTTGAGCAGGTGACCCTGCTTCCAGGACGATCCCAGGCCTCGAACATTTAAACATCCTACTCTTAATACGGCCATGTTGGCAGGTTAAACAGAGAGAGAGGAAGGTTTACTTACCTTCCGGGCTCTTGTGAAGGTCGGGTTGTTCGACCTCCATAGTTAGTGGGGTTTCTTTTGGGAACCCCTTTAAAAGTCTTGAAGTGGGTTTTACGTTCGGGGTTCCCACGTCCCGAGGAAAGTTGTCTCGTATTTCTTTGAATATGTCGAGCGACATTCGCACCAGAACCAAATCTTCCGGCAAGCGAAATGTGCTCGATTTAAAAACTTCTCCCTCTTTTTGTATATTTTCACTTCGTGCTACGAGGGCCATCAGTTCCTTGTTGGCCCTCCTGACGAGCACGAGGTTTTGTATGTTTTGTTGGTGTGATTTTATTTGTTTGCGTGGCTGTGGTGGTGATGGTTTTGGTGGTGTTGTTTCGGTTGTATCTGTGTTTGTTGTGAGTGAGTGCGATGTCTGTGGTTTCAGATGTTTGTGTGTATATTTGTTCTTGCGTCTGTTTCGGTTGTTTGCGTTTGGGGGATTCTGGTGATGGTGATGGTGGTGTTGATGTTGGTGTTATTGGAGAGATGTTTGCGTGGGTGGTGTCTGCGTTTTTTATTGTGGGTGCTTTTGTGCTTTGTTGTGTTTTTTTTTCTTTTTGTGTTTCCTATTTTGTATTTTGGGGGATTTGGGATTTCCCTCATTTTCACTACTGGTAGATGAGGGGTCTGTTTCTGTATGTGTGTCTGTATGTATGTTTTATTGGTGTGTGTATTTTTTTTTTGGGGGGGGGGGGATTTGACAGCTTTCCTCGTTTCCCCCCTGAGTGGTCAATGTTGGTGGTGGTCTTTCTATAGGTGTTGTTGTTGGTGACTTTGCCGGTGCAGGTGTTGGTTGTGGTCCTCGCCCCGGCGTCGGCAGCAGTGGAGCCTTTCGACCCCTTGCCTCTTTCAGCAGTTGAGGGGAGAAGGCTCGCAAATGGGTTTTTTTCCCACAAACAAAACATTGCGGCCTTTTGCCTTCGGTCATAATGTGAATGACAGTCCCATTCTGAAGGCAGATGTGGTCTGGGATTGTCTTCACATTCTCGGGCCTGATCTGGAGAAGGGTCTCCAGGTCAACCCCGGACCAGTCCTCTCTGGCCGTTCTGATCACTTCTATAGGGACTGTATCCGTCCCCTCCACAATCACACATCCCAGAAGCCACCACGTGTCAAGTCCTGGTGGGATTCTGGGAATGCGGAGACGGGCCGTTCTTTTTCTCATGTGGGAGGGGTACATTATGACCTTGCTGGTTTTGCAAGGAGTCATGGCGTGTTTCATCGCGAGGGCTTCTGACTTGAACAACACCGAAATGGTGCCGTACTGTCTGCCCCTCTCTATGTACTGGGTGTCTTCTCTGATGCACCTCAGCACGACTTCGATATCTTATTGTGGGATTAACGCTGCCCTTTTGGTTTGTGCTGAGATGCATCTATAATGCACCGTTTTGCGCTCCACTGCCTCAATAGCTTCTACCGGGACAGTTAAGTTGGCCCAAGTTTGCTCTTGCTTGATGAGCTTCCATGCCTGGGCCAACTTTTCATCTTTGTTTGAGAGGTCCATGTTGAAGCATGGCCTCTTTTTTGCTGCTGCCGCAGCGAAAGTAGTCTTGTTTTCGTTGGGGGTGTTGTTGACGTTGTTCTTGTTGGTGTTGTTGTTAGCACTGTCGCTGTTATCATTGTTGTCTTTACTGCCACCGTTGTTCTCGGTGCAGTTGGTAATATTGCTGTTGGTGTTGTCGCTATTTGTTTTCATGTTAGTGGTGTTGATATTGTTGTTGTATTTGTTATTTTCTTTTTTTGTTATCTGTATTTTCGTTGTCGCTGTTACTGTCATTTTTTTTTCAAATTAGAGTTTTTATTGGTATCATTGGTGTCTTTGTTTACCTTGTTTGTGGTGGTGTTTGTGTTATCAATGTGTGTTAATTTCGCTGTAGCGCTCCTCTCAACTTCTACGTCGTTGTCGCACGACAGCCGACATATCGCTGGGGCGTGGCTCTGCCATGTTTTTTTTTCTTCGTAAATTTTTTAACATGTAAAAAAAGTTCAAATATTTGGGCCAAAAGGCCCAAATATTATACTTTCCCCTTCACGGGGCAAAGTCTAAGGGCTTATATCCCTTACACAACAAGAAATATTTAACAACAAATAATTTAAACAGGCAAATAAAGCGACTTACTGTGAGCGAGCAAAATACGTCCGCTTAAACCAATAATAATAATAATAATAATAATAATAATAATAATAATAATAATAATAATAATAATTGTTTCTACTTTAGGCACAAGGCCAGCAATTACCCAGTGCATTACTGGTACTTTATTTTATCGACCCCGTAAGGATGAAAGGTAAAGTCAACCTCGGCGGGATTTGAACTCAGATCGTAAAGGGACGTAACTATGCTGGAAAGCATGGCGAATAATAATAATAATAATAATAATACATAATTAATAATGATTAATTAATGCAACCATGCAATGCCTGTGCGTGAAGAATATTTTTAAAGTGAGAAAAGACTGTGCACTGAGCCAATCCCACTCTCTGAGCAACAGTAGCTATAAGCCGAAAAGAAGAAAAGATCAACATCACGGTAACTACTGAGCCGCAGGTTTTATGTCGGAGTTAACCCAGTTTCATGAGATGCCTTCTCCTAGAAGAATGCTCTGACAAGGGCTAGGCGTTCTGCACTCCAAGTGGTTTAACTGCGCGATCGGGTATCCAGCCCAGCTATTTATATGTCCCCGCGCTTAAAGAAAAGAAAAAAACTCACTTATTGACACTCATACGTACGACATACACACACGCGCACATACACACATACATACGCGCGCGCACACCAACACTCATTCATACAAACAAACACACACACACACACACATACATACATACATACATACATACATACATACATACATACATACATACATACATACATACATACATACATACATACATACATACATACATATGAGGAAGTCAATATCTGTATAATTGTTCGGGGTCTCTGCGAGTCCAAATTCTTTCTATTCGATAAAAAATGTTACCAGCACATCACTGGTGCAATAATTTCTCCGTTCAGCTGTCACATCCTACATGTTTCCTTGGATCAAGCGAAAGAGTCTCGAAAGGCTATTTATGTTTGATCATGATTGCACGGACACGGAAAACCCTTAGTTAATCTATATCATTCCGATGGTTTAATTAAGGTTTCCGCTTCCTCATGAAATGAGCGGAAACCTATCCTAGACCATTGTAATGCCATATTGACCCATACAAACACGTTTGCTCATACTCCGATTACTAAAAGGTTTGGTAAGTTAGGAAACGGAAGCAATATACACGTCTGAAGAAAGATATTAAATCAGAAAACACTTAAATAATCCCTACAGCAACGAGGCTCTTAGTCAGCAGCCATATACTCTTCTTCTTCTTCTTCTTCTTCTTCTTCTTCTTCTTCTTCTTCTTCTTCTTCTTCTTCTTCTTCTTTGTCCATTTACTTATACTAGTTACCAAAACAATTGTAATTGTAGACCTAATAGAACATGCCCATTAAGTAAGAACTGCCTTATTAAAGACATCATCTTCTCCTGTACTGTCACTGCTAATCATATTTCGAAAGTCTATATAGGTTCATCATCGAATAGTTTTAAGACCAGATATTATTCGCACCATCATTCATTCAGAAACCCTAGACTTAGTAATGTAACTTCACTATCCACATACATACACTCATTAAAATCAAGTAATATACTATATACCTTAGAATGGGAAGTGATAGCTAATGCCCCTTCATATAAACCACCTAACAAATTTTATAACCTTTGCATCCTTGAGTCTAGAACTATTATTCATTCTAACCTTAACCTGCTAAATGGGAAATCAGAGATTTTTTTCCACGTGTCCACATTCTTTCTACTCCTTCAAACCAAGTAGCTGATATAAACCAATGTCGGAAATAATACTAGAGTACTACCTTTAAATTTATTTCATTAGATGTTTGTAATTATATAACTACACCTTAACTTAAATAAACCACACCAACCTATATCCTGTCCGATATTTCTTCTTAGCTATCAAATTATCACCATTGCACATATATATATATATATTAATAAACCCCTTCTTTTCTCTCTCACCTAATACAATTCTAATGTTTCTTAACCAAATAAATAAATAATTTAGACACCCTGATATACTCTCAATACTCACTTCTAAAACAATATATAACACTAATTACTCCATTATATAAATCCCTATCTTGTTTTAAAAACGTTTAACTCTCTCTGCACATTTTTGAAAATATATATATATATATATATATATATATATATATATATATTCTCACGCATATATATATATTATATATATATTATATATATATATTAGAATATGCTGTTGTATACCGACACATCAGTATGCAGATTGCAGCACTCGAGGAAGTACGCCGGCTGGTTTGTTTACTCCGGAGTAATGTAAAATAATTAAGTCAAAAGTCAAAAGAGTATAGACATTTTTGTTGTAGTTGTTTTTGTTTAAGTACAGCTGACTCCTCCATTGTGTTGGTAGTGGTAGTGGTAGTGGTGTTAAGGTGTTAACACCACTACCACTACCAACACAATGGGGGAAGTCAGCTATACTTAAACAAAAACAACTACAACAAATTGTCTTGCCTCAGAAAAATTTCTATAGACTTTTGACTGAGGAATATTCTCACAACTGACCAATGGGATGCGAGCGTGTCCTATGCCGCCATAATTCGTTTGTTCTAACCCATATGACTCCAGTTCCTCAGAAGAATAACAACACAACCAGGAGTTGGACATATCGATGTATTGACGAAGTAAAACACACTTCAACAACATGTGTACCTGTCTTTCCCACACCAATTCGGACTGCCTGAAGAGGTCACAGCAAATGATGGCAGTCACCAAAATATATATAGCAGTATATCTATAATTTATAATAAACGAAGCCAAATTTTACATATTTGACTTAGATAGTTGTTTATATATTGTCATAGTTCTTTCGTCACACACTCTGTGACCTCTTCAGTGACTGGGGATTCTTTTCTTTCACTGAAGAGGTCACAGAGTGTGTGACGAAAGAACTATGACAATATATAAACAACTATCTGGTTGTGGAACCAACCAACCAACCAGAAATTTATAAATTTATAAATTTATTATAATAAATTGAAGTGAAACAACTGGTGCGTGTGTTTCCTATTGGCAACATGACCCTCCCAAAGTATAACAATATCGGTTTCAACACACGATTTCAGATAAAGAATCTTGCTAAAGAAATTCAGAAACGAAATATATATATATATATATATATATATTTTTTATTTTATTTTATTTTATATATATATATATATATTATAGTAGAATAATCGAGTATCGAAAAATCGGCGCACGAGTTCACGATAAACAAAATTCGACATGAGTGGCAGAGAGCTCAATAATTCAGATAAATCAGAGCTATAACTATCGTAAAATACCAACACACAAAGATTATGTCTAAAATCACCCATACGACCGAAAAATTACGATCAGGAAGATTCGGGTCACTCAGATAAAATATCAATAAATCAATAAATCATATGAATGTAAAAAGCTTACCCGGACCCACTAGAAAGATGGTAAATCTAGCTTCTTGGGTTTCTGTAATTCCTTAAACCACCCCCTATCAGCCCACATAAAAATATATAAGACTTCTAGAGAGCGGCGGACGGGAATACTTTATCAACGGGCTTTGTCCAGACGAATAAAAAAGCCAACCCTAGTTGAGACGCACATGGTATCAAGCAAGAGAGATAACCTCTATATCCGCGAAAGATATTCGGGAATGTGGGAAATCACATATCGAATAAGAGTGCTCAATAGACATGTTAAAATAAACAGGAGCTATTCATCATTTAATAGAATCGACAAAAAATGAACAATAAAATTAACTGGTCAATAGCTAAGTCTAGAGCTAAATATAGTAGAATAATCGAGTATCGAAAAATCGGCGCACGAGTTCACGATAAACAAAATTCGACATGAGTGGCAGGGGGCTCAATAATTCAGATAAATCAGAGCTATAACTATCGTTAAAATACCAACACATATTATATATAAATCTCTATCTTGTTATAAGAATGTACTGGCCTGTAGTGTATGTGGTGGTGGATGTGATGATGAGATATTGGTGACGGTCGCTGGCTGGGTGGGCTGTAGTGTGGTGGTGGCGGGTTGGCCTTGGCCTGTAGTGTATGTGGGGTCGATGTGATGATAAGATGGTGGTTATGGTCGCTGGCTGGAGTGGGCTGTGGTGTGAGGTTAGTGGGTTGTCGGTAGACGGGTTGGCGTGTGTGGGGTGTGGTCGTGGTGTTGTTGTTTATGGTAGTGGCGTTTGTGGTGGTGTGGTAGATGTGTTGGTGGTGTCGAGTACTTGAGGAGATACATACCTAGACACTCTTAGTCTGACAAATACGTTGTATCTATATACATATATGTATACATGCGCATATATACTGATATATATACACAGGAACTCCCCCCCCACACACACACACACCCGCGCCCACACATATCCACACACACACATATATATATCTCCATATGCATATATACACACATGTATGTGCATGCTCTCGTATGGATATATATAGGGAGAGTGGGGGAGTATCGGTGGGTGTGACGTAGGACAAAGATGGAGGGAAGGTGAGAGCCAATGGAGATGGTGTTATACATATAGACATACACATATATATACACACATACGGATATGCGCACATACACGTACACACACGTATACATAAACATACACACACGTATACACACACAAACACATATATGTATATACGCACACACACACATATATATATATAGAGAGAGAGAGAGATTTGAGTTTATGTTGGTTGTATACCAACACCTCAGTATGCAGGCTGGAGCACTCGACGAAGTGCGCAGGTTGGTTTGGTTACTCCGGAGTAGTGTAAAATAAAGTTAAATAAAAGTCAAATGATTAAAATTTAGCTTCGTTTATTACTGCTATATATATTTCAGTGACAGCCATCTTTGGCTGTGACCTCTTCTATATATATGACCTCTTTTATATATATATATATATATATATATATATATATATATATATATATATATATATATATATATATATATATATATATATATGCATACACGCACGCATATGTATACGCACGTATATGTAAAAAATACCTACACACAGACACACACACCTGCGTTGGTTCGAGGGGGAGGTATGTGTTGGCGGTGTTGATGAAGTATGGGGTTGTGTCTTGTGTTGGTGGTGGTGGAGTTGTGAGCGACAAAAATATACAGGATCGAATAGAACGATGGGTTACTGTCAAGGAGATAAAGCCATACTCTGCAACCCCAATAAGGACTCCGACTATCGTTCACGTTTGCGTAGCAATAGAGACAAAAAAAATAACGCCAATAGATTACTTGGAACCCCTATGACACATACGCCTGACCAAAACACACACAAACTACCACCCGACCTCACTAAACACCGCAGAAACCGAAGTAGACCTGCCACATGGTACAACGCCCCGTATTCTATACACGTCGCCACCAATATACCGGGAACCTTCTTCGGGGCTCTCGAACAATCTTTTCCACGCACACATAAATACCACAAGCTCTTCAATAGACACACTGTAAAATTCTCTTTCTCCACAGCACCAAACCTAGGCCACGCAATAGCACACACTAATAGGACAAAAATACGAAAACACATGGTTGCCCCACAACAAACCACCACCACAACCCAGAACGAAACCACACACACAACACAACACATTAACCCACACACCAGACCCACACCGCATGACACCAACCGCCAACGTGCCACCACACCGGTTACACCCAACTGCAACTGCAAAAAACCGGCCGAATGCCCACTAAACGAGGAGTGCCTCGTTAAAATCATTGTTTACCGGTGTGATCTCACAGCCGGCAATAAGGAGTACTCATATATAGGTACGACATCCACTACGTTTAAGGAGCGCTGGTATAACCACAGAAGATCCTTTAAACATAGGCTGAAACGATCCCAAACCAGACTGGACGATTTGATCTGGGACCTCAAGGACAGGAATATCGAACCCCAGATCTCGTGGTCAGTGAAAAGACGCGTGGCACAACTCCCCACTGCAGGTTATGCCTGGCTGAGGCGGCGGAAATAATTAAATTAAAATCTGCCATAAACTATAAGTCGGACATAATTGTCAATTGCAGACACTCCAGGCTGAACACTTTTTCCGCACAAACATTCGGGGGAGGGCCGCGCACTAACCATGACCCAGCATAATAATAACCACCTCTGCCTCGTCTCACCATCGCCCATCTCAGCGAATTTATTTTATTGTATTGCATGTAACCATTTGTAAGCCCGTATTTTGTATATCATGCCGCATACATCACCCCCACCAAAAAATCACATCGCCATACACCCCTCATCCTTGCAACATTGTGTTCTATCTGCCATCTCTGTCAGGTTTTAACTTGCAAACCATAGTAACATACGATAATATCACCCCATCGCCACCACCACCACCACCACCACCGCACACATCGTTATATGTTTACCATCCCACACCCGCAACCTTACTCCCCCATGTTCCCTCTGTCTACCCTAACCTACAACCCCACACTAAATTCGACGCTGTAAATGTACTGTCACACACACCACCACCGCCACCACTAGATACATCCACATACTTCAACAATCATTAACATCATTAACATGATCAACTCATATCATCCCTCACTCCCAGATCGACTGTGTTATATCCGCCCCCGTCTGCCTTACCCTGTAACCCACCGTAACTTCGGATCATGTAATCATTTTGTCGAACATATCACCTCAGCACCACCACCACCACCATGACCACAACACACATCGCTATATGTCCGTAAAAAAATTTTCCTCGCGTTCCCTATGTCACCTTTTAACCTGTAACCCATCGGACTATTCGATCCTGTATATTTTTGTCGCTCACAACTCCACCACCACAAACCACAACTCCATACTTCATCAACACCGCCAACACATACCTCCCCTCTCGAACCAACGCAGGTGTGTGTGTGTCTGTGTGTAGGTATTTTTTACATATACGTGCGTATACATATGCGTGTATGCATATATATATATATATATAATTAAGTTAAAAATGTACATCTACATATGCATACTGAAATACTAGTGTGTATATGAATACACACACGTATACATATGCAGATGTAACAAGTCTTTCACTGGTTGCTTTACTGTGAGCAACCCAGCTATTCTGTATGTAAACACACAGACAAACCGGTTTTTAGAGTCATACTGGTTTTCGAGGAAACACCTTCCCTCTATTCTCCAGAAAGCCAGACAAGGAATATTGAACTAGTTTCGTTGTTGTTACAACTCATCAGCAATATTTACCTATCTACCGGCTTTTCTGGAGAATTGTAAAAGCACATATCGTTATATGCTTTTTCTATGAAAATTAGTAGTGGGCAGACTAATTTGCATAGAGTGTGAGTACGCACCGGTTCAGCGGAGACGATAAAAACAAATAACGAAACGAAATTAAATTTCGTTTCGTTTGTAACTCACTTTTGTATGACTGACGCTTAAACAATTAAGTTAAAAATGTACATCTACATATGCATACTGAAATACTAGTGTGTATATGAATACACACACGTATACATATGCAGATGTAACAAGTCTTTCACTGGTTGCTTTACTGTGAGCAACCCAGCTATTATGTATGTAAACACACAGACAAACCGGTTTTTAGAGTCATACTGGTTTTCGAGGAAACACCTTCCCTCTATTCTCCTGAAAGCCAGACAAGGTGTTTCCTCGAAAACCAGTATGACTCTAAAAACCGGTTTGTCTGTGTGTTTACATACAGAATAGCTGGGTTGCTCACAGTAAAGCAACCAGTGAAAGACTTGTTACATCTGCATATGTATACGTGTGTGTATTCATATACACACTAGTATTTCAGTATGCATATGTAGATGTACATTTTTAACTTAATTGTTTAAGCGTCAGTCATACAAAAGTGAGTTACAAACGAAACGAAATTTAATTTCGTTTCGTTATTTGTTTTTATCGTCTCCGCTGAACCGGTGCGTACTCACACTCTATGCAAATTAGTCTGCCCACTACTAATTTTCATAGAAAAAGCATATAACGATATGTGCTTTTACAATTCTCCAGAAAGGCCGGTAGATAGGTAAATATTGCTGATGAGTTGTAACAACAACGAAACTAGTTCAATATTCCTTGTCTGGCTTTCTGGAGAATAGAGGGAAGGTGTTTCCTCGAAAACCAGTATGACTCTAAAAACCGGTTTGTCTGTGTGTTTACATACAGAATAGCTGGGTTGCTCACAGTAAAGCAACCAGTGAAAGACTTGTTACATCTGCATATGTATACGTGTGTGTATTCATATACACACTAGTATTTCAGTATGCATATGTAGATGTACATTTTTAACTTAATTGTTTAAGCGTCAGTCATACAAAAGTGAGTTACAAACGAAACGAAATTTAATTTCGTTTCGTTATTTGTTTTTATATATATATATATATAAATGAAAGGTATAGAAATTGTTTTAGCGATAAGCTAACAGTATTCCATAACATATATATATATATATAGTGACGAAACATAAGTCAATTGCATGAACTCATAATCCTTTATTTACTGCTATATATATTTCGATGATAGCCATTGAATGGCTATGACCTCATCAGACAGTTAGTCAGTTCTTAGATATGCCAGCTCTGTGTGTATAGTGTTGATGGTATCAGAGCCTTGGGACATATGAGCTTGTTAGGAATAATTTGATGTCGGCAGGAATAGTTTTGATTCTCATTGGTCAGTTTGTAGATGGTAGTAGGTGGTATTTGACCTCAAAGATGCAGGAGGTTCTGTAAGGTTCAAACCATCAGGCAAGATGACAATAGTTCCACATGACTGATTTTCACAAAAAGGCATTCTTGGTCAGATATATTTTCAAATAAGGTTAATAGTATGAAATAGATACTACAGGTCATTCTTAAATTGAGGAATTAATGTGGAGTGGTGCTACTGAAAATTATGGTTGGAGTAGAAAGTTTACAAATAAAAAGGCTTATGTAGGTTGGCTTGCACTACACTCACACCCACCTCGACAGACACACACACACATCCGCACATACAAAAGGTGGGGTGGTAATACTTAATATAATGGTTAGAGTCCAATACTTAGATAGTTTAGAAAAAATATATATATATGTGTGTGTATATATACATGTATGTGTATGTATGTGTGTGTATGTGTGTGTATACGTGTGTGTGTGTGTATGTGTATGTTTATGTATACGCGTGTGTACGTGTATGTGCGCATATCTGTATGTGTATATATATGTGTATGTCTATATGTATAACACCATCTCCATTGGCTCTCACCTTCCCTCCATCTTTGTCCTACGCCACCACCACTGATACTCCCCCACTCTCCCTATATATAACCACACGCGCGCATGCACATACATGTGTATATATATGCATATGGAGATATATATATATGTGTGTGTGGATATGTGTGGGCGCGGGTGTGTGGGGGGGTCGTGTGTATATATATCAGTATATATGCGCATGTATGGTGGCTGCCAACTCGTTTTCGAGTACGGCCACTACTTTATATCCATGTAGGAGAACCCCTACCGATGCGCTGAACGAGTGTGACTTTTTAGTCCAGCCAGTGACTTGAAAACTCTGGTACAAACACTACACTTGTGACAATTATTGACACATAGTGCTTTGCCCTTGGTACCATGTGACGACAAGTGCAGAGAGATCTCCAGATATAAAGCAATGCCTGTATACATATATGTATATAGATACAACGTATTTGTCAGACTAAGAGTGTCTAGGTATGTATCTCCCCAAGGACTAGACACCACCAACACATCCACCACACCACCACAAACGCTACTACCATAAACAACAACACCACGACCACACCCCACACACGCCAACCCGTCTACCGACAGCCCACTAACTTCACACCACAGCCCATCCCAGTAACCGACCATAACCACCATCTTATCATCACATCGACCCCACATACACTACAGGCCAAGGCCAACCCGCCACCACCACAGCCCACCCAGCCAGCGACCGTCACCAATATCTCATCATCACATCCACCACTACATACACTACAGGCCAGTACATCCCTTTGATCCTTCCCACCAATCAAAACAACTCATTTTGTCAACCTCTTGAAATTCTGGCTTTACCACATAGCATGTATTTCATTTTCTTATAGCATTTTAAAGGGTCCGTCAAGCCGCCGATTATTGAGTCGGGTAGGATCGATACAGATCGAACCTTGAGTTGATCAGTGGCGAAACGCGCGTCACCTACCAATAAATGCAATGAAGGAGTAATCAATCGTCCATGTTATCCTTTCAATATATATATATATATATATATATATATATATATATATATATATATATATATATATAAGTATGTATGTATGTATACGTACATACATATATGTATACAGACGTGCAATAGTATGTATATATATACATACATGCACACATATATATATATGCACGTATCGGTTTACCGAACATTTATTATAATGCTCGGTTTGTTTGTTTGTAAGCAAACAAACAGCCCGAATTACGCCGTACAGTGTTTAGGCAATCACGTCACCTTTTTGTTCAACACTGACACAGGAACGATGTGTCAGTGCCGGTGTTCAACAAAAAGGTGACGTGGTTGCCTAAACACTGTACAGCGTAATTCGGGCTGTTTGTTTACAAACAAACAAACCGAGCATTATAATAAATGTTCGGTAAACCGATACGTGCATATATATATATATATATGTGTGCATGTATGTATATATATACATACTACTGTACGTCTGTATACATATATGTATGTACGTTTACATACATACATACTTACATTTAAGAAAGTGCCGTATTAAGAGTGAGAAATGAAATTTCGTTTCATTCTATTCCATTTATATATATATATATATATATATATATATATATATATATATATATATATAGTGTGTGTGTGTAACGTTTATCGAAATATTTACTTTTGCGTTCACAGATTAATATTTCTAGTTTCAGAAGATCCCGTTAAGGGTGAAAACAGCGATTCTTTGCTTAAACTTTAATCTGTTATTTTAATATATATATATATATATATATATATATATATATATATATATATATATATATATATATATATATAATTATATATTCGTGTACAGATATTTTTGCATACACAATAACAAAATATAAACAAAAGTATTTATTTCACGATAAAGTATTGATTTTCTTCGCACGGAAAAAAAACCCTGGTAATCTACGTCGAATGTTTTTTATAAGCACAAAATGTAGACACCATCCGGAGGCCGAGGTATTCTGTACTTCTCTGTACTGTTTCAGAAAGGGGGGATAACACATGCCAATCTATGTTTAGAATCCCGTGCAACGCCGGGCCATTCTGCTAGTATTTACTATAACAACATGGCCAGTATTTCAGTGAAATGTATCTTTACCAAACACATATCTTTAAACTATACACATCTCAAAAACATTACATCTAAAACTGAGAAAATTCCATGGTTACACCCAACGTATACATCTATATACGAACTCCAATATAAAACTTCATGAATGAAAATTACCTAATTTAATCACGTGCTTTACATTACATTTTACATAACATATATCCAGTTTATCACCACATTTC
Source organism: Eledone cirrhosa (assembly GCA_964016885.1). Classification (NCBI taxonomy): domain Eukaryota; kingdom Metazoa; phylum Mollusca; class Cephalopoda; order Octopoda; family Eledonidae; genus Eledone; species Eledone cirrhosa. Next base: position 263,435,431 of record OZ024743.1, on the reverse strand, counting down.
TCTCTACCATATAGGATACCATTTTTTATTTATTTAAACATTTAAACACTTGTAACGTGCTTTTACATTCTACATGAAATATGCTTGTTTCAGTTATAATATAACTCTTACCTCATACATGCTTTTATTAATTGTATTGACCTTTGCATTATATACCCTTAACATTAATTGATTTCCAACACTATGATATCTTTTATCTATCTTATCTTACATCTTTTTTTTTGCTTGTACCTTTTGCACATGTATTACCTTAAACAATATCTTTTTATACATAATATGCTTAATTTTTTAACTTTTCACCATTGCTCCTTATACTGTGTTTTCTGAAGCATAACATTCTTTTTTAACTCCCGATTTTCTACATGATGTCACTGACACTGACAATAGTTATGTATCTACCTAAATGTTCTGAAAACCAGGATTTTAATCACCTGTTTAAACATTCTCTATCATGCGATGATTCCAGCAACAATTATCAGCAAATAAATGTATTAAACTAAGATTTGATTGTTTTAATATTTTATATATATATATATATATATATATATGTGTGTGTGTGTGTGTGTGTGTGCGTGTGTGTGTGTGTGTGTGTGTGTGTGTGTGTGTGTGTGTGTGTAATAAACAAAATAAGGCAATTAAACCCTATACCAAAGGTAAATTCTAATAAGCGATTTCAGACGTCTGTGTCGAGCTCGTCTGTCTTCGTGAAATCTTGGGAATAATTGTCTTATGTTGTTTATTACATAACTAAATAGGTCTGTAGCTTACATAGAACACTCCTTTCCTTTACCCTTCCTACGGAAATACTTCATATATATCTATATATATTTTAGTCCATTGAGCGCTTGCCGCTAATCTCGAAGATTGCGTTTCGTTTTGTTTTTTGGCCACCACCGATATACGATCTCGCTGAAATTATATTTGTATTAATCTCCCGGACCTAGCAATTAATTAGTTAATTCAATTAGACAATTCTATTGACTAATTAATTTCTTAAGTTTATTTAAAAACAACCCGGTCGAGTGCTTACTTCGATTTGTGCAGTTTTTTGCAATTTTTGCAATACATTTACACATTTTGAATGCATCCGCCAAAAACCGGGATTATCTCCCTTGCAGGGTAAACACGTGGGTTAGTCACTCTACCATTACTACTGCATTGGAACCCGCTGGTCGGCTGAGAACAAAATAACTGTTGACGAAATGGCTGCCTTGTTCGATCGTTATACCAAAAGCTTACAACGAAATCAGGCAGTATAATTGAATGAGGAGTCACAGAAACCTCCCAATGGATTCTACTAACAATTTCCAGGAGGTCCAGGTAAATTATTTTGTTAACCTGTTTAGCTTGCTTCGTTATTTTGGCTCCGGTGGCTGATGACTTCACGACCACTGTTTTCATTTTGTCTGGCTTCTAAAACGTATGTTAATTGCTGTGGTCTTCTTTTAGTCCATTGAGCGCTTGCCGCATATCTCGAAGATATGTTTTTGGCCACCGCCGATATACGATATCGCTGAAATTATATTTGTATATATATATATATATATATATATATATATATAAACTCCACCAACATGCTAAAATAGAACATAAGCGTAAATTAGAGAACATAGTAATAAAAATAGAATCTACACACAGAAAAGACGCAATGTTTAGACAAATCACAGAGGCAATAAACATAAATGAACTCCAACCAAAATTAAATAGAAAACATGAATGGAATAGCAACATCACAACTTACAATTAAGGACAAAATGAAAACACACACACACACATAGAACAAACAACCAGCCAGTAACATGTAAATAAACAAATAAATAAACAAATATAAACACACACAGACACCCGGATGTAACACATGCGCAAACTAAGCACACAACACACACAAAAACAAGATGGCGTAGGACAGAACAAAGTAGAGGCACAAAAACAAAGAAAAGAATCCCCAATCACTGAAGAGGTCACAGAATGTGTGACGAAAGAACTTTTTCAATATATGAACAACCGTCCGGTTGTGGAACCAACCAAACAACCGAAAATTTATAAATTCTTAAATTTATAAATTTAATTTATAATAAATTGGAGTGAAAGCGATTGGTGCGTGTGTTTCTTATTGGCAACATGACCCTCCCAAAGCATAACAATATCGGTCTCAACACACGTTTTCAGATAAAGAATCTTGCTAAACAAATTCAAAAACGATATATATATATATATATATATATATATATATATATATATATATATATATATATATATATATATATATATATATATATATATATATATATATTACAAAATAACAGGAGGCTGGACTGGTGTAATTGCTTAAAAGGTTTATCATACTATGATCATTTCAATGACTGGGTTCAGTATGAATCCGGTGACATCATCAGGTATTCGAAATATAACAAAGGAATATAATAGAGAAAATCCATGGGGCTGAAAATCAGAGACATGAGGACGACCGAACATTTAGCAGCTTCTACCCCGGTCGGCCGCCCTCAAGTGGTGATTATTAAGCCTACTTATGACCATCTGGTGAGGGGCGTAGGCTTATATTGTACTACTACCAACCCGTCAAAGACAGGGCCAGCGTTGAGAAGGTTACAATCAAGTAGCTCATGCGTGCTAGAAAGTGCCGCGAAAAATATTTTATCAAAGAACATATATCTTTAACAAAGCTATATATCGTAATATATAGTGGGCGTCTGCATGGTATAATGTATGGACAAAAATTACGATTAACAATTAGAAACGTTAAATTTATATTTAGGTTTAAAGTTCTGAAATTTAGTTAAAGAATTTACAGACGGAGGCTTTTATGAAAAAGTTTAAGTGTATTATAGATAGTCACGATGAAGTTTCAGGGTAGGATATAGAGAAAAGATTAAGTCAATGCTTAGCGGTCAATAACCAGCGACGTTGCGGACCCCCGGCCAGCCCGGGGCCCAACGGCGTGTCACCCGTTCCGAGTATTATCGTCTAGCGAAATAAATGGAAATTTATTTTTCCGAATACATACATATACATACACAAAGACGCCTAAAGAGAGACGCATATCTGTATGTATATGTGTGCGTGTA
>OZ024743.1:263422345-263429845 GCA_964016885.1 Eledone cirrhosa | reverse complement strand
ATATGGCTGGATGCAATGATGCCAGATGTGGACTACTGCTGGCTCATAGCTGGCTTCATCGATCCAGTGAATGACAACGGGATTTCCATTGAGAAAACCACAGGCAATGCGTTCAGTGGAACAGGTATAGAGCTGGTAGTGCAAATGAAGCCTGAACGCATCGCTCAAATACCCGACAGAATCTTATTAGAGGGCCACGGGTATATAAACATTAGCGTGGAGGGGAGAAGGCCATCCTGTCATATCTGTGCAGGCAGAGGGCACCTGAAGGCCGCTTGTCTCCAACTCAACAAAAAGAAAACCCTGCTACCAACACCAGCTCCACCACCACCACCACAACAGATAAACAAACAACAAAACTCAGTCCCACCCAACCCGTCCCTCAGTAAAACTACACCACCACCAAAACACAAACAGTCACAACACATTACCCCAAAACAAAATATAGGCCCACCCAACCCCTCACTCAATAAAACAACACAACCACCGCAGACACAACACACAACACAGTCTAACATAGTGACATCCATCTCCCCCACAAAGAAAACCAAGACGGAAACATTACCAGCAAACATACCTCTTCCCTCCAACACTGAAGATAACCCAACGAATTCGGGCCTGGGCTCGACTTGGAAGCAAGCAAAGCTTCTAAATGACCTCAGGTCATGTGGTATAAATATAATGGTTATCTGTGAGACTCGGATCAGCGTCGTGCGGCAGCTGGCCCCTACCTTCGATGACTTTGAGGTGCATGCATCTCTCTGTCAACCTGGGGGTGAGGGTGGGGTTGTCGTACTGCTGCAAAAACACCTGGGTCTTGCCGTACAGGTTGTGCACTCGGACCCGGAGGGTCGTTTGTTGGTGCTAGACGTTGGCAGTAGTGAAGGTGCAGCCTTAAGACTGGTCGCCGTCTACTCCCCTTTCGGAGCTGAACGGCCCGACTTCTTCCAGCGTTTAGAGACTTTTCTGGGAACGTCGCATTCCCTGCTTCTAGCGGGGGATTGGAATGACATCCTAGATGCACGTTGGGACTATGTAGGAGCATTTCCTAATAGAGGGGGGTGTAACAGCCTCAAGGGGTTACTCGACCGTTTTAACTTGGTCGATAGATATCGACTAGATGTTCCAACTGTGCCTACCTGGACTTGGAGAAACCACAGTGGTCAATCTAGATCGTACTTAGATAGATTCTTAGTTAGAAGTAAGGATAGGGACATATTAAGCTGTCCAGAAATGCGCACGGTTGGCTACACGGATCACAAATTAGTGACCTGCGTAGTTAATCTCGAGAAAACACATAAACAGGGTCCCGGTTACTGGAAACTTAATTTGTCTTTACCGGCAAAAGAGACTTACAGAAACCGGATTAGCAGATTAGTTAAGGAGAGGTTTACGGGTGCAATCGTCAACAACCGATGGTGGGCATCTCTCAAAAGAGAGATTAAAACAGAATCAATAAGTTATAGCAAGATGTTAGCTGCCGATAGGAATAGAAACGAGAAAGAATTAACAGGTAAATTAGAAGAGGCAATCAAGAGCGAAGATGTGGCCAGAGTGCTGGCATCGAGGACGGCCTTGAACCAGTTTTTCGATGCAAAGCACGAAGGCTGCGTCATTCGAAGATGCGCTGAGCCAATGCAGCAGACGCAAATCTCCAGGTCTCGATGGTATACCTTACGAACTTTATTTAGCAATGCCGGTCTTCTTCTCCGAACTCCTCGAAGCGGTCTACTTCAATTGGCAGCAGAACGGGAGAATTCCTTGTTCTGTAGCCAAGGGCGTAGTCACGCTGGTGAGGAAGGACGAGAACAAGGGAGATAGTATAAATAATTTTCGGCCCATAACCCTGCTAAACACAGAGTTAAAGGTTTTGGCCAAGGTGTTAGCAAAGAGGTTGGCGCTTGTCGTGGGTGGCCTGGTGGGAGATGCGCAGACATGTGCTATCCCATCCAGGTCCATTCACGATAACCTCCACCTCATGCGATACATCATAGAGAGTGTTGGCAACAAACCCGGCTTCGGTGGGGCCCTGATCAACTTGGATCAGTCTAAGGCCTTCGATAGGGTCGACCATGGTTACCTGGATGCGGTGCTAGCGGCGGCTGGGTTCGGTCCTGTTTTCAGAGGCTGGATCACTGCCTTACATAGCAACCACATCTGTTCTAGGATCAAGGTGAACGGCTACCTTTCGAAGCCGTTCGAAATCACACGATCCATTCGACAGGGGTGCCCTCTCTCCTCCCTTCTGTACGTATTGACTCTGGAGCCTTTACTGAGGAAGTTGGAGTTGTTGCAGGGTATCCCCCTGGAACCAGGATTGAGCAAAGCGGTGTCGGCCTACGCCGATGACGTAACAGTAATGGCATCGACCGACTCGGAGATCGAGGCGATCGGTACCTTACTGGAGGATTACGAAAGGTTGTCAGGAGCAAAACTGAACCGGGAAAAATCCATCGGGCTGCAACTCGGAACGTGGAGAGGCAGACCGATGCCTCCCGACGGTGTCGTCGGACACTGGACGGAGGGCCCGGTAAAGTTGCTTGGGGTCTGGTTTGTACCGGACCTCTAGGTGGAAAAGAACTGGAACGAGGTTACGAACAAGGTGTTTGCACTAACCCAGAAATGGGCCAAGTGTAAGCTGTCCCTAAAAGGCCGGGCGGAGGTGGCAAACATTTACATAGCGTCCGTCACTTACTACCGCCTGACTGTCGTGCCTTGCCCTAAGGAAACACTCACCACCATGGAACGCGTGCTCTTCCAATTTCTTTGGAAGAAACGCCCTCCTATGGTGAGAAGATCCATCTGCTGCCAACAACCTTCGAAAGGAGGGCTGGGGATGCCGTGGTTCATGATGCGTAGGCACGCATTAAGGCTACGGCACCTACAGGTATTCCTCACTGGTCAACCGGTGTGGGCTCCGTTCGTGAAACGAGCCTTTCCGAGACTCGTCTCGCTCACCGAGCTACAGTCCTGGGTCAAGCAAAGATCCGGAAAACTGGGAGACTGGCACACTGAGTGTGCTCAGGCGCTCAGGGCTCTCTGGCAAGCGGGCGAGGCCATCGGTGGAGAATCCACCTCATCATTCTATAGAGGGCTGGTGGCTAGCAGGGGCGATGACACCCTTGGAGAGTCGCTGGACATGGAAGAAGATGAACTGGCCAGCCTGTTCGGTAGGACTTTCGGCCCAGGACCAATGGACAACTTCCAGAAGTCACTGGCCTGGCAGTGCTACCGAGGGGCTCTACCCGTACGAGAGAGGCTCTACAGACACGGGCGCCCGGGCAGGGATCCCTCAAAAAAGATTTGCCCTAGATGCGTGCGTCACGAAGAAACCGTTGCGCACGCATTGGTGCAATGTCCGGGCGTGGCTGATCTGTGGGGCTACGCCGAACGACTGCTGTCGCGGGTGGCGCCGATTCAGTTGACCGCCGAGTCCGTGATGACAATCAAACCGCCTCCCCTCTTCACAAAGGAAGCAAAGGCGGTTTTTCTGTGCGTAATAGCCATGTTGAAAGAGGTTGTTTGGTGGACACGATTGAAAGGTCTGAGGTCAGGCAACTGCCTCTCTGGCCATAGCCTGGTCTACTTCTTCCGATATCACTTCGGAAGAAGGATAAGAATGGAGAGAGAGGTGCTTGGCCACAGGCAGTTTTATGAAAGGTGGGTGATAGTGGCGAGAATGGCTCGTGTAAATGGGCCTTCTCTGTATACCATCCTGTAGGTAAAGAAGTAAAGGAGAGGGGAGCACCTTCTCCATGTGCTCCCCGGGCAAAGGATTGCACACTTTTTCGGGGGTGTGTGCAACCCCCATCACGTCCCCTCCCTTTTGAGGTTATTTTCGATTATTTTCATTTTATACCCTTTTTACTCGATTGTATGTAAACTCCCCCTTTGTATTTGTCCCTTCTTTTTATGCCTTTATGGTAAATAAAGAAATATATCTATTTATCTCTCTGGCACATCGAATGTGCTCAGGCGCTCACAGTCCTCTGGCAAACGGACCCGGCGATCAGTGGAGACTCCACTTCGACATTATATAGAGGGTTGATCCGCAGCAAGTGCGACGACGTGCTCGGAGAAACTCTAGGCGTAGAGAAGGACGAACTGGCCAGTCTGTTCGGTAGGACCTTCCACCCGGAACCAATGGACAACTTCCAAAAGTCTCTGGCCTGGCAGTGCTACCGAGCAGCTCTACCTGTTCGAGACAAGCTCTACAGACACGGGCGCCCGAGTAGGGACTCTTCGAAAAAGATCTGTCCGAGATGCGTGCGCGACGAGGAAATCGTCGCGCACGCATTTGTACACTACCCGGGCGTTACCGACCTGTGGGGCTATGTAGAACGACTATTGTCGCGAGTGGGACCAATCCAGTTGACCACCGAGTCCATTGTCATGATCAAACCACCACCCTCCTTCAAAAACGAGGGAGAGGCGGTTTTGCTATGTGTTATGGCCATGGTGAAAGAGGTTATATGGTGGACGAGGTTAAAAGGGTTGAGGTCAGACACCTTTCTCTCCGGCGAGCAACTGATTTGTTTTTTCAAATATCATTTTGGAGAAAGAATCAGGATGGAGAGAGAGGTGCTGTACCCCAGCAAATTTTATAAAAGGTGTGTGAATGTGGCAAAGATGACCTGAGTGGTTGGGCCTTCTCTCTATATAAGCCTGTAGGTTGAGGAAAAAGAGGAAGAGAGGAAGGGAGTACTCACTTTTGGTGCTGCTGGAGATGAGGGTTGTACATTTTTTCGGGGTGTATACAACCCCTGTGTAACGCCTCCCCTCTATTAGGGATTTCAATTGTTATTTGTTATTTTATTAATAGTTTTATTTTCATATACCTGTATGTAAACTCCCCATTTGTATTTGTCCCCTTCTTCTGTGCCCTTGTGGCTAATAAAGAAATTTATCTATTTATCTCTCTGTCTATCAATAAACAACTTGTTTGGATATCTATATTCTTGTCTATCGATTAACTATCGAATTATGTGTGTATGTATATGTGTGGGTGTGTATGTATATGTGTAGTGGACGAGCGCGTGTGTGTATGTATATGTGTACGTGGACGAGCGCGTGTATGTATGTATATGTGGACAAGCGCGCATGTGTATAAGTGTGAATAATGTTTATTTCTGTACACCTGTATAAGTCGGTGTAAACATTTTAAAGTTGTTTATAGCAATAAAATATGTATTTCTCAGAAAATATATTAACACAATCGTTTGATAAATAGAGATCGAGGAACTGATAAACAAAAATTGTTTGGTACAATATCCTTGGCTAAAAGCCATAAAGATGCTGCTGAATTGCTTAAACCAATAAGGACACTAATCACACTTCTCTGTCTATCCACTTACATCTTTTACCACATAAATATCTATGTAATTCTGACTGCCTGTTCGTAGTTTGTTTTCATCAATTAATCTGTCTATTCATACATATATTACTGTTTATTCATTGAGAATGTTCATGAAATTAATTAAAAATCAGTTGGATCTGTAGTCAACGGGTATGTTCTATGGGGCTATGAACAATAACAATGTTAAACAGACCGAGTTCTTTAACATAATATAATATATTTAATCTGATTGGTATTAATCAGACCTCGTTTTTATATGGTTTAATATAGTATGAAACCAGGCGATACACAACATATTGTGTTGTGTCTTATTGTTATTATTATTTTGGCAGTATCGGTAGAGGGTCGGGCGTCATGCTTTGACGCATAAAGTTACGGACCTTTCCATTTTGAGTTCAAATCCCACCGAGGTCAACTTTGCCTTTCATCCTTAAATAAAGTACCAGTAATGTACTGGGTATTTGCTGGCCTTGTGCCAAAAGTAGAAACAATTATTATTTATACGTGGCGGTGGATTGGCAGTATCGGTAGAGGGTCGGACGCCATGCTTTCTAGCATTGTTACGTCCCTTTACGTACTGCGTTCAAATCCCGCCGAGGTTATCTTTGCCTTTCATCCTTACAGCATCGATAAAATAAAGTTTCAGTAATACACTAGGATAATTGCTGGCCTTGTGCCAAAAGCAGAAATTATTATTATTTATACGTGGATTGGCAGTATCGAGTAAGAGCCGTGGATTGGCAGTATCCGTAGAGCGTCAGGCACAATGCTTTGCGACCCTTTACTTACTGTGTTCAAATCCCGCCGAGGTTAAATTTCCCTTTCATCCTTACGGGGTCGATAAAGTAAAGTACCAGTAATGCACTGGAATAATTGCTGGCATTGTGCCAAAAGTTGAAACAATTATTATTTATACATAAATATATATATATATCCCATCTCCTTCCATTCAAATTAGAAGCTAGATTTTTAGCAAGTATAATGACAATACTCATCTTTTTCCATTTCTTCGGGGGTACTAAACCCCACTATCAGGCTAAAATTGGTTAAGTAAAAAATACTTCTATTTCTAATTTCAAACTCGCTCGCTGTTTCAAAACATACTTACTTATATATATATATATATATATATATATATATATATATATATATATTTATGTGTGTGTGTGTGTGTGTGTGTGTGTGTGTGTGTGTGTGTGTGTGTGTGTATAAAATCCTGACCGATAGAGATATGTAAAATCTATACCCCCTCTGCATCTCTTCATCCATTGAGTACTCCCAAGATTAGTGACCTCCTCGGTCACAGTACCACAAAATCTCTCTCTCTCTCTCTATATATATATATATATATATATATATATATATTCGAATGGGAAAGAGTAATTCCATCGATGCGCTTGCCCTCTCTCCGCGGTCAAGGCCTGCTGGCTCCAGTTGTGATGGGAAGGCAGTTGCGTCCAGGCTCCTTCTCAATATGTCGTTGAGAGCAGCCTGTCGGGGGGGGGGGGGGGGGGGCTGGCCTGCACTCTAGCGGCAAAATAGTGGGTGCAGGCCGAACTTGTCAACGACCGCCCCAGGAAGGCATTTATGTGGCTCACACACGGGAAGGCCGAGGTGTTGGGTTACTCGATGCGAGTGCGGTCATCATCTTTAAGGGTACCGTTTGATGAGAAGGGCACCGAATTGAGCCACGCACCGCTGTTTGGCTGTGAAGCGGAGCGGAGGCAGGCGAGGCAGTGTTCCTCCAAGCCAGACTCGATCCGCCTGAAAGAAGACCTATATATACATATATTTTTATATACATATATTTTTATATACATATATTTTTATATACATATATTTTTATATACATATATTTTTATATACATATATTTTTTTTATTTCTCATACTATCTTCTCATGAAAGATTAGCGTTCGAAGAGTTAATACTCTTTCCCTACCATATCACGCGTTAAACTAATATATATCGTTTTTGTACTGTATTGTTTGCTTTGGTGTTTTCCAATTAATTTCGTGTGCATATATACATACACATGCACATATGTGTAGCGAATTCTTACATTTACCTTCTTGATATGTGGCTCCTTCATAATGAACAATTTAGCGCTCAAAACTCCCGTTATCTAACAAACTAGCGGGCGTTT
>OZ024743.1:263414845-263417345 GCA_964016885.1 Eledone cirrhosa | reverse complement strand
CTGTCGAATTAAGTAACACCATGTCGTCTGCAAACTCTAGCCGACGGATTTTACACCCGCCAGTCATGATACCACTTCCAAACCGGCTGCGCATATCAATCCTGTTAATGTAAATAATGAACAGGAGAGGTGACAGTACGCACCCTTGGCAGAGTCCAACTCCCACATTGAGGCTTTTGATTTAGCACCATTTATCCACACACAAATACTTGGGAATTCGTATAGAGACATCACGGCAGCAAAAAGCTGACCTTCGATCCCACACTCCTACAGAACCTTCCGCAGCAGGTCCCGAGCGAGGAACGCGGTCATATGCCTTTTCAAGGCCGACAAAACAAGAATACACCTCTTGGCAATACTCCCACGATTTCTCCAATACCTGCCGTTGTGTGAATATTTGGTCGGCTGTGCTGCGTCCGGGGAGAAAACTACCTTGTTGCTCAGCTAGATTGGATTCAACAATCTCCCTACATCTCTTTACCAGACACTTAACATAGACTTTACCGGGGAGGCTTAACAAGATATCTCTGTAATTGGAATAATCTCTCTTGTCTCCCTTTTTGAAAATTGGGATTATCACCAATTGATAGATTGCCATGTATCTATTTATTTTACATGTCGAAATATTCAAACATTTTATATTCTATTTGTCGTTCCCCACACTTGCTACTGTATTTGAATATATAGAAAATACTGTCAGGTCCAACATGGCTTCAGCCAGACAAATAATATTACACTGTCATAAGAATAGTAAGTGAAACATACATGACGATTATTTGTAGTATTTTCAGTGAAGTCTATTTCTCTTCTTTTTCGTATTGCTTTTTTTTTTCATAATTTCATTATCAATGGTGCATCTCTGATAAATATATTTTAATTGCAACGAATTTATACCAACTTGTATAATATTGTATTCAGTATAAAACTCATACACATTCATGCATATACAATCTTATACATATCAACATTTTCCCCTGACGAACACACGCTTATATATATATGTGTGTGAGTATGCATGTGTGTGTGTGTGCATGTATTTGTGTGTTGTATTTAACACACGATTCTGTTCTACTTAGTCATATTATAAATTTTTATTTTTGTTATCTTTTTCTTGATATCGTATGAATTTCTAGCAGTATTGTTTTATTTTTTGTGTGTTTGTTTTTAGCAGTAAAGTTCCTGAATCTATCATCAATATTTCTTGACGTTCATAGTTACATCTTCAGGTTGTTGGCGTGTAGACATACGGGCGAGTTTTGAATTTTGACTGTCAGATTAATGTACCATCAGTCATGAATTTAAGATAGTGGACTCATACGAAAATATGAAAAATATAACTGGAACACAATTACGTTTCCAATACAATATGTCTAAAAGAGAATCTATTCCTCATATAGACAAGTATAAGAGTACACGGTAACATAGTAAAAACGAGAGATGTACAACATAATTGAGGACAAAATTAATCGAAATATAAATATACAGAACAACACAGGGAATAGAAAACCTACAAGGGGAAATTTTGCAGTTAAAGAATGATATCAATAAATCTGCAAGAAATATTTATTAAACGGTGTATACTCATCTCTTGGTAATTAGATTTTTTCGTGGCGATATAGACACAGCAATATAAACAAACTAAGCAAAGTCTATGAAGTTAAAATATCTCTTATCAAAGAGGAAGATCATTTTTTTCAAGCTCTCACCATAAACATACTAAAATTGTTTCTGCTGTCTATGTTTATTTTTGTATTGTGTTGTGTTATGAGTATTGCTTCTGTCATTCTATTTTGAGTGGAAAGATTAGTTTCTATAGTGTAAAGTTGTGTTGACTGCTAATATTTCCCTATCTAGATTTCTACAGTCAATTGCAATCGCTTCTTCTTGAAAGTGAACGGTGAACCGGCCGGAGAATAATGTACTTGTATGATATGTATAAGGACATAAGCATAGGGCAGTGGTTAAGCTGTTCGCTTTAAAATCATCAATTTCGGTCTCACAGTATGACACTGAGGGCGTATTCATTTTATCATATTCCGGATTTGCTCAATTTTTGTGGAACCTTGACGAATAGACTAGATTTGTAATTTCAGATTTTTCACTCAGTGTGTAACACTGACTCTGCATTAGACAACTAGGGTTACATGTGACTGCGGAATTATACAATAATTCAATGAGTAGGCAATTCAGAAAAACGAACAATTAGTAAACTCATTGGTGAAACCAACAGAGAATCCATTTACTTGTTTCTGTGTATGTGTTTTGATCTATATATCATACGGCATCCTCTAAGCGAGGATATGAGGCGTTACCAGAACATTTGTCGACACTGTGATTGCAATGTTCAAATCCCACCACCATCAACTGTACCTTTGATCATTTCAGGGTTGGTAAATAAAATGCCTTAGGTCGGGGCTATCATTAACGGCGTCCCTTAGAGCTAGCAACCTGTGTTCATAGAAAAGCAGATAAATATTTTCTACTGGAGGTGTCCGGGTTT
>OZ024743.1:263392345-263412345 GCA_964016885.1 Eledone cirrhosa | reverse complement strand
ATATATATATATAAACGGAAAAAATGAAACGAAATTTCATTTCCCACTCTTAGTACGGCTGTTACTTAAATATAAGTATGTACACGTACATACATATATGTATACCGACGTACAGTAGTATGTATATATATATACATACATGCACCCATATATATATGTACGTATGGATTCATCGAACATTTATAATAATGCTCGGTGTGTTTCTAAACAAACATCCCGTATTAAGCCGTAGAGTCTAGTAACCATCGTTGCTCGTTTGTTCAACACTGACAAAGGAACGCTGTACTAGTTTCAAGCTTATTAGCTATCGTCAGCAACGTATACCTTCCTGCCAGATTGTTGAACGTATATACTTACCTTATGCATATTAACGGCATATATACATATATATATGTGTGTGCAAATTGGGCTACTCAGCCGTTAATATGCATAAGGTAAGTATATACGTTCAACAATCTGTGTATATATATATATATACATACTACTGTACGTCTGTATACATATATGTATGTACGTGTACATACTTATATTTTTATATATATATATATATATATATATATATATATATATATATATATATCCGTGTATCTTGCACTCTCCCGCTCTTTCGCTGTAGCTCACTCACCTCGCCTCTCCTTTATCTCTCCTTTTCCTCCAGCAGTGTAATGTATTGAGGAAACCTGTTGACGCTATCTTCAATTTCACACTTGATCTCCCCAATCTGATGCTCGTTGATTCTCAACAACATTAACATTGAGACAGTGAAGATTCTTTAAGTTCATCTGTACCAAGATAAAGTTGCACTTTGCTACTTCAAGCACTCTAATGACCTAGCTCGTTATTTCAATTATTTTTATTATTATTAAAGAAACCATTATTATTATTATTACAATTAGGGCGATGGATTGGTAATATCGGTAGAGCGTCTGACAATGTGCTTTGTGGTATGTAGTTACGTCCCTTACGTCTGATTTCAAATCCTGCCGAGGTTAGCTTTGCCTGTTATCATTATGGGGTTGATAAAATAAAGTACCAGTCACGCACTGGGGTCGATTTAATCGACTTTCCCCTTCCCCCAAATTACTGGCCTTGTGCCTATATAAGAAGCCATTATTATTATTATTAAAGGCAGTGGATTGGCAGTATTGGTAGAGGGTCGGACGCCATGCTTTGACGCATAGAGTTGCGGCCCTTGCCATTCTGAGTTCAAATCCCGCCGAGGTTAACTTTGCCTTTCATCTTTACGGGGTCGATGAAATAAAGTACCAGTAATGCACTGGGTATTTGCTGGCCTTGTGTCAAAAGTAGAAACAATTATTGTTATTAAAGAAACCATTATTATTACGACCCTCGACCAGTCGGGCAATGTGATCGGTGGAAACTCCACCTTGGCGTTCTATAGAGGATTAGTAGAGGGGAAGAGCGACGACGTACTTGGGGGAACTCTAAGCGTCGACGAAAATCAACTAGCCAATCTTTTCGGAAGAACTTTCTGGCCAGGGCCTATGGACAATTTCCAGAAATCCCTGGCCTGGCAGTGCTACCGGGGAGCTTTGCCAGTTCGGGATAAACTCTACAGGCATGGAAGTGCCGTCAGCCGGGCATGTCCGAGATGCGTCCAGTGTCCGAGCATTGCTGACTTGTGGGTTTATGTCGAACACCTGCTGTCGCGTGTAGAACGGATCCGGCTCTCAGCTGAGTCCATCGTGAGGATTGCCCCGCCCTCTTCCTTTAGCCGGTAAGGGCAGGCAGTTTTTAACTGTCTGGTGGCCATGGCGAAAGAGATAGTATGGTGGACGCGTCTGAAAGGGCTGAAGACGAGCACTTAGCTCTTCGGTGATGCCCTAATTAACTTTTTCAAATTTCATTTGAAAAGGAAAATCAGGGTAGAGAGGGAAGTGCTCTCTTCCCAGCATTTTGTTGAAAGATGGGTGAGAGAGGCAAGAATGGCCCGAGTGAATGGGCCTACTCTGAGTATATGCCTGTAAACTGAAGGTGGAAAACTGGGAGAGGGCACTTGCTTTGGTGGTCAGGGTCACCGTGGCTTTTTTTAATGGGCTTTCTCCAAGATGGCCCTCGGAAGTCCCCCCCCCCCCCCACCCCTATTGGGGAATTTTTCATTGTTCTTTTTTTGTTACATCCTCTATTTTTTTGTTTTTTTACACGCAGAATTTCCCATTTGTACCGTCCTGTATTGTCCTGTACTGTCCTTAATGTCTACTTTGTGTAAACCCTTATGGTTAATAAAGAAAGCATTATTATTATTATTATTATTATTATTATTATTACAAAATTAGGGTGATGGATTGGTAATATAGGTAGAGCGTCTGACAATGTGCTTTGTGGTATGCAGTTACGTCCCTTACGTCTGAGTTCAAATCCTGCCGAGGTTAGCTTTGCCTATTATCCTTACGGGATCGTTAAAATAAAGTACCAGTAATGCACTAAGGTCGATTTAATTGACTTTCCTCTACCTCTTAACTACTTACCTTATGCCAATATTAGAAACAATTATTACTATTTATTTATTACTGTTACGATTTGCCTGCAACTCTTTCGGACCCTATAAAATAAAGTAGCTGTTTAGAGGTTGCTCGCTATAATCGGTGAAGGATGCTGGATTGACAAAATCCTTAAAAGTATTTGTACCGGCCCTTTACGTTCTTAGTTAAAATCCTGCTGAGCTAAATTTGCCTATCAACTTTCCGAGATCAATGATATAAAATAGCAGTAAAGTACGAATTGGCAGAGTCGTTAGATCGTAGGATAGAATGGTTTGTAGTATTCATTTCGGCTCTCTGCTCTTGAATTCAAATCCCGCCAAGGTCAACTTTGCCTTTCATCCATTCATAATCGATAAAAACATACCAGTCAAATACTGAGGTCGATTCTTCCTCTATATCTCTTTCTCACTTCCTTTCTCTCACTCTCTCTATTCTTCTCTAAAAGAACTCTACTATATTCAGGCCTGGAGAGGAGATGGGCTCTGCCAGGTTTATAAAATACCCTAGAAACGTTGTATGTCAATATGGCACCCCTACGACTCCTCGGGCGTTACGAGTCCCTACCATACCTTAATTCATTCGTATAACCTTGATTTTATGCTGGAGATCATCATTATAATTAATATTGTTGCAAAGTGGGAAATAATTGTTATAATCAATATTGTTACTGTGTTAGAAACCATGAGTAAAATATAAGAAACCGTTTCTACGTCCCAGTCTCCGTCAAGATTTACCTCAATGATTATAGACAATTTCTGCAGAAATCGTTAATCTGATAATTCAACAAAAAGATTGAGAAGCATTGCCGGTTCGAGGTACAATTTCACAAATATGCTGTCCGCAATACACACACACAACGCAAATTCGTCCTTCACGTATTCGTTCAGAACACTACTGAAATATTATGTCAAATAATTGTTGTTACGTGTAGGACAGATCCGACTGTTAACTGAGTTCATCGTGAAAAATCACTTCACCATCTGTTTTTACTCGAGGAAAGGTGGGCTGACATTCTCTCTTTTCTAGTTAAGACAATAGATGTAGTGTACGGAAATAATTAAATGGATTAAGAACAGAGGTTTCCCTCTTCAGTCAAACGCTCTTAGTTTTTTTCAAATCCCAACTGAAGAAGGCAAAACTAGAGAGGGTAGTGTTGTTCTCCAGTGATATTTTCGAAAGAAGGATGAGAGTCGTGACTTTGGCTTCATCGAGTGAGCCAGCACAAAATATGTGGTTGCAGGAAAGAGAACACACCTGATATAGGATAACTGACATTGATAGTTAGTAGTTAGAAGCATCCAATGTTTGTTAGGTTCTCTGTTTGGCCATATACTGCAATCCTTCATTAAGAGACGAGGGAGAGTAATTAATTATCTGCTGTAATTATTTGAGTCCTTGTTATTTATTTTTCCAGTTGGCAGAGAATTTGTTTGAACACATCACGAGACGTAGTCTTTTCTTAATTACTTCCCTGATAATTTGATCTTTAAATGTGAATTAAGTTGTCGTTATTAAATCACCTCTCCTGTTCATTATTTACATGAACAGGATTGACATGCGCAACCGGTTTGGAAGTGGTATCATAACTGGCAGGTGTAAAATCAGAAGGGTGGGAAATGGCAGACGATATGGTGTTACTTAACTCGACAGAAATTGATCTTCGATTTGTACTCGATAGGTTTGATGCCGAGTGCTGCAGGGCTAAAATGGAAATTAGTGCTGCGAAAACTGAGACACTTGTCCTCTCACGGAAGCCTGCGCAGTGCACTCTACATGTGAAAAGAATTCCACTGAAGCAGGTAGAAACGTTCAAGTATCTCGGGGCCAGGTTTACCAGTGATGGAAGGCAGGAGGTTGAATTAAGTGCAAAAATTACTGGATCTGGTGCAATAATGCGCCACTTTCAGCATTCGGTAATCAGAAGAAGGAGGTTAGGCGTTAAAGCGAAACTCACTATCTTCTATTTGGTATTCGTGGCAACCCTTACCTATGGTCATGAATCTTGGGTAATGATCGAAAGAATACGGTTGCGAATACAAGCGGCCGAAATGGGGTTCCTCCGAAGGGTCTTTGGAATAAAGTTACTCGACAGAGTGCGTAGCTCGTAGATCTGAGAGCTATTCAAGGTAGAGCCGCTTCTTCTCCAAATTAAGAGATAACAGCTCTGATACTATGGACATACGATTAGAATATCTCAGGAAAGAATCGCTAAACAGATTTGACGCTCAAAACCAATTTACAGTAGACCCAGGGGTAGACTCCGAGCAAGATGGTTGGATAACATCCATGAGCTTGGCTTGTTTTGCTTTGGGATCCAGCCAGATCAATTGGAATCTGTTGGTTCTGAAAGGATCCCCTGGAAGGAGTGTTTGAAGACTCTTCTTCCTCGACCCTCTCAGGAAGAAATAGGCGAGGAAGAAGAAGTTATTAAACAACCGTGACTATGTCTGCTGTGGAAGATTTCACAAGAACAATAATAAATTTGTATATATATTTCCCACTTCAACAATAATACCCTGTCTTTTTAAATGACCTGACTCACAACATCGTTCACTGTAGACCGTCTAATTCTTGAAACTTGATATTTGTACAACCATGTTTGAAGTTTTCAATGCGTTTATTAACCGCCGTCCGTAGCTGCAAACATTTATTTCCATAAAGTGCTGAAAGTTGTCGAAAGGATATGGGCCCCTGATACATCTTCAGACAGCAAAAAATGTATCACATTTATCTACACATCTTAGAAGTTGATAGAAAGTGAGAATGCAATGGTTAACCTAATAACAAGTTCAAACCAGTTTTTTAATTAACGTGTAATGACTGAGTATTCAACTGGTGTGTGCATTATCGGTACCTTTAACATAATTCTCTGGGAGAATCGGCATGGCACAATATGGTCTGTTAGATCTTTTGAATCACGAGAATAATCCAGAGAGATTGAGAAATAACTCCCAAGACTTTATTTATCGATCACGAAAGGATGAACGGCAAAGTTGTCGTTGGTAGGATTTGAAGTCAGAACACAAAGAGCCAGAGTTAATACTGCAATTAATCTATTCAAAGCTCTAAAGAGTCTGCCATTTCGTCGACTTAACAACAACAATAGCAATATAACAAACAATCAAACTTATAGTCTATGAAGACGTAATCTTAGCTGGCAGAGGTGTGCGTATATGTTCGGTAGGTTGTGTGGGTTTGTACATTAATCCTTTACTGTAGAAGATTAGTAACCAAAAACTAAGCAGTAGTATGGTAATAGATTGAATATTAAACATTAAAGCACTGACCCATAAAATTATTTCGTTGACGAGAGTTTATTGTGTAAACAAGGTGGAATGGATTGGAATGCAATGCTCTTATCTACTTAGGAAGATTTAAATCAAAACTGTCTCCACTTGGTGTAATTGGAAAATGCTTGCCATAAGCAATTGAAGAATTATATATCAAATTTTGTCATTTTAATGTGTGCTGCTCCTCCGAATGTGACAGATCTAGGCGGAACATAACAGCAAATCTATATACATTTGATCACTGCAGTTACATTCTTGATTTTGTACCTGACAAGTCTATGCTGTCCAACAGTTGAATTACGTATTTTTTTTCTTTTATCTATTATTCTATTTCATTTGGTTTTTCTTTTCTGTCTTTTCAAGAAATAAGAAAAACAGTGAAAGTGAATGCGAGAAGTTGTCAAGTCACCGGACTACATTATCTCTGTAGATTACAGAAACAATCATTGTATTAGCAATCATGCAGAATTGACTATGACTGTTCATTATTTTTATGTTGTCTCTCTACTACAAGATTTGCGTGTGTCTGCGTGTTCATTTTTGTATTTAGATAGTTGATAGCAGCATAAGCTCTACCGTAAAAATAAAAACGTCACAACTGTAGACGTCGTGTGCTGTCTAGTGCTTTTATTCCACTCATTAGACCATCTTCTCTCTCGCATACCATTTCCCTTTGTCATTTGCTCTTTCTCTTCTCTCTTTCTATTGCTGTCCATCTCTCTCGCTCTCTCTCTCTCTCTCTCTCTCTCTCTCTCCACACATACACATGTACATATATATATATATGTACATATATACATATATATATATATATATATATGTGTGTGTGTGTGTGTGTGTGTGTGTGTGTGTGTGTGTGTGTGTGTGTGTATGCAAAAAGTAAACAGATAACAACGGAGAACTATACAGTACACTGAAGATATAGGACGTTAGTCCTTCATCAAAAGATAGAATGAGAAATAAATGAAGAAATACAAATATAAACGAGAGTGAGAAGAGGAAGAAATAAAAAATGATATTCAAGAGAAACCTTATATAGAGGGAGAACCAGGGACCGAGAGAGAGGGGGGAGAGGGGAAGAGAAGAAGGGGAAGCAATAAATAGATGGATAGATAGACAGCTATCTTGAGCTCCTTTTTCGCATTAGTAAAAGTCATTATTTTCTACTGAATTCCTCGTGTGTGTGTGTGTCCCCATCCCATCCCATTCACAAATACTTTCGTTTAGCAAAAGGAGGCATTTAAATCTAGTGGTGGAAAATGGAGCAAATCTGACTCGAATGCTTGAAGCAGTGAACATTAATTAAAGGCACCCGAAAGCCTGTTAACGGTGTTCAACCGAGCAGTGGATTAAAGCATCTATCTTGAGCCAACGAGTTTACGTTATCACTAGAAATAACAATCGAATTTCCCATAAATCAAGCTCCAAAGTCTTAAACAAAGGAATGAACTATATGAAATATGTAGTTCTAAATGCCCCTGAAAAGCCAAGCTCGACATAGCTGGAAAACCTTCAATCGTAGGTCTGATCGATTAAGGTTGACCTACGTATAAACAATAGCAATAAAAATCACTTACTACTACTACTACTACTACTACTACTACTACTACTACTACTACTACCGGTGTTGCTGATGGTGATGATGATGCTGTTGCTGCTACTGCTGATGCTTATTATTCTCATGATGATGTTGATGCAAATGCTGATGCTACTATTGATACTACATCTTTAGTAGGACTCAGATATACAATTAACTTAAGAGAAATTAATAATAGCTTTGTTTGCGGGAGAGGAATTAGAATTTGGAGGTTTCAACCTCAGATCTAAATAGTTTCAGAAACAATCAACCGATCTTCCACTGATATATCTACCTATACTGACATCCAGGTCACCTAGCTATCATTACAGATGCATTCTAAAGCTCTCTCTCATCAGCGTTCTGTGCTCTCCTATATTATCCACTCCACTATCTTCCTGTATATTTCTGTTCCTTCTAGCCTTGCTCGTGTATCCATCTGATGGTTTCTACAGAACAAGATCACTTGCTTTCTACTCTTGGTGAAAAATACAGTGACCTACAAGTTTCATTCTCCGCTGCCTTACCTATTCCCTTACTGAGGAAAGCTGACACTTTTCTGCTGGTCAGTTTCTGTTTCCATGGGACATTGTTATTCCATGGGACATTGTTATTCGCAACAACTTGTATAGCAACCATCAATTCACTTTTCTAGTCGCTTTATTATGCTTCATGTTTCTGATCTATTGAAGAGAATAGACTCCAACGATACAATAAAAGGCCTTTCTTTCAGACTTCTGCATCCGTAATGTCCATATCCTTCTCAACTTGTGGCAAGCGTCAAAGCAAGCGTCTTTCTCACCTGAAAATCTTCTGCTTCACTGGTTTGTTCAAGCGCCTAGATATTTAAAGTTATCCTTTTCCTTCAGTTAATCTCCTGCCTTATATGTTATGCCAAGGGGTCTATAGATGTAACTTTGCACTTATGTTTTATTCAAATTTAGCTGCAATCCTACTTTGTCATTTTCTACACACACACACACACACACACACACACACACACACACACACACACACACACACACACACACACACACACACACACACACACACACACACACACACACACACACACACCGCGCTCCAAAGAAGTAGTTGTTGTGCTGCCTCTATTTCTTAGGAAATTAATGCTATGTCGTCAACAAAGTCCGAATCCGTTACAATAATTGGAATAATTCAACAACTACTCCTTCACTCCAGTTAGAAACCAAACTGTTCTTCCTTCCCATTGATGGTCTTTTTCTTGACCTGATACAACACAGCAGCAAAGAGGTATAGAGCTAAGATGTCTACTTGCAAAACACCACCGAATATTTTGATGAAAACTGCTTTCCCATCAAGTGTAATTAGCTTGGGTTTTGTATTTTCAAATATGGTCTTGATAGCACTTATTTGGTGGTTCACCATAAACTTTGAGAATGTGCAACATTTTCCCCGGCACTAAAGAATGCTTACTTAAAGTCAACGTATTTTATAACAGGTTTTCTATTGTTGCGCTGGACACCCTCAAGTATTCTTCTAAGTGCCAAAACATTTGCCATTGTCGAACTTCCAGTACAGAACCCATTTTGGTTTATTTTAAGTAACGGATCAATTTTCGACTTTATACGACTCAATATTATCTTTTTGATGACCTTAGTAAAGGTAGAAAAGAGACGTATTCCCTTGTAGTTTCCCGTGTTACCAAGGTTCCCTCCTTTGACTGATGATCAAATTTTGAGCTGTCAATAATCAGTGTGTTTGAAAATTTTAAGACATCGTCAAAATCACATCGTTTTCAAACAGCTTTTCCTTCACATAGACAGTAGCGATAGTAACAATTATTATTGCAGCTGGTGATGGTAATTCCTAACCCGAATCAAAGTGAGACAGTATGCGACAAGAGTGAATCTTCGGAATATAATCCATCCGACTCTGTAATACACAACTATGATAAACACAATCACAAGTATATGGTCCGAACGTGGAAAAGTCGAACTCCCACTGTCATCACCTCCATCTCTTTCACCCGCCCCTCTTTGCTTTCAAATGTTCTGAATTGTGATGGATTCATCGTTGATTCTTATATCTTTCAGGATATTTCATCTGATACTTCTGATTTCTTCCCTGAAGATCATCGATCATCTTTCTTTTTTATTGCTTTTAATCAAACCTCTTTTCACCTCTTTTCTACAAGAAATCTCGTTGATCAATCTCCAGCTTTGATCATGTCTGTATTTCGAATCTGACATTTCTACTTTTTAAACCCTTTCATTCAGTTCTTTTTATATTGTTGCGTAGAATTGTGTTAGCTTCCCTTTTCTACTCGAAGTTTGCTTTGCTTTTATGTGTTAGGTAACATCTAGTGTTTGGAGGAAGTATCTTGTACCGTTTCTCCAACTACATCAATACATTCATTATTTGCTTGCTATGTCATTCCGGCTATCTTTATTCATCCGTGGAATCAGGAACTTGTGTGTACATGTGTGTGTGTGTGGTATAGGTGAGTCCGCGCGCATGAGTGTGTGGGGGGGGGTGTTTCTTCATATCTAAGTGTGTGTGTTTGAGTTCGTGTGTTTTATAATACTCCACCAGTTCAAAAACTGATGTTCGCTAAAATATAGCAATGATTCTCAATTTTGTTTTACTTCGTAGCCCACTAGAGATCAAATCTTTATAAATGACTAATTTATTTCGTTTGTAAAATTGAGAAACAAACTAAGGTTTAAAGTAAAAAAATCTAGAAACATTATTGTTAATGAACAATAAGTTTGTTTTCATGTTGCTTTTCTAAGGTCTTAAATTGCGTTTTTAAAAATCCGTGGCACGTCACTCGAGAACAACTCTTATGGAATCGATAAAATATATACCAGTCTGAAATAAACATTGGAGGTCGATATGATTGACTATATACCTTCAAGGAGGTGTCCTAACATTGCTTATTTCAATAAAGGAAACCAGCAAAAGAGTAAAATAACATAATGCGTTTTTGTTGACATTGAAGAAATGAAGACTTGTTAGTCTTTGACAATTTTGCTGTGAGAAATACAAAATCAAATGAAATGGTATGAAATAAACAATTTCAGTTTGTTTAACAATACCCATAATTTTTAAATATTTCTGTCAGAAATCAAGCAGCTATTTGCAAACATTGAATGGAAATGCTCGTAACTTTTAATGATACAGCAGAAGGATAAACTGTTGGTTGGAAAAGAATTGAGAATTCTGGGAGGGTAGATGGAAAGAAAAGTGTGTGTAATCCTGCCATGAATAGGCTTAAATCAGGTAGAAAATATTTATTGAATGCAAAGCAAATTTAATCAAAATACTTTAGTTGTGACTTAAGGTTTTGAGTGGAATCAAAAAACACCATGTGAAATGTTTCACATACATCATATTTGAGTATAACTGACAACAAAAATGTTACATCCCTTTAAGTTCTGAGATCAAATCTCACCCGTTCACTTCTACTTTCCTTTTGATCAATGTTTTTAAGGTGGTGCTCCAGAATAGCCACAAACTAATGACTGAAAGCGATAAAATGATAAAATAAAGTGATTTCCTACCTATAGACAATGCCAGCAATTTGGGGAAAGGTAATAGCCGATTATATCGACCTTAGTACTAGATTTTATCATCTCTGATAGCTCGAAGACTATAGTTGGCTTCGGCGCAATTTGAACTCAAAAGGTAAAGAGCCAGAATAAATAGCACAAGGAATTTTACCCGACGAACTAAAATGTCTGCCAATCTATCAAGGTGAAAGAAGTGAATAATATAAATGCTACTACGCGTTGTCGTTTAGTTGCAAAGAGACCAGTCAAGCACATTGTATAAAAATAAAATATTGAATTAGTAGTCATTAAGAAACCATACTTAACTTGGTTTGGTGCACATAAAGATTGGCATGCAATAGAAAAGGCGAAATCTCATGTGTGTTTTTTATGACGTTACAATTTCAATTGATGCAAAATGTTAATGATGTTTAAGCACAATTCTTCTGATGGCATTCAGCTCGTTCTAGTGATATAACAACAACAATAACAAAGTGTGGGGCTAACAAAGCAATGTATTGGGAGAATATTTCGTGCTGTCATTGTTGTTGTTGTTGCTGTTAATCTCGTTGTTTTTATTGTTTTTTTGTCGTTTTTTTTTGTTTGTTGTTTTTTTTGCTGCAATTGTCTTCACCATCATCGTCGTCGTTGTTGTTGTTTTGACTTCCAGATCAACTGTGATCAAACAGACGTGTGATCAAAGAAATTGAGGTCATAATCATTTATCTTATTATTTTCGTGGCACAGTGTATCTAGGAATACATTTCTATTGTCATCTTCAGTATCATTAGATTTCCAACGAGAAAATATCTCATTTCACAAATTAGAAAGATAGCTTGCTAACTGCCTACTTCAAAGTTTTAAACTGAATTTTTTAATTTTTCCAGCTCTTATCACAATTCAAAAAAGATGGTTTCCCGAACCAACGATGAAGCCTCCACATGTACACCCGAGCTGCTAGAAATTACAACATAATATTCCTCAAATTATAATTTATCATTTCAAAAAGTGAGCGAACACTTTGAATAATGTAACTATAAATACGTTATGACTGAAAAAATATTCTTTGACTTTTTTATTTATTTTACTAGTTTCAGTCATTAAACTGCGGCAAGGCTGGGGACCGCCTTCATTTAGTCGATCATATCGACTTCAATACTTACACACACACACACACACACACACACACACACACACACACACACACACACACACACACACACACACACACACATATATATATATATATATATATATATATATAATATATATGCAATGATATTAAATAAATGGAAACTATATTATAAAACCATATTTATTCTATTATAATATTTCATGGGCACCATAGACTATCCATGGAAAATTCAACTGATAAGGTATGTTTCCTTGGCTATGTCAAAATTTATAAAACACAGTATTTTATCTGATGAAAGCGTACCAAATTTTTGGTACCCTTGAAATATATATAATAGAATAAATATGGTTTTATAAATATAGTTTCCATTTATTTAATATCATTGAATATTTACTCCAGAAAGCTGTCGAGTGCTATGAATCAGTTATAAACATTTATATTTATTGAATTTCCAACAAATTAAATATCCCTTCTACTTATATATATGTGTGTGTGTGTGTGTGTGTGTGTGTGTGTGTGTGTGTGTGTGTGTGTGTGTGTGTGTGTGTGTGTGTGTGTGTGTGTATGTGTGTGTGTGTGTGTGTGTGTGTGTGTGTAAAAGGTAAACAGAAATAATAACACATTCGGTACAGTATATGGAAGGGATATATTAGGTTAACGCTTGATATAGCAGGCAGAAGGTCTTAACGTTTCGGACGCTAGTCCTTCATCAGAAGAAAGAATGAGAAATAAGATAGATTGAGGGGACGGGCGGGTTGGAATTGGAAAAAATGTCTTTAGATAAAAATAACAACTCCATACATGTTGACATCTCTTGCAAAACTGTTGGTGCTGGCGTTTTGTGTATGATTTATTTTTTTAGAAAATTGGATGATGGAGCGCGTCAACCTGAAATGGAAAAAAAAACGTTTTGTAAAAAGAGCTATAATAGTGCACGTGCGTAAGCGCGCGCGCGCGCGCGTGTGTGTGTGCGTGTGTTATTATATGTCCGTACGAAGCTAAGAAGAAATGTGTGTGTATATGTGAGTAAAAGACTGTGTGTGCATGTAAGTACGAAGTTATGAGCAAAAGTATGTTAATATAAGGGTGTAAGACAGAGCAGTGAAGAGAAAAGTGGAGTGAGCATATATAGTCGGCATGTATGTGTGAAGTGCACTTTTTATCTACAGTTATTTATACATGCACAGTGACCGCATAGAAAGTATCAATGACGAGATAAACATGTGAAGGAGTTAAATCATTAGATTTGGTGAGATACACTTATAATAATGATGCTAAACGAATATCTGTATAGGGCCGTAGAGGCCTTAGTGACAAATAGTGTGTGTTAGGCCTTAAAAGTTTGGCAAAGCCCATCCCTTCTCCAAGTTTGAAACAGCCGATTTCTTCCAGAGAAGGATAGAGAGGCGGTTAAGAAAGAGATATAGTGGAAGATTCGACTTAAGTACTGAAATGGTACTTTCCCTATCGACCTCAAAATAGTGAAAGGCAATGTTGACCTCGACAGGTTTTGAACTCAGAGCGCAAAGAACCGTAACGAATACTGCAAACATTCTATCCGGCATTCTATCGACTCCTCCAATTCACCGCGTATAAGAACATTTGTATATATAACCTAAAGTCTTTCTCTCATCAGCTATTACACATACACATCCCATTAAGTAACTGATACATCACAACGCAGTATATTAGCCATCTCACAGAAGGCCTCGGTGTGATATACTACATAAACTCTCAATCTGATGAATATAACAGCCAAATCTCCCTCAAATTGAATCTTGCTATCATAGATAACGATTATATTCGACACCCTCAATCTAATGACAGAAAAGCCATACATCATATGTCTGTTATTCTGGAGTTATACAACAACAATCAAGTCTACTGCGAGCCAATATGTTTGAGCTTCTGCCCCAAATTACACCCTACGGTAGAGGGTAAGAAAGTATACATTGGACAATGTAATCCTTTAAGTCCGTTAAGTATATTTTGCGTAAACTAGAAGATAGCCGCACAGGGACAGTGTTTTTCAGAGCTTTTCTATAGAACGCTTATTGATTCGCTAAAGGGTATCTCACCAAATCTAATGATTTAACTCCTTCACGTGTTTATCGTGTCATTGATTCTCTCTATGTGACCACTGTGCATGTATAACTGTAAATAAAAAGTTCACTTCACAAATACGTGGTTTTGGCTTCAGTCCAGCTGCGCGGTGCCTTGGGCAGGTGTCCTCTAATATAGTCCTGAGTTGACCTTCTGACTAGAATTTAGTAGACACCCAATTAGATGAAGGTCGCCTAATGAATTATAATTCTGCTATTCATGACAAGTGTTCAAGTTTTGAGCCTGTAGTAAAATTGATAGCACTGTTTGTTTTTTTTTGCTTCTTCTCCAAAAACAACTAAATTCGGTGCATAAATTCACGCCAAAGGACCAATAAGATAGTGACCAAACAGCTCTCAAGTCTCTTAGTTCTTACTCGTATCTCTTACTCGCATAAATCCTTGGCTCACGTTCGTTAAATTATCGCTATTTCTTTCACTTTCACATTGACAACTCAAACCGTTTAATAATTCAACCAACTCTGTTTTTCGTAATTTTTGTCAAAGACTCTAAACGAATTTTCTTACCTACATGTCATGATTGTTTGATCATAAATATGTAATTTCGTGTATTTCTCGAACGTTTGGCACGACGTTTCCAAATTAGTTATTGATGAAATATTAAATTTGGGATCGCTGGCCTAGGATGACAGCAAGAAGAAGAAGAAGAAGAAGAAGAAGAAGAAGAAGAAGAAGAAGAAGAAGAAGCTGTATTCCCTTTTCTCTGTTGTTACATACCCAAACATTCCTCTTTCACCTTTTGTTATTATAGAGTATAGCCGGTAAACCTAACCTTACCATTTAAAGAAGTAAACACTGGTCCAAATCTCGAGGTAAACAATCATTCATCTTCCCGTTTAACAATGGAACGAGTTGAGGGTATAATTGAAATCTATTACCTAATAAAAACCATGTTCTGAATATAAATTTTAGGTTTGAAAATAGGAATAAGAACATTTATCCACCAACGGATCCTGCCAGTTAACATAATCAGTCACTAATTATTAACATAATCTATTCAGCAGACACAGTAGGGTGCAGTTAATTCTATATGTTTTAATATTACAGTATCAGACAGAGGAGAAAAACAAAACCTCAACCTCAGTCATTAGCAACTCTGGTTAAAAGGGAGATACTTTTACGACAAAATTACAATGAATAAACGATTGAAATAACAGGAGAATCTGAACGCTCAATAAGGAGTGAAGGACAGCCATGTACAGATGTTTTGTGATCTCAACTTTGACTTCCTGACCACATCAGTGTCCTTTTCAACTTCGATCACAGAAAGGCAAAAAATATATACATAAAGTGTTCAATAGATTTTTGATCGAAGGTTATTTGTATAATTACGATTAAAAAATGGAAATACAACATTATTCCACAGTGGCAGTGAATGAATATGGACAATTACGTTAAAATAACGTTTACTGAAAGCCGAACATGATTAATTCTTAATTTATTGCGATTTAGCTCACAGATTAAGGAGGAAATTATAGATCATTGGCCATTGTTAATAACTCTGATGATCAAAGGAAGATAATTTCAAGAAATTAAGCCCAAATTGGTGTTTAAATAAACAAGTTTAAGGAAAATACCGAAGTACAATATTCGTTCCCAAACCTCCGAATCAAATATCAAGTTGTCCGTTTCAATTTTATCACATGTCTTTATTTTTTAGCCTTAAATCAATGTAATCGAGTATTATTATGAAAGACCATTCCATCTTATTTTAAGACAATATTTTCAGAAGCTAAAGTGTAAGACGGGGAAATTTGGCTATTATTTCAAGCAGGTCGAGAAAATACTTAGAGGTTCTCTGTCGGCTCAGTATCATTATATGTTCTTATTGAATTTCGAGGTACTCAGGCGTTTAGAATTAAGTGCCTTACGCATGGAGACACAATCACATCATCAATAAGAATAGTAACAATGACAATATTAGGTATAGATCGTGATTGAAGATGGTTCACATAGCACATTTAGAGAGCAACTACATGTTATAAACCTTAGTTATCACACTGCACTTTGATGTTAGCCAAAAAGACCACCAGGAGGGTGCTTGATTATTTTTCTGTCAACAATTTTGAATTTGCTTTTAAAGATGGCTGTTTTCAAAGGCTTTTTTTTTTTCATATTTACGAAGTAGGCATTAAAGCCATGCTATTCTAGATGATAAGTGCATTCAACGATATATATATATATATATATATACATATTTATATATGTATGTATGTATGTATGTATATATGTATGAGTGTGTGTGTACATAGATATAGATATGCATATGTGTATACACACACATACACACACACACACACATATATATATATATATATATATATATATATATATATATATATATATATATATATATATATATATATATATATATATATATAATATATATGTGTGTGTGTGTGTGTGTGTATGTGTGTGTGTTTTCCTGTTAAATAACTTGATCGATGTGGAAATTTCTTTGAAGAAATTCCGACTAAAATACACTAAAAACGATCTTGTCACTCAATATGTTCTATTTCACTAAGTTATCTTTAAACCTTTCACTAAAAGACATTCCTGAAAGAGTTGCTATTTTTTATTTACCATTTCTTTTATTTAATTTACTTGTTGTTGTTGTTTCCTTTATTCAGAGTTATTCGATAGTAGTTGAAAATGAAAATTACTTCCAAACAGGCACGAAGTGCTATAAGAACATGAATAGACTACTTCAATGATATCGGATTAATACTTCTATTATTCATGACATTTTAATGTCCAAGAGTTGAATTGTCGGACAACACACACACACACACACACACACACACACACACACACACACACATATATATATATATATATATATATATATATTATATATGTATATGTATATATATATATATATATATATATATATATATATATATATATATATATATATATATATAGATAGATAGATATAGATATAGATATATATATATATATATATATATATATATATATATATATATATATGTGTGTGTGTGTGTGTATGTATGAATGTTCTCTTTTTGTTTGTTAATTTTCCCATTGATATATCGGATATTTTTCTGGGTTCCTGTATTTTCTTTTTACCACGCAAATACAATCATGTGACTTTCCTGCATGAGGCTGTAAGCTAATCTTTTCACCCAAGCCCACCGCTTAAATCGGATTTATGTGGCGATGAGCGGTTGCAACAGATTTAATCTACAACTGGATTGGATTCCAATCTCTTGCGACTACGCTTTCCATAAGTTGCATATATTTATTCTCGACAGTTAGATAAGCTTGGTCTATGTAGTTTACACCTGAACGAAACAACAGCCAACAATCCATTAAATCATATACTATCGACATAAAATGGATATATACATGCAATAATGTCCACCTAGATAAGCCGCCGCTCTTAACATTTACCAAAAATTTCAAAAAATGTAATACAATTAATATTTTACGTCAATATATACATTTTATGCACATTTTATATGACTTGTGAAGCAGCGAATTAGCAGAGCCGTTGGAACATCGGGTAGAATGCTGCTTTTATGTATTCGTTCCTGCTCTCTGCATTCTGAGTTCAAATCCCACCGAGGTCAATTTGCGTTTCATACTTTTGAGGTCGATAGAATACTAGTCCAATACTAGGGTCGTTTCTCGACTATATCTCTTTCTTACTTTAACTCTATCACTCTTTCTCTTGGAGTCGTGGAAAGGAGATGGGTTCTGTCAGATTTTTAAAATGCACAAGAAACGCCGTATGACTCCGCCAAGACGTACGGGTAAAAGAGGAGGATATACCTTGTATGTGGAATTTTTCTATGTTCGTATGTATACTTGATTCTGTTTCATATTTTGTTTTATTTATTTATTTACTTGGAGGGGAGGGGGGCATTGGTTTTTTTAATGTGTTATTGCCGTTTGGCCTCCTATAAGCATATTGTATTATATATCTAAGAACACGTTATATTTTATCAAATAGTTTTAGAAGTAAAATATTTTATAATCACCATTCTTTCTGAATTATGTCACTCCTAATATGGCTGAAGGGGCTTGCCCTAGTGATTAGGGTGGTGGATATACGATCATAATATCGTGGGTTTGATTCCTGGGTCAGTTTCTGTGTTGTGTCTTAAGCAAAAAGGCTTCATTTAACGTTGCTGAAAAAGAGTACCAGCTGTAGCTGAGAGTTTAACACTGCATTGAATTGGCGTCTTGTCTACGAAAGGGTGTTGTACTCATAGTCGCTTAACGCCAAGAAAATCGGGGTAAGTACCGGCCTAATGAGCCTCCTGTCGTGGGAGACCTTTAGACTTTAGAAAATGAGTGGCTAGGAATCACTGTTCTAGACACACAATGCCGGGGCGGTTGAAGTGTTGAGTCATCATTGTCACAGCTGAAACTGTTTTGAACATATGTCTACTTGATAAGAACAATAACGGCAACATCTACAACAGCAACATTTAGCTAGGTGGATTTATCCGTTGAGATTTAAGTGTCTTAACCACAAGCACAACCACAGCCACCATTAATAAGACTTCGCGTATCTACCTTTCGGCTGAATGTCAGTCATTCTATCGACTCTGGCATCTATCCTCTCGTCTCCCCTTACTACAATGAAATATTCATTTTACTCAGATTTTGACAATTTAATCTGCTTTTTCCATCATTGTACAAGTATTTCAACGTTATATTGTAAAAAGATCGATGGCAAAGTTTCTTATTTTTGTTAGGATTGTTTGTTTGTCTTTGTTTTGGTTTTGTTTGAGGGTTTTTTAATGTTATTGTGGGTTTTTCTTTGGGAGGCGAAGGATTTTTTTTATTTCTTTTAAATGTGTAGTTATTTGTATTAGTTTTAAAATATTGTTTGTTAATATTTTTCGACAAAGAATTATCTCCCATCAGTTTTAAGGAAACGCTCTACTTGTCACAGAAGATGATAAGTTGGTGAAGGGGAGATTCTGTCGGAAGTGTTACATACGAATATATGAAAAAAAGCTCACGCATATATATATATATATATATATATATATATATATATATATATATATATATATATATATATATACACGCACACGTGTATATATACATATATATATATATGAACATAAATATATGTTCATACACACACACACACACACACATATATATATATATATATATATATATATATATATATATATATATATATATATATATATGTATGTATATAGAGAGAGGGGGATAGATAGGGGAAGAGAGATAGGGAGAGAGAGGGAGAGAGATGGGGGAGATTTAATTGGCAGTAGCACTAAAACAGAGTTTAATGATATTAGGTGTGTATATGAATGTATATACTATATGCTTATATAAGAATAACACATTGGTAGCCTCGCTATCAAAGCAAAGAAACATGTTTTTCGTAATGAAAAACACATTTTTCATTTTGATCACATCACAGTGTCAGTAATAATAAAAAATGCTAGACAGTGCTGTTAATATTTCATCAGTGACTTCCCTTCAACCTGGAGGGATATGAAAATAGACTAGAGTTTATATAGATTGTGCTTGATGAACATTTGTTGGAGATGCTCATTTGTATAAAGCAAATAGAAAAAATCGACTGGCAAAGCTCATTTTTTATTCGCTGCCCCTACGCTGTGAAATATGTTACATAACTACAAAAACCCAGGATAAATCTTACCCGGAATGAACTCAAACGAACATTTTTTCCCCAGTATCAGTTTAACTTGAGTTGGTTCCCTTATTACCGTCAATTGCGCAAAATCCAGTCAGCTCATATACACTTCCGCTCTCAGCACAACCTATCTCGGGTTAAACATCCGCTAGATGAAATATTTATGGA
>OZ024743.1:263347345-263387345 GCA_964016885.1 Eledone cirrhosa | reverse complement strand
CTGTTGTGCTGAAACAAATATTGTTATATTTGGGGAGGGTCATATTGTTATAATATTGCCAGAGATAATAATGGTTACTGATTTAGGCACAGGGCCAACAAGTTTAAGGGAGGAGAAAGTCGATTAAATCAATCCCAGTGCATTACTGGTGCTTTATTTTATCGACCCCGTAAGGATGAAAGGCAAAGTTAACCTCGGCGGGATTTAAACTCAGAACGTAAAGGATCATAACTCTATGCCACAAAGCATGTTGTCCATCGCTCTACTGATAATGCCAATCCACCACCCTATTGCCAGAGATAATAATAAAACATCCTCACAGTGCGTGTGTTTTATTATTATCTCTGGCAATATTATAACAATATGACCCTCCCCAAATATACAATATATATATATATATCTGTGTATAAACATTTATTCATCTACACACACACACACACACACATACACACGCACACATACATATATATATATATATATATATACGCATATGAACATATAGCTCTATATATATATATATGTGCATATACACTTATATTTACACATGCATGCATATACATATAGATGCATAATATAAATATATACAGAAACACTAACATAATCGCATTCTTACATAGTCGTAGAAATCACACAAGCTCGTATTGATGGCAACTATATTTCTAAATTTCACAAGATGTAACCCCTACCCCGGTCCATAGAAATGTTTAGCAAACTTCATTTCCGTAGTAAATATTCCGGATTTCTGCTACAATAACTTTTACCAAGAGATTGACTGTTGTGTTTATTAATGTTGTCAGTCTGATACTTCTTATCTATCTGGTTAAAATACATATCAATAACGTACTGATTCCTTGCATAACGCGATCTCCATTTGTTGCAGAGAGTCTTTCATGTACACATAGCCCTTGAATCTTTTAAAAGAGCCCAGCTGTTTTTTTTTTTTGTTTTTTTTTTTCATTATTATTTTTCTTTTAAAGAGCTTACACCTCGCCTCTTATTACTGGATAAAATCTCTTTCTATTCCAGTGAAGGTCAAACGAACCTTCATTTGTTAAGCAAGAACGGGTAGTATTTCTCTGTCTGTAAGATATAGCGTGTGGGTTATGCAGTTGACAAAATTGAGGACAGAGCTGTTCCTCCCAAGACAAGCCCTCATTAACGTTTTCAGATATGACATGAGCTTTACGTCGGTTGAGTTGGTTGAGAATTGGGAAATTTGTTTGACTACATAGACGTATTGAATGTAGCTGAGGGTTGGCGGCTAGAACAGAAAGAAAACATTTGCCTTTGCTGTAATTTGCTGGAGTTTGTATGAGATGCTCAGAATCACCCGCTACATATCTCTTTTATTTTAAAACGCCTTTACTGTTGTTATTTTCTTATTCTTTGTTTTCCCTGTTATTTATTGTAATTTGTTTATTGATATTATTTTCATAGTTAATTTCATCATTTTATTCAATGAAATTCCCCACTGTTTTCTTGTATTTAGTCATTTTACTGACTCCAATGATTCTTTATTACTATTCAATAATTCTATTGCGTTCTTTCACTGTACTAACGCGCACCGCTCTATAACCCTGCAGCACGTGGTATTTTTTTATTTAGTGCTTTCTATTGTATTGACTCTAGGTGGTGAATCCTTAGAACATTGAGTATGTCGAACGGTATTCTCTAGCTTGTTATTTCCAGATTTAAGACTATAGCGAATCATTTGAAGGAGATTTGACTGCCATATTTAGCCTGGTCAAGTAATGAGATAAGGCTACATCATTTAGTCGTTGCATTATTGGTATATTTATATTCCTGCTTCCTGGATTCCTTGTTTCTTCAATAATAATAGTTTGCTCTCTGCGAGTGTCTATTGTTCCTTCTTCTCATTAATATTTTTGTTGTTGCATGTTTTGTCATTTTAATTCTTGCTTCTCCAGACATCTCAAGATCATTCTCAAGATCATTCACTGACGTTGCATGTCTGACATACCGAATAATGCTTCTCCAGAGTCTAAACTTGCAATTTTTATTTCATTTTTGAAATTATTATTATCATTATTATTATTATTGTTGTTGTTGTTGTTGTTACTGTTGTATTTGTTGTTGTTATTGCTATTGTATTTGTTGCTGTCACTCTTGTTATTACCCTTTTTTCACTGAGTGTCACGAAGTGTTACAGTTCCGTAAATCTGACTAAATTATTGGTCGTTTTTACTGCTCTTTCCGGAAGAAGCAGAAGAAAAAGAAGAAGAAGAAGAAGAAGAAGAAGAAGAAGAAGAAGAAGAAGAAGAAGAACTGAAGTAGACCACAACACCTATGACGATGGTAATTATTAAGAGAATGGTGATGATGATGATAAACAAAAGATCAGAATGAATGCAAGTAAGACTACAACAGCAACAACAATAACAAAATCTTATAAAACAGCAAAAACAATTTAAAAAACTTGCACCGAATTAATGGCTCTTTCGACATATTGGTAATGTTTATGCCTCAAGACGACTATATCTTACCGACGACACAACCACCAACTGTCTTTTCATTCAGTTATAAAACTGTACAAGACAATGAGGAAATAATTATGTTGCCGCTCTACTTGCTAAGAATGGCAGTTAAATCTTCTTCCAAATATCTCTCGTCTTTAAATAAAGGACCTGTTGGATGATGTAATAATGTTGTCCAGGGTTCGCTGCACATAGAAAAGGACGGAATGGTCGCAACTGAAATATTCTTGATGATTGGTCTGTCGAAAATGAAATACATCACTGTTTATATTGTATTTAGTCATTTTACTGATCCCAAGGATTCTCTATTATTATTCATTGGCAGTATCAGTAGAGGGTTGGAAGCCATGCTTTCTAGCATAGTTACGTCCCTTTACGATCTGAGTTCAAATCCCGTCGAGGTTAACTTTGCCTTTCATCCTTCCGGGGTCGATAAAATAAAGTACCAGAAATGTACTGGGTAATTGCTGGCCTTATGCCAAAAGTAGAAACAATTATTATTCAATAATTTTAAGGGCAGCGGTTGAGCGTGGGACAATATAATTTGTGACATAGAGTTACGGCCCTTTATGTTCTGAGTTCAAATCCCGCCGAGGTTAGCTTTGCCTTTCATCCTTACAAAGTCGATAAAATAAAGTACCAGTAATGCACTGGGTCGATTTAGTCGACTTTCCACTTCCCTTCAAATTGCTGACCTTGTGCCTGAAGTAGAAACAATTATTTAATATTCAAAACTACAAGCACAATTGAAGTAAACTAGAAGACCAATTACAAAATTATTACAATAGTAATATATTTTCTAATTCCGGCATAAAACAATACATTCTGGTGTAAGCATTAGTTAAATTTGTCGGTATCAGTTACTTAACTGATATGTATGTATGGAGCCGTAACTCCCGGTGAAGGCGTAGAGGTGACGTCGTGGCATACGGCCTTTCTTTGTCACTTTAAACCTGGAAGGGCTTATCCTTTTGCTTATTAACTTGTACTAATTTCATCAACTCAGGAAGAATGAAATGAAAAATAGACTTCTGTCGTATTTGAAGCCAGGACTTTAAAAACCGTAACAAATATCACGAAGTCTTTAGTCCTTCGCTTTATTGATTCTGCTAGTCAACCGCCCTATATAACATTTTCTAATATAGGCACAAAACCAGAAATTTTGGAAGGATGGGTATTTCGATTAATCGTTTTAAATACTTAGCTGATACTTTATTTTATCGACCCTGGAAAGCTGAAAGATAATAAGATAACCCCGTCTCTGTTTGAAATCGGAGCTGTAGCTAAATGCCACAAATTAAGAAGATGAAGCAGCGGTAGGGGCGGGATATTACAATTTAACGAAGAGAGATGAAAAGTGGAAATATACTTTAAATACCTCACACACATCACTACCACCACCCTACGTTGTATATCTCACATACATCACTACCACCACCCTACGTTGTATATCTCACACACACCACTACCACCACCCTGCGTTGTATATCTCACACACACCACTACCACCACCCAACGTTGTATATCTCACACACACCACTACCACCACCCTACGTTGTATATCTCACACACACCACTACCACCACCCAACGTTGTATATCTCACACACCCCACTACCGCCACCCTACGTTGTATACCTCACACACACCACTACCACCACCCAACGTTGTATATCTCACACACCCCACTACCGCCACCCTACGTTGTATACCTCACACACACCACTAGCACCACCCTACGTTGTATATCTCACACACACCACTACCGCCACCAAACGTTGTATATCTCACACACACCACTACCGCCACCCTACGTTGTATACCTCACACACACCACTACCACCACCCAACGTTGTATACCTCACACACACCACTACCACCACCCAACGTTGTATATCTCACACACATCACTACCACCATCCAACGTTGTATACCTCACACACATCACTACCACCACCCTACGTTGTATATCTCACACACACCACTACCACCACCCTACGTTCTATATCTCACACACGCCACTACCACCCCCCTACGTTGTACATCTCACATACATCACTACCGCCACCCTACGTTGTATACCTCACACACACCACTACCGCCACCCTACGTTGTATATCTCACACACATCACTACCACCATCCAACGTTGTATACCTCACACACATCACTACCACCACCCTACGTTGTATATCTCACACACCCCACTACCGCCACCCTACGTTGTATACCTCACACACACCACTACCACCACCCAACGTTGTATATCTCACACACCCCACTACCGCCACCCTACGTTGTATACCTCACACACACCACTACCACCACCCAACGTTGTATATCTCACACACACCACTACCGCCACCCAACGTTGTATATCTCACACACACCACTAGCACCACCCTACATTGTATACCTCACACACACCACTACCACCACCCAACGTTGTATATCTCACACACACCACTATCGCCACCCTACGTTGTATACCTCACACACACCACTACCGCCACCCTACGTTGTATACCTCACACACACCACTACCACCACCCAACGTTCTATATCTCACACACGCCACTACCACCCCCCTACGTTGTACATCTCACATACATCACTACCGCCACCCTACGTTGTATACCTCACACACACCACTACCGCCACCCTACGTTGTATATCTCACACACATCACTACCACCATCCAACGTTGTATACCTCACACACATCACTACCACCACCCTACGTTGTATATCTCACACACCCCACTACCGCCACCCTACGTTGTACATCTCACATACATCACTACCGCCACCCTACGTTGTATACCTCACACACACCACTACCGCCACCCTACGTTGTATATCTCACACACATCACTACCACCATCCAACGTTGTATACATCACACACATCACTACCACCACCCTACGTTGTATATCTCACACACCCCACTACCGCCACCCTACGTTGTATACCTCACACACACCACTACCACCACCCAACGTTGTATATCTCACACACACCACTACCGCCACCCAACGTTGTATATCTCACACACACCACTAGCACCACCCTACGTTGTATACCTCACACACACCACTACCACCACCCAACGTTGTATATCTCACACACACCACTATCGCCACCCTACGTTGTATACCTCACACACACCACTACCGCCACCCTACGTTGTATACCTCACACACACCACTACCACCACCCAACGTTGTATATCTCACACACACCACTACCGCCACCCAACGTTGTATATCTCACACACACCACTAGCACCACCCTACGTTGTATATCTCACACACACCACTACCACCACCCTACGTTGTATATCTCACACACACCACTATCGCCACCCTACGTTGTATACCTCACACACACCACTACCGCCACCCTACGTTGTATACCTCACACACATCACTACCACCATCCAACGTTGTATACCTCACACACATCACTACCACCACCCTACGTTGTATATCTCACACACCCCACTACCGCCACCCTACGTTGTATACCTCACACACACCACTACCACCACCCAACGTTGTATATCTCACACACACCACTACCGCCACCCAACGTTGTATATCTCACACACACCACTAGCACCACCCTACGTTGTATACCTCACACACACCACTACCGCCACCCTACGTTGTATACCTCACATACATCACTACCGCCACCCTACGTTGTATACCTCACACACACCACTACCGCCACCCTACGTTGTATACCTCACATACATCACTACCGCCACCCGACGTTGTATATCTCACACACATCACTACCACCATGCTACGTTGTATATCTCACATACATCACTACCGCAACCCTACGTTGTATATCTCACATACATCACTACCGCCACCCTACGTTGTATACCTCACACACACCACTACCACCACCCTACGTTGTATATCTCACACACACCACTACCACCACCCACGTTGTATATCTCACACACACCACTACCACCACCCACGTTGTATATCTCACACACATCACTACCGCCATCCTACGTTGTATATCTCACACACATCACTACCGCCACCCTACGTTGTATATCTCACACACATCACTACCGCCATCCAACGTTGTATATCTCACACACACCACTACCGCCACCCTACGTTGTATACCTCACACACACCACTACCGCCACCCAACGTTGTATATCTCAAACACACCACTACCGCCACCCTACGTTGTATACCTCACACACACCACTACCGCCACCCAACGTTGTATATCTCACACACATCACTACCGCCATCCTACGTTGTATATCTCACACACATCACTACCGCCACCCTACGTTGTATATCTCACACACATCACTACCGCCATCCAACGTTGTATATCTCACACACACCACTACCGCCACCCTACGTTGTATACCTCACACACACCACTACCGCCACCCAACGTTGTATATCTCACACACATCACTACCGCCACCCTACGTTGTATATCTCACACACACCACTACCGCCACCCTCCGTTGTATACCTCACACACACCACTACCGCCACCCTACGTTGTATATCTCACATACATCACTACCACCACCCTACGTTGTATACCTCACACACACCACTACCACCACCCTACGTTGTATACCTCACACACACCACTACCACCACCCTACGTTGTATATCTAACACGCATCACTACCACCACCCTACGTTGTATACCTCACACACACCACTACCGCCACCATACGCTGTATACCTCACACACACCACTACCACCACCGTACTTTGTATATCTCACACACACCACTACCACCACCCTACGTTGTATATCTCACACACACCACTACCACCACCCTACGTTGTATATCTCACACACACCACTACCACCACCCTACGTTGTATACCTCACATACATCACTACCGCCACCCTACATTGTATACCTCACACACACCACTACCGCCAGCCTACGTTGTATACCTCACACACACCACTACCACCACCCAACGTTGTATATCTCACACACACCACTACCACCACCCAACGTTTTATATCTCACACACACCACTACCGCCAACCTACGTTGTATACCTCACACACACCACTATCGCCACCCTACGTTGTATACCTCACACACATCACTACCGCCACCCTACGTTGTATATCTCACACACATCACTACCGCCACCCTACGTTTTATATCTCACACACATCACTACCGCCACCCTACGTTGTATATCTCACATACATCACTACCACCACCCTACGTTGTATATCTCACATACATCACTAGCTCCACCCTACGTTGTATACCTCACACACACCACTACCGCCACCCTACGTTGCATATCTCTCACACACCACTACCGCCACCCTACGTTGTATATCTCACATACATCACTACCGCCACTCTACGTTGTATACCTCACACACACCACTACCGCCACCCTACGTTGTATATCTCACACACCCCACTACCGCCACCCTACGTTGCATATCTCTCACACACCACTACCGCCACCCTACGTTGTATATCTCACATACATCACTACCGCCACTCTACGTTGTATACCTCACACACACCACTACCGCCACCCTACGTTGTATATCTCACACACCCCACTACCGCCACCCTACGTTGTATATCTCACACACACCACTACCGCCACCCTACGTTGTATATCTCACACACACCACTACCACCACCCTACGTTGTATATCTCACACACATCACTACCGCCACCCAACGTTGTATACCTCACACACACCACTACCGCCACCCTCCGTTGTATACCTCACACACACCACTACCGCCACCCTACGTTGTATATCTCACACACACCACTACCGCCACCCTACGTTGTATATCTCACACACACCACTACCGCCACCCTACGTTGTATATCTCACACACATCACTACCGCCACCCAACGTTGTATATCTCACAGACACCACTACCGCCACCCTACGTTGTATACCTCACACACACCACTACCGCCACCCAACGTTGTATATCTCACACACACCACTACCGCCACCCTACGTTGTATATCTCACACACATCACTACCGCCACCCTACGTTGTATACCTCACACACACCACTACCGCCACCCTACGTTGTATACCTCACACACATCACTACCGCCACCCTACGTTGTATATCTCACACACATCACTACCACCACGCTACGTTGTATACCTCACACACATCACTACCGCCACCCTACGTTGTATATCTTTCACACACCACTACCGCCACCCTACGTTGTATACCTCACACACACCACTACCGCCACCCTACGTTGTATACCTCACACACATCACTACCGCCACCCTACGTTGTATATCTCACACACATCACTACCACCACGCTACGTTGTATACCTCACACACACCACTACCGCCACCCTACGTTGCATATCTCACACACATCACTACCGCCACCCTACGTTGTATATCTCACACACACCACTACCGCCACCCTACGTTGTATATCTCACACACATCACTACCGCCACCCAACTACCATCCACATTCCAACCATCCTTAAAACAAATATTAGAGAAGGTGGAAGACACCACAGTCACTGCAATATATTCTGCCCACCATTATACTTCTTATAGGCGGTGGATTGGCAGTATCGATAGAGAGTCAGACACAATGCTTTGAAGCATAGAGTTACGTCCCTTTATGATCTGAGCTCAAATCCCGCCGAGGTTAACTTTGCCTTTCATCCTTACGGGGTCGATAAAATAAAGTACCAGTAATGTACTGGTTTATTGCTGGCCTTGTGCCAAAAGTAGAAACAATTATACTTCTTATAGACTTTAGAACCAATTTTTCATTAAATAATTCTGGCAACTGACAACTGAATATATTTGTAATCTTTCTCTTTCAGTATATCAAGCAATATGTTAAGAATTTGCCAACACAAACCTACACGCGCATATACACAAACATACAAATACACACACACACATACGCACATACAAGCATACACATACACCCACACAGACAAACCAATATATGCGCGCGCACGCACACACATGCACACACACATTCACTCACTCACTCACTCACTCACTCACGCACACAAACATTCACGCTCACAAACACTGAAACAAACATACACATACACACAAACACACGCATACAAATACACACATGCAATGGATGGTGATCGTTGGAAGGCTCGGGTGAAAAGGGGAAGAATGTCTACATTGTTTATTGACATCACTTTGTATTCTGAGTTCAAATTACGCCGTGGTTGACGTTGCTTTTCATATTACAGGTGTGGTAGGATGGGGTTGGTTAATCACACAAGTACCAGTTACCAGCTGGAGGTCGATATCATTAAACTATACCCCCAAAAATGTGTGAACCTGTTTCTATGGAGAAGTCAGATCTTTCTTGCAAGTGATGGTTCAATGTGTTGACACTGTAAGTGGTAGATTAGTAGAATCGTTACAACATCGAACAAAATACCAAGGGTATTTGTTTCGGCTCTTACGCTCTGTGTTCAAATTCAAAGGAAGTCAACTCTGTTTTTCACTCTTCAGAGGTCGATAAAATAAAGTACAGATCAAGTACTAGAGTAGATTTAATCGACTGACCTATCCTCACAAATGTCTAGTCGTGCACTAAGTTTGAAACGATTCTAAATTTTTTCCCATTTGATGAAGTTCCACCCGATGTTTTTCCCTCATGTTTGCTATTGCATTTCACAGGCATCGGAATTTTCCATTTCTCACATTTTCAACGATATTTTGAAAGTAATTATGTAATCTTTAGTTTTTTTTAACACTTCTTCATACACTAAATTATTAGGACTTGATCCTTTATCTTTATTGTTATAATCGCACCTTTTCAGCTGTTATAAATTCCTAATTTCTACAAGTCACTGTCGTATACCATAACGTTTTTGGAATTTTGAGCCGTGCTCGTGATTTGAAAAAAGGGTTTGCCTCAAAATTCCGAGGGCGTTTCTAAGTGAAACACGTAAAAGACGGAAACGATGTGATTATAACAATATCAAAAGCCGTAGATTGACAGTATCGAGAGTGCGTCGGACAACGTTTCGCAGCATAGTGTTATGGCCCTTTACGTTCTGAATTCAAATCCCGCCGAGGTTAGTTTGCCTTTCATCCTTGCGGGGTAGATAAAATAAAGAAATAAAGCACCAGCAATGCAGTGGGGTCGATTTAATCGACTTTCCCCTCCCCTACAAATTACTGGCCTTATGCCTACAGTAGAAACAATTATTTATATATTTATATATATTTTAACAGAGGTGTATAACAATAGCTCTAACATAGCGTAGTTCATAAAAGGGTTGTATATGAAAACATATACAATAGGTTTATGTATTATAAACATATAAGAGTCCCGCTATGAACGTGTAAAACTGTGATTATATCTCAGCTATCTCAGTAGCGTGTGAGTAGACCAGACAGCTGTTTCAGGATTTATATCCATCATCAGTAACATTTGCACACACGGTACTGAAACGAGAATAGCCTGAAGCTTATATTGCTTTGCGTATGAAGCATTCATAGTAAGACACTTGTATGCTTAT
This sequence comes from Eledone cirrhosa, assembly GCA_964016885.1. NCBI lineage: Eukaryota > Metazoa > Mollusca > Cephalopoda > Octopoda > Eledonidae > Eledone > Eledone cirrhosa. Next base: position 263,376,288 of record OZ024743.1, on the reverse strand, counting down.
TATATTTAAACATATCGTATATACTTTCATATATACCTCTATTAGGAATTACGTTATCTTAGTTCCACTGCTAATTACTCCTAACCTGTCAAGATTTATTATATGTAATGAGCATCTCCAGCCGATATTACATACACAAAAACCATATAGGCTTTAGCCTAGTCTTGTCTCTACCTCGAGCGAAAAGATGACACCGATGAAGAGTAGAATGATTGATAGATAAATAGAGGGAGAGAGGGGGGGGGCTTATTTCTTTCGTCCCACGCGTTTCGTTTCTTTTTTTTGTGCAACTTTACTACTGTATCGCTATGCGATCCTTTGATTATCTAACTCTTTACTTAGCAATGCAACAATGCATATATTAACGTGAAAATAGTCGAATAAGTCGAATAGATTACTCTATGAAGCAGAAAAAAAGGGGTACCTACGGAAATAGAACCAGGCATCTGCCGTATGTCGGACGGCTGCGACAACTAAAGCACTTGGCCAACCCAACACCCCCTAATTATCAGTTGACTAGAAATGTCAATAAAGAATTTGACGTTTATTTGCTTTTCAAACTTGCCCAATTTCTTCGTAAACCTATCTGTCTATTTATATTTTGATTGTATGTTTCAAAATAGATTAAAAGAGGATTTGTTTTTCATACAGCTTCTGTTTAGTACCAATTGACTGGTAACATTATGAGAATTGACAGTATCGGTAAAGAGTCAGACATGCTTTCCAGCGTAATTACGTCCCTTTACGACCTGAGTTCAAATCCCGCCGAGTTTAACTTTGCCTTTCATCCTTACGTGGTCGATAAAAATAAAGTACCAGTAATGTACTGGGTAATTGCTGGCCTTGTGCCAAAAGTAGAAACAATTATAAAATAGATGACAGGTTATACAGAAGTAATTTTTCATATCAAAACTCTGATAACTTACAAGTGTAAAGAAATTTTCCCTTCGGATATATTATTTTGAAAACTAATGTAAACACATTGTAGAATATAAATATACCGAAAATGCCTGTTTTCAGCTTCACACAGTTACACCCGTTATGTATCTGGTTCCAATGTTCTAAATTCTTGTTGAATATTAACACTGCAGTCGGAGTGATGGATTACCAGAATCGGTAGATCATCGGATAAAATGCCATTGAGGTATTTACTCTGGCTGTTTATGTTCTGAATAAAAATCCCTTGGGGATCACATTTGTTCAGCAATCATATACTTTCTTTTCACTCAAATTCGAATAAAAAAAATGGTGGGGAGATGTCAATTAACTACCACAATCAAAGTAAAAAAGAGAGCGTACGGACCAGTCTGGGTACTTTAAAGTATAGGAACATTGCAGTATAGGTACAGTACAGTATAGGTACACTACATTAGGGTACACCACAGTGTAGGTACCTTAAAGTATAGGTACACTACAGTATAGGTGCAGTACAGTATAGGAACAGCACAGTATAGCTACACTACAGTAGGGGTACCTAACAGTATACGAAGCTCAGTGTATAGGTACCCCCAAAGTATAGGTACCTCACAGAATAGGTAGTCAACTCTTTCAGTGCGACAAGCTATATTTTAAGAATATTTCATCACATGCAATACACAACCATCACAAACATGCGAAGATGCACGCGCATGCTTACATACACACACACACACACACACACTCTCTCTCTCTCTCTCTCTCTCTCTCTCTCTCTCTCTCTCTCTCTCTCTCTCTCTCTCTCTCTCTCTCTCTCTCTCTCTTTCTCTCTCTCTTATACACATATAAGCATACACCTCAATTCAGATATACATATATACGCAGGTAAAAGACGCAAATATATATATATACAAACTAAGAACAACATCTGTAACTCGTAATAGAGTATGATTCGGCAGTATACATCACGCTTGGGCTAATGGGTTTTGGTGCGAATGCAACGGAGAGCAGACTGACACACCATTTCAGCCCTACATCCGTTGATTTAGAGGAACATCCAGAATATGACAGCTGCAAGGAGAGAGATCTGCACCAGTCCCGGACTGATACTTTCTTTATCGAACCCGAAAGAATGAAAGGCAAAGTGTACCATTCACAGACATACATATACGCAGAGGTGTGCATATACATACATTTATAGAAGTAAACATGTACACATCCACTCACAAATATTCACATATACACAGACCGACTCATAACAAACATCTAACTCTCTGACGCCTCAATCACACACACATACGGCTACCCACACATACGGCTACCCACACATACGGCTACCCACACATACGGCTACCCACACATACGGCTATCCACACATACGGCTATCAACACATACGGCTATCCACACATACACAGACTCATACAACTTGTATATGTATATGAGGATACACATCAACAGATTCATAGGTACAGACATAATTACTCATAGAAACATATTCGTACATATTCACACAGCCAAAGAGAGATAGAACTCTGCTAGCTAGCCAACTGCTTTTACTCGGGAACCAAATGTTCTTATCGTCATTTTTGTTCCGATTAATATTATTTTGGCAGTTGGCAATTATTCCCACCTCATACAACTATACCGCCATAACCAATCTACCACACACACACACACTCACTCACTCACTCATTCACATACATACATACATACATACATACATACATACATACATACATACATACATACATACATACATACATACATACATACATACATACATACATACATACACTCGCTCGAAAGGTGTTTCTATACAAAAGATCAAGACCAAACTGATATAGTGTATAGGTCAATAACATCTCCCCTCTCGCTTTATCTATCAATCTCTCTATCATTCTGTTTCTCTCTTTCTTTCACCCACACACACTCTCTCTCTCTCTCTTTCTCTCTCTGTTTCTGTATATATATATATATATGTATATATATATATATATATATATATATATGTATATATATATATATATGTATGTATATATATATATATATATGTATGTATATATAATACACACACACACACACACATATATATATATATATATATATATATATATATATATATATATAATATATATATACATCTTTCTCTCTTACTTTCTCTCTCTCTCTCTCTCTCTCTCTCTCTCTCCGTCATTCACTCCCTCCCTTTCTCTCTCTATATATTTTTCCCTCACACTCTCTCTCTCTCTCTCTCTCTCTCCTTCCTGCTCTCCCACCCCCCTCTCTTGTTCTTTCCTACTCTCCCTCCTCCTCTCTCTCTAAATCTCCCCCTCTCTCTCCCTCTCTGTCTTTCTTTCTCTCTTTCTTTCTCCCCCTCTCTCTCTCCGTCATTCACTCCCTCCCTTTCTCTCTATATATATTTTTCCCTCACACTCTCTGTCTCTCTCTTTCCTGCTCTCCCTCCCCCTCTCTTGTTCCTTCTTACTCTCCCTCCTCCTCTCACTCTAAAACTCGCCCTCTCCCTCCCCACCCTCTCTCTCTCACTCACTCATCTAGAATATTCTCAATGAAATTTCTCTCTTGTCTTCTGGCTTTTTCTTGTTTTCTCCTATATTCTATCTTTTGTCTTTCTCTTCTGTCTTATCTGTCTACGCCCCCCCCCCCCCCCCCCATCTTCTCCTTTTTTCTACATTCAGTACTTTTAGCTGCTTTTTTTGTTTGTTTGTTTTGTTCTTTATTTTTTCTTATCTCTTTCGTCTTTGATCTTATATTTTTGTTTCTTTTTCCTCTCATTCTCTCCTTTCCCCTCATTCTCTCTTTTTATTTCCCTTCTTTCTTTCCTTATTTCTTAAGACTTTCAGCATTATCTTCTTCCTTGTTCACTCATTCCTTTTATCGTCTATGGTTGATTTTTTTTTTTTTTACTTTTTACTTTAATTCTTTTTATTTTTATTTTCATCTTCTTCGTTCTCATCTTCTCCTTAAGCCATCATCATCATCACCATCATCTCCTACTTCTATTATCATCGTCTACTTCTGCCACCGTCATCACCATCCACACCTTCTACTTCTATCATCGCCACCCTCATCATCACCTACTTCCTCCATAATCATCATCATAATCATCATCATCATCATCATCATAATTACACTCATAATCTTTTAATTCTACCATCCCCACCAGTATCACACTCATCATTACCATCATCATCTCCTTCTTCCATCATCATCATCATCATCCTCCTCATCATCATCATCATCATCACCATCATCTTCTTATACATGTTACATTACCATCAACATCATCACAATCATCATCATCTCCTTCTTTACCATCATCCTCATCATCATCTACTTCTTCCAACATTACCATCATCATCATCATCATCATCATCATCACCATCATCATATTCCATCACTATCATTACCACCATCTCTATCGTTGTCATCGCCGACTTCTCCTTTCATCATAACTTGGAGATTTTGCTTCAGGAGAAGCCAGATGAATTAGAACAATCTTGTACTGAATACAGCGACCCAACGAATAAATATCAACGCAAAAAGTTAAAAGGGCATCTGTGCGGGGTTACAATCCACCTAAAAGCTTTCTGCCAACAAATTATAGGAAGCCAAAGGCTACCGCTAGAACCAACAACGACAGTATGCTACACCTGTAGTAGCATCAACAACAACATTGGCAGCAGGAACACCAACAATAACAGCAACTACAACACCAGCAGATGTAAATCCAACAGGAATAGTAGCTGCAACAGCAACAATAAAAGTAGCTGAGACAACTACAAAACCAACAGCAGCATCTGAAACATTACCATCAGCAACAACACCACCAGTGCCTACAGAAAACATTCCCTCCCGGGCGTCACACAGATGGACATGTATTGCGACGAGAGTAAGGAGTGGCAAGTCGTCTGCCACAGGAACAAAAATAAAGAAAAACCACCCTCAAAAAGCATGAAGGAAGGTGGGGAAAAAAGCTAAAGATGTGAGGCAATAAATGCAAACACCAACAAAATCCTCACCATCACCATCCTTACCACAGTCAACACCACAACAAACACCACAGGTACTAACAACAATATCCCCAACAAGAACCCGTAACAACAGCAACAAGAGAAAACGCAAACCCAACAAAATAACACAAACTTCACACATTACGCAGCCATAAACACAAGCAACCAGAAACTAATGTTCAACTTAAAGCACAACACTACAATTACAGAAACTACTACATAACCAGCAGCAAGATTACACCGCCCACTTACATATAGATCAAACAAATGACAAACATACACTAAACTAAATGCAAATGAGGACTTCCGCGCCGTATTATCCAAATAGATATACTAAGACACCTTTTTGGATAATCCCGCAACTGGCCGGGGAGGGATCGTCATCCCTTTCTCCACACGAACAGAGAAAGTAACGCTTTCTGGTTGTTCCTATTATTTATCTAATATAGTCTTTCTCGGGATAGGCAGTATAAATGTACGTGATCTGGAGTCGTCTTGGAAGCAGAGCCACTTGTTCAACGACCTCGGGTCACTGAACATAGATGTGGTGGCCATCAGCTCGACCAGAATTTACTAGGCACGAGCCTTTGCACACATTTTGGCGGCTACGAGGTGAACGCATCTCGAAGCCGTCTCGGATCTGGGGGTGGAATCCCTGTGTTGTTTCGGAAAGGCTTGGATCTCACGGTACGGACCATTTTCTTGGGCCAACAAAGTAAATTAGTGGTGGTAGACATGAACAGCAGTGGGAGACGTGCCTTCAGGCTTGTAGCAGTTTATGCCTCTACAGGAGCAGGAAGGTTTGATTTCTTCAAGCGCCTGGAGAACTTTCAAGAAAGGTCGCGCTCTTTAGTGCTAGTGAGCTACTAGAACAGTATCTTAGACGCATGCTGAGATTGTATGGGACAAGCATTTAAAAGAGAGGGGCCTAAAAGCTTCGCAAATTTGCTCAAACATTTCCATCTGTCAGACAGGTACCGACTGTATTTCCTGAATGTGCCAATGTGGACGCGGTCAAACTGTATCAAATCATCCAGATCGTATCTAGATAGCGCATTCGGTAGAGAAGTAGATAAGGCTAGTATAGGGGTCCAGGCCTTTCCTAAACAACAATGCCACCCCACCTCCCATTCTCGGTCGACTAAGAGATGCAAGGATATGATAGTCGTCGAAAATTAGGGTTAGTTCGCGCGTGTCTGATATCCTGGTTTCACCGACGGCAATCACAGTCATATCTAATGACCTTGGGTCGTTCAGCAAACGATCCTGCTTCCAGGACGACTCCAGTCTACGAACATTCAAACTCTTAAGATGGCCATGTTAGAATAATAGAGGAAAGGCCTACTTTCCTCCCGGGGGCTTGTGGAGTTCGGGTGGTTTCACCTCCATAGTTGGTGGGTTTTCCTTTGGGAACCCCTTTAAAAGTCTTGACGTGTGTTTCACATTCGGGGTTCCCACGTCATGAGGAAAGCTTTCTCTAATCCTTTTGTAGGAGTCGAGCGACATTCGTATCAGTAGAAAATCTTCGGGAACGTGAAATGTGCTCGTTCCTAATATATCATCCTCCTTTTCTATGTCTTGCCTTTCGTGCTATCAGGGCCATCAAATTCTTGTTGACCCTTCTTACTAGCACCAAGTTGTGTGTCTTGTTTTGTTCTTGTGTTTGTTGTGATTGTTTGCGTTTGGGGGATAGTGATGGCAGTGTGGAAGTGGTGATAGTGGTGGTAGTGTGGAAGTGTTTCTGTTTGTTGTGTGTGTGTAGTACCTGCATTATCTGTTGTGTGTGTGATGTGTGAAGATGTTTTTCTTGTGCTTCCTCTATTGTTTTTGGATTTGGGTTTTGCCTCGGCTTCGCTACTGGGAGATGAGGGGGTCTGTGTCTGGCAGTACGTCTGGGTCTGTGTGTGCTTGTGTTTGTATTTATGTCAATGTATGTATTTTGGTGGGAATGAGAAATGGAAGAGTTTTCCTTATCTTTCCCCTGGGGGATAATGTTGGTGGTGGTGTTTCCGTTGGTGTTGCTGCTGGTGTTGCTGGTGCTGGTGTTGATGTTGGTCCCCGGCCTGGCGTTGGCAACTTGCATTTTTTTGCCTGAGGGCAGAAGTCTCACAAATGCGTTGTATCTCCGCAAACGAAACAGTGCAGCCTTCAGCCCTCAGTCATTACCTCCATGCCATCAGGTTTTGTAAACGGATGTGGTCTGGGATTTTTCTAAAGTCATCAGGCCTGATTTGAAGAAATATCTCCAAGTCAACCTCCGACCAGTCCTCTCTGGCTGTTCTGGTCGCCTCGGTCGGAACGACATCTGTCCCCTCCACAATCGCGCATCTCAGGAGCCACTACTAGTCTAGTCCTGGTGGAATCCTGGGAATGCGGACTCTTATTGTTCTTCTTCCCATATGGAAGGGGTATATAATGACCTTGCTGGTTTTGCAAGAGGTCCCCGAGTGTTTAACAGCGAGAGCTTCTAATTTAAACAGCACCAAAATGTTACCTTATTGTCTGCCCCTTGATATGTACTCGTCTTCTCTGATGCATTTCAGCACAGCTTCAACTTCGGCTTGCAGAGTGATCTCCGCTTTGTGAGTCTGCACTGAAATGCATCTAAAAATCACCGTTCTTCTCTCCACCGCTTCTATGGCCTCGGCTGGGACGGTTAAGTTGGCCCACATTTAAAACAAATGTAACAAAATCCCCAAAGGTGAGGAATCTCTAAGAGTTACTCATGCAGAAATCCAACAAAAGCCACGATCACCCTGTCCGCTAGGGCAAAGTGCCCTCTCCCAGTTTTTCTACTCCAATCTACAGGCGTATACTCAAGGCGTATGCTCACACGGGCCGTGCTCGCCACTCTCACCCACCTTTCAACAAACTGGTTGGAAGGCTGCACTTCCTTCTCCACCCCGATTTTCCCTTTCAAGTGAAATCTGGAAATAATGATGATGACGATGATGGTGGTGATGATGATGATGATGATGATGATGATGATGATGATGATGATGATGATGATGATGATGATGATGATGGTGATGATGATGATGGTGATGATGATGATGATGATGATGATGATGATCGTTTCTTTGCTTCTTACCCCCCCCCCCCGCCAATATTCTCATCTGTCAAATAGATAGCATGTTTTCTAATATAGTTAAATGGCTGAATATTGAGGTGGATTGAGTGCTGATTCTCTACAAAGCTGAAGAACAACTTACATTAGAATATTGTTCTTAAATCTAATATGGTGCGGCTGCTGCTGCTATTCTTGTTGTTGTTGCAGTACAGATACTTCCTGGACCTTACCCAAAGAAATATGCTAAAGAGCTGATTAGCAAAAGCCAACTCGACACTAACTCTAAACTATTGAGTTAGGTGGGAATAAATTGTTCTTTAAATGTACTGTCGACTACTGAAGGATGAAACATAAAATTGAGGTTTATAAGATTTTATTCAAAACGTAAGTAAATACCAAAAAGCATTGTGTCCAAAGCACTAACGATTCTAAAAATGTGTAACCCTTTGCTAATTCTTGTATATTTAATAATGTTGATTTTTAATTTAGGCACAAGGCTAGTAAATTCAGGGGAAAGGCCAAGTTGGTTAAATCAAGCTGAGTACTGACTGGTACCATAATTTATTGACTCTAGAAAGATAAAAAGCAAAGTTGACGTCAGCGGGATTTGAACGCAGAACGTAAATATCCAGAACATATACCGCAATGGCATTTTACAGGACGCTCTATCAACTCTGTCAATTGATAACTTTGATTTCTAACATAAGGCACAAAGTCAAAAATTGGAGGTGAAGAAAGTACAATCGAATAAATCGTTTGGAGAATCTGACAGGTGACTTATTTTATCGACCCAAGAAGGATGAAAAGTAAAGTTGACCTTGGTAAAATTTGAACTTAGAATGTAAACATACCACACTATAGGCTCATAACTAACGAAGCCGTAAGAGATTTAACAATTCTGCCACCGCTCTCCATGTAGCATCACAGTTGATTTCTTTCAGAAAGAGAGGGAGGAATAGATATATAGAAATGATTGACCCTTGTACTGGCCTGGTACTTTTATTTATCGATTTCGAAAGAATGAAAGGCAAACGAGGAGAAAGCTGGAACAAATACTATTAATGATTCTGTCTGACGTTCTAACAGTTCCACCACTTTGCCGCCTAATGAATGTAAAAGCTTTTCTTTCGATGATTAAAAGAATTATGCCAATCCATCGCCTTCTTCAAATCCCTGCGTACTTTTATAATATTTTACCACCTACACATGGTATGTTACTCCCTGCAATCAGTACCGAAAGATACCATAGCATCCCGGATGGTAAATAACAACAACAACAACACCTAGCTATAAAATGTAATCTAGGCCGAATTATGCGTTATTATTGCCAGTACTTTCGACACCATCCTTTAAATAGTGACATATATATTGGTCTACAGTTAAATGGTGCCGGATACGACTGTTATCTCTATTTGGAATCTATTAACCGCATTTGTACAAATGTTCAGAAGTACAGTGGTGGAGGTGGTGGAGGTGGCGGCGTGGCAGTGGTGGTGATGGCGGGAGCGGGAGTGGTGGTGGCGGCGGTGATGGTAGTAGGGGTTGGGGTGTTGGTGTCGGTGGGGTAGTGGGGGTGGTGGTGGTGGCATTGACAGGATCGGTGGCGGCGGTGATGGTGGTGGCAATGCCGGTAGCGGCAGTGGCGATGGTGATGGTTGCTGGTCACGTTGGTACAGGAGTGTTGCTTTACTGGTACCGAGGTCAATCGGTACATTTAATTCTCTTCAATTATTAGCTTTATCAGTTGAATATTAACTGCCAGCCCTAATAACAGCAACGTTACTACCAACGAGCGAGGGGGCCTCTACAAAGCTGTTTGATATGTTAATAATTGTTTCTACTTTAGGCACAAGGCCAGCAATCAACCAGTGCATTACTGGTACTTTATTTTATCGACCCAGTAAAGATGAAAGGCAAAGTTAAATGTTAATAATAATAATAGCCAAATCTACCTAATGATAAGGTTCTGTATTTCTTGCGTTGTACATAGGAAAAAAAACTGGATGGTCACGGAGGAAATACCGTTGGTTATGGATCTGCTGGATCATGCCTGGTCTAGGGTTAAATGTCAACATCACTCAGCAAACGGGAGAGCCTCTAACAATGTCACCTGATCTGTTAAAACAGCAGCCAAATCTCACTCAATTCGTACCTTAACATCTTTAAAAAATAGAATACAGTGGAACCTCGGTTCACAAACGCCTCTCATCACGAACAAATCGGTTCATGAACAATTTTTCCGAACATGAAACGTCTCGATTGACGAACGATGTCTTGAATAACGAATAAGCAAGCCGGCAACAATCTTGGAGTAGCTAGAGTCTGTGCCGCCCGGGGCAGCTCTTCAGTTTGCCGCCCCCGGACCCCCACAAAAATGCATATTGCTCAATGACTCACTCTTAAAGTTATATATATATATATATATATATATATATATAACTGTTTCTACGTTAGGCACAAGGCCAGCAATTACCCAGTGCATTACTGGTACTTTATTTTATCGACCTCGTAAGGATGAAAGGCAAAGTTAACCTCGGCGGGATTTGAACTCAGAATGGCAAGGGCCGTAACTCTATGCGTCAAAGCATGGTGTCCGACCCTCTACCAATACTGCCAATCCAATATAACGGCGATGAATTAGGACCGAATAAATTAGATTACCGATATAAAAGACACAGAAGCGAAAAGCGAAAACCAACCAAACAGTGAGTGTGTTCTGTTATTAATTCTGGCAGTATTACACAAATATGACCCTCCCCAAGTATAACAATATATATATATATATATATATATATATATATATATATATATATATATATATATATATATATATAATGATTTCATTTATTAGCCACAAGGGCCGACATGTAGGGGACAATACAAAGATAGGGGCAGTGGGGGTTTACAATAATGTCGAGTAAAAGTGCACAATGGCAAGACTAATTTAACAATGAAGATATAAAAATATAAAATAAACTATGCATAAATATAACAAAATAAATTCCCCGATAGGGGGTGGACGACCCTGGGGTGACTCGGGTACCCCACCAATCCTGAACCACCCTGCGCTTCTAGGGCACCCAGGGAGAGCACCCCTCTCCTCAAGTTAGCTAGCCTATAGGCGCATGGTCAGAGAAGGCCCATTCACACGAGCCATTCTCTCCACATTCATTCACCTTTTAGCAAATGTACTGTGGGGCAGCACTTCTCTCTCCACCCTCACCTTCCTTTTCAGGTGAAACTTGAAGAAGTTGATGAGGGATTGGCCGAAGAGAAAAGTGTCTGTCTTCAGTCCTTTTAACCTGGTCCACCATATAACCTCTTTCGCAACTGCCACCAGACAGAGGAAAATATCCTGCTCTTCCTGACCTAAGGAAGGCGGCGGGTCGATCTTCACTATGGACTCGGCCGATAGCCGGATTCGTTCCACACGCGACAGTAGCTGTTCGACATAACTCCACAAGTCAGTAATGCACGGACATATAATAATGATAATAATAAAATGTGGAGAAGGAGCACACGAGTTGGAATATATATATATATACTAGCAGCTGAGCCCGGTTGCACCCGGGGGCCACTTTTTATTAAGTTAATAATTTGATAAATATTGAAAGTTTATTATAAAGAAGCAGTTTCAGGGGAAAAAATAGAAATATGCACTTGGGGCTGGACGGCGTACAATGAGAAGTGGAGCGACGTGAAAAGCGTTGTTTATTAACAGCGAAATAGCAATGTCGATGGTATGCAATTTGAAAAATACTACTTACTGTTAGTGGTGGTTAACATGTATTAGAATTAAAATAAAAACACGCGTCCCTTCTTCGCAATTTAAGGGTTTGGCGATACTTGGTTTTAGTGTCCTAAATTATCATCATCGACATTCAATTATTAGCTCCACCCACTACACGATACGTCACGACGCGTCATCAGCTGCTGCTGCTGCTTGATTTTTACATATTCATTATCTTACATGCTTCATTTTTACACGGAAAAACATTGAATTTTTAGAATAAATATTTATTAAAATATTAACAGACAAAATTAGATTTTTGATTTATTTTTTGAACAAAATAAATATTTATTTACAGTTTTTCACAGGAAAACTATGCTTCCTTTTTACATGAATATTTATTTACAGTTTTTAAGTTTTTAACCGAAACACTATGCTTCATTTTTACATGAATATTTATTTACAGTTTTTAACATTAAAAAAATTACTGCGAAATACATTTTTTTTTTAACGCACGATACGTCACGAAGGTAAATGTTTCGAAAAAATGTTAAACTGTATATCGCAACAGTTTTAAACAACAGAAAAAAAATTTCTTTAAACAATATATTGTTGCAATATACAGTTTAAAATTTTTTCGAAACATTTACCTTCGTGACGTATCGTGTAGTGGGTGGAGCTAATAATTGAATGTCGATGATGATAATTTAGGACACTAAAACTAAGTATCGCCAAGGGTTTTATTTCTTTTGATGGAAAACAGTGACCGTACTGCAGAATCGATTTCATAAAACGGTACTGTATGATCGTTAAATGTAGAAGGATGATGAAATTGTAAATAAGACAAAAGTATTAGAACAGGGGGAAATAACTCACCGAACGCGATAGTTTTGGGGCCCCAGGGACCACTTTTTTCAAGTTAGATATTTGAAACCTCGTCTATTTGCTTCCTTGGCACTTTTTACATAGGTGTGTAAATTTTCATGTCAGTCCGACCACGGCTACTACCATTTAACCGTGCACATCTGAATTTCAACCACCGCCCATTTCACAAATATATATTAGATATATATGAAAATGGGGAGAAAAAGACGATTATTGGAAGAAAAATATTTTTTTTCCCTTTAATTTTTTTCTCTTTTTTCTGGGTTAGAAAATGTTTAAAACAAAATATTTTACTTTGTGTGAAGTGTTAAGGTATTAGTTAATTTATTTATTAATTAACAATGGCATTTATTTATTTATTTATGTATTTAATAATTGTCTATTACCGGTTTCAGCATTTTATGCATTATCAAAGGGGGGAATTTGTATTGGTGTAAAATGTTGGTGATGTTGAACATGTTAAGGAAATGGGGAAGAAAGAATAATGTTCTTTACAAACAAGGTTTTTGAAGTGAAAAGAAAAAAAAAGGGGGGGGGGGGGTAATGTGGAACATGATAAGGTAATGGGAAAGAAAAAATAATATTATTTACAGGCACAGTTCTTGGAGGTAAGCAGTTAAAAATGTGTTATTATGGAAAGAGTGCTTAGTTGATCCATGATGGAGGCAAATGGTAGTCTGGGGTTTGATATGATTTCCCTTTTTAGAGTGTTAATATGCCGGGGGGGGGGTAATTCAAGGCGGTCAGGTAGGGGAGAGAGAAATGAGAGGGAGTAATTTATTTATATAAGAAAAAGAATTGTCAAATTCCAACCTCTACTTAATGGACTAAACTTCGGACTAAACTAAAACTGGAACGAACAAAGAACCAAAACCAAATTCCTATGTTCTCTAAAGAGTTACCTCCCCTACACCCTATCTAATCCTTTTTCAGACCCAAAAGTGGTGCCCCCATAAAAGTGTTAGTTTCTATGGTGATGTCTATCTCTATCTGTCTTTCACACACAGTGCCCCTTTCTCTCTCTCCCCCCCCCCTCTCTCTCTCCCTCTCTCTCTCTCTCTCTGTATACGAATATTTGGGGTGACGAACGACCTTCAGGAACGAATTAAGTTCATGAACCAAGGTTCCAGCGTACTTTAATATGGTCCTGGATTTCCTGCACATGGAAAATATGGAATGGTCACGATTAGAAGGCATTTGATAATTGACCTGCTCGATCTGAATCGACTTGGAATAAACAGAAACAGTGAGTTGATCAGGAAACAGTTGCCGGTCGCTCAACCTGCTAGATATAGTAGATAAACCTCCTTCAAATATACCTTACCATCTTAAAAGAAAGGACGCATTGGAACGTACCGTTTCAGATAAACAAAATCAGAAGATGGTCTGCCCGAATGCTTCTAATCATAGGCCTACTCAACCAGAGCAGACCTCGAGCTAAACAATAACAACAGTACCACGACGGCCCAGTGAAGTGAACTCAGAGTAGACCCTCAATCTGCTGTATATAGTAACCAATTGACCCTCTAGCCATACACTATTATCCGAAGAAAGGGCATATCACTCAACAAACTTGATTTCTAGTTTGAAATTCTCTCTATACTATATCAACGTTACTTATTACCTATTTCAATCTAGTTAGGATTTGAACCTTCTATGTAGATTAACATAAATCAAATGTCGATTAAATCTGAGAAGCTACACGCCTTTTCCGTATTTAATTTTCAAGTTGTCGGACAGACGTTGAAAGGTTTCACTGCCTTTGTTGCTTCAGGGGCCAAAGTATAACGATCGAAACGGATACAAAGTCTTGGCCTTTTTAGTTGAGACGTTATTTACATCGCTCCGCCCCACCCTACATACATCTCCACCACTCAATTTATTTTAGCCTAAATATGATCAGAGAACTTGCTACATATATGTCTTCAGGTATATATCCTGTAGTTCATTAGTATTCTTTACTAGTTTTCGAAGCCAATAACATTGCGATAGAAAAATCGAAATCGATCTTGTCATAAAACGACAAATAATTCAAGTAAGGTGGAATTTAGAAAATGGAAACTTGAAAGAGGATTGATTTTTTTCTCTGTTCGGACAATGCAATATCTAAAATTCTTGCCTAAGGTCATGAGAATCGAATCCGATTTCACTGCAAGAAATGTCATGTGTAGTATATTTATAACACGTTACATGACAATAGCATCGGTTGTTTAAAGATAAAACCTAGCTTCGATAAATTCCTTGAATAATAATGGCGAGAGTATATAGAGTATTGTCGAAACGAGCTGTAGCTATTTAAGATAAAGGTTAAATTCTTACAATACATTTAATAGATCTTCTTATTTTATTTTCTGGTTTTTTTTTTTGCTCTTTTTTTCTGGTTACTATAATGGTGTAGGGTGTAGAGTTTTTATCTTCGTGTTATATGTAGTCTTTGCAAATAACGATTTAAAATCGATCAAGTATCTGCTATCCAGCTATTATCATCAGTCACTGAGATACAAAGAAAACCAGTATCTTGCACCTGTGTGTATGTATGTGTCTGAGTGTATGTGCATTTGTATGAATGAAAGTGGGTTTGTATGTGTGTGAATATGTGTTTGTTTGTGTGTGAGTGTGTGTTTGTGCATGCGTGAGTGTGTTTGTGTGTGTGTGTGTTTGTATGTGTGTTTGAGTGCGTTTGTGTGTATGTGTGTGTGTGTTTGTATGTGTGTTTGTATGTGTGTTTGTTTGTATCTGTTTGTATGTGTGTATGTGTGTGTGTGTTTGTATGTGCGTGAGTGTTTTCTGTTTGTGTGGGTCTGTGTATGTGTGTGTGTGAGAGAGAGAGTGTGTGTGTGTGTGTGTGTATGTGCGTGAGAGAGAGAGTGTGCGTGTCTGCGTGTGTGTGTGTTTAAGTAAGCAGCGCTAAGAGATTTGTTATTAACAGCGAGTTAAGATACGGAGTTTTAAATGTGCACAGGTCTATCAGCACAAAAATATATGCGCAAGCACAAACACACGCACACACACAACCAAACAAACACGCAACCAAACATACGCAGTGAAATACATACGCACACACACACTAAAAAAAAAAATCTAAACAGACATACACACACACACGCACACACGCACACACACACACACACACACACACACACACACACACACACACACACACACACACACACACACACACACACACACACACACACACACACACACACACACACACACACACACACACACAATACATAAATTTTAAAATGTATACAGAGAGGGCGGCGTCAGATAAAATGCCTCCCGGTTTTGTTTTGTGTTTTGAGTTCCAATTCTGCCATGAAGTTTTTTTAGTTTTTTTGCGTCATTGTTGATAAAGAAACTTTTTGCCTGTATTAGAAACCAAGGTGTGTGTGTGTGTGGGGGGTCTGCATCTAAGTGTGTCATTATGCATATATACATGTACACCTTTATGTATATGTGCAAGACACTTTGTTTCATGTTGCTCCAGTTTACTCAGCTGTAGAAATGAGATGATAGGGACTAGCGTCCCTATCACAAATTAGCCAAGACACCACCAACGAGATATATCTTGGAGGAGGCCAGCTAAACCTGCATAGGTGTGAGCTGTCACACACACACACTTATGTGTATTTATATAGTATAAAAAATAGTGCTGGATAGCAACCATTATTATAACAATGTGGTGTGGTAAATAAGAAAATATATATACATCATGTGTGAACACAATGGAACCAAACTCCCACTGTTACTGACTCCGTCTTTCCCGCTCTCCCCATCTCTCACTATTATCAGCAAATGCGGGCCCACGTGCTGGTCGCCCCGCGGCCCCGGTAGACAGAATGGGGAATGTGAGGCAGACGCGCTGGAAGAGTCATTCCCGTTCGTGGGACTTACACATACGGGTAGCCATCTCCGTGCCGATGGTGGTGAGTTGGGAGGTGGTCCTAGGGCCTAGGAGACCAGCTGTCTCCAATATTTTAGAGTATTTTAGAGTATAGTAATTAGATAGCTGGCCTGCCAACCTCTAAAAACCCAAATGGGGAGTACCATGAAAAAGTGCCCCAAAATGGAAAGAAATGAGGCAAAATGGGGAGACTTTACATAATGAAAGCTATACCCATTTTCATAAAAACTGGGAGACGAGGAGAAATAGGTCAAAACGAAGAGATCGCCCCGTTGGACGGGGTGTGTTGACAGGTCTGAGATTAATAGTACATGGAAATCATATTGATATATATATGTATGCATACCAATATGAATCAGCATGGTCCAATAAATAAGTTCGTTTCACGATCATTAGGTCCCGAGTTCTAGCCCACTGCGTAGCATCCTATGCCAGTGTTATTTACCAGTGGGTTGGCAGTATCGGTAGAGGGTCGGACGCCATGCTTTGCAGCAAAGAGTTACGGCCCTTGCGATTCTGAGTTCAAATACCGCCGGGATCGATAAAATAAAGTACCAGTAATGCACTGGGTAATTGCTGGCCTTGTGCCAAAAAGTAGAAACAGTTATTTACCATAAACTCGGACACATGCTTGTGAGTCAAATTAGAATGGTGTAAATTATGTGGAAGCCCATCGAGTGGACTGTACCTGTAACGGATTTGCCACACACAGCTTCAGGCTGAAAGTCCCAGAGAATTACGGTTAGGGTACACACGGCAGCCTTTTACGCGCTAATTAAATAGGAGGCTGTCTCATTGATCAAACAACTGGAATACTCATCGTCGAGACCGACGGAAGTCCATTCTATATGTATAAAATATAAAATTTTATGTATGAACCCGTGAACTCTGATGGAGTCGTAGGGGCGCCGTAGTGAAATATAGCGTTTCATGTGTATTTTTAAAACCTGGTGGAGCCCATCCATTCTCCAGCTCTGAAGTAGATTTCCCCCAGAGAAAGAGAGAAAAAGGGAAAGCGAAGAAGTGAGAAAGCGGTAAGGAGACGGAATGAATACTGCAAAGCATTCTATCCGGCGTTCTAGCGACTCTGCCAATGTGCCCCTTTATTTATTGTAAGTAGAAATTTATAAAATCAAATCTTAAGATACGGAAATTAGCATTTTTGTTTGAAATTTAGGCCTCTAATACTTATCGCTTGCTTTACGGCGTTCCACATGTGGTGTTTATAACAAATATTTATATCCACCATTGTCACAAGGTCATACATTTCGCGGAACGATTTACTTAATAGAATTAATGTACTGTCTGATTGAATTCCCCCACACTGTCTTGTGTTGTAAGTATTAATTGTCAGCAGTTTTGTTGAAGGAATTTTCTTCCCTTTCTTCCAAAATCTTGAAAGATTCATGAGTGCTGCCCTTCCACTAATAATTAGACCATTAAATAGCAATCAACACAAGTTCTTAATTGGAACTATATATTATGGCCCTCAATTTTCACCTCCTAGAATTAAAGTTGGTGACGATGGTCAGAAGATGAACATTGCAACATTTTAGCCACGTTATCAAAGCCCAGAACCTCGGTCTCTTTATCCTCCGGACTGGGTAGAAGGAAAACTAGCGAGCGACAAAAACAAAAATGGAGTAACGACATCAAGGAGTTGACAGAAAGATCTTGGTAGAGTGTACGGCTGCTGTAGAAGATCACCATGCATTGCGAAAGGTGGTAGATGTGTCTGAAGCACCAAACCCTCAGCGCTGAGGACGTAATATACTCATGTAATTCATGATGAAAGACAAGCTTAGCCCCAGAGAGATGTGAATCCAAAACGTAAACGGCCTGCTAATATTCATGATTGTACAAGAAGACTTGCATACATAAAGTTCAATAATGAATATATACACTTTGTTGCCAGATGGGCACATAAATTTAATCTTTAAAAGTTTACTTAAAGGAACTCATATACCTGTGTTCTTTAGTGGCAGTAAATGCTCCCTAGAACACTAGTACCAAAGTACTCTTCAACATATAGTTACCCAACAACGAAAACATTTAAGAAAGCTCTCTTCAGTAACACATACTTGAACAGAAAATTTTGTAGATGTATAAAATTAAATGAAGGCATATTCAATGAGAAAATAACGATAAAATAGACAGAAGCAGAGAATATAGAATTTCAAAAAAAAAATCATTCACTTGAGCATCGGTAATTTAGAATCGACAACATATTTAATAGCAAGATTTGAATTTGAAAAAAAAGTGCATGACATTATATCCAGATAACTTAATTATAAATTCCAACTTAATAATTTATGGCTAAATAAAAAAAAAGAAGGAAATTTTGGTATTGAATAACAATATGTCAAAGATGCATATAAAAAGTCAGCACTAAAAGACCCCAGTGTATCATACAAATTTCCTTGCTAACATGGATATATTGCAAACTAAGTGAAAATCTGTCAAATTTGACATACATCCATATCCGTTTTATCTACTCGATTGAGGATCCTTTGGCTATACGGAGGAAAAAAATACATCACCTTTTTACACTAACTAGGAAATTACATAACAACAATATTCTAGTGCAGGCAAACAAAATATAAGAATCGCTGAAATATAAAATAAAGCACCAACTACAAACTATATCTATATATATATCTATTTATCTCTTTCTCCTCTCTTTCTCTCTCTCTCTCTGTCTCTCTCTCTCTCTCTCTCTCTATATATATATATATATATATATATATATATGTGTGTGTGTGTGTGTATATATATATATATATATATATATATATATATATATATATATATATATATATATATGTATATATATATATATATATATATATATATATATATATATATATATATATATATATATATATATATATATATATATATATATATTCTTTGCAGGTCCCTTTGTCTACATTTTTCCTGATTTTCTTAACTATCATCTATTGTGATCGAATATTGTTATAGTCATTTATGTTAGGACGACTACTTTTCAAATTTTTCCTATGTTTCTTAAGTCAATCGGATACTTTCGCTCTTACCCCAAAGGTATGAATGAATTAATGTATGTATATTCTTCTGGTTTTATAATTTCACAATTTCTAACACAGATACAAGACTGTCTCATTGGAATTTACACAACATCAACTAGGTAAATATGTATGCATGTATGCAAGCATGCATGTGTGTGCAGGTATGGATGTTAATGTATGTGTGGAGGCGTTTGTTTTGAGTTATATCTGTGCATGTGTATATGCTTTGTGCATGTGCACATTGAGTTATTAGATACAGAACTTTTAGGATGTTTTACATATTTTTACTGTTCCATTAATGGATTGTACTTGTAATTTTCTAACTAGCCGTGTTCTTTCTGTTTCTGTGAAGCCGAGCTTCTCAAGATTTGTAATGAGGCAGCTACTAACATACCACAGTGCCCCAATAATCACAGGTATAAATTTGAAGGTATAGTCAGGGTGGAGTATCTGTATATTTCTCATTAGTTCTGCATAGATATTCTCCTTTTCGCTATTCTTTAATATATGATTGGCATCAATGGTCAGCTGCTAACCTCTACCACTGTGCATGCCTTCTTTTCCCTGTCCCATATCATTATATCTGGTCTGTTATGCCTGCATTTTATTGGGGTTTTTAATGTATGTATGTTCTGATTTTATAATTTCACAACTTTTTACCAATAGAGAGAGAGTTGGTTTCTAACATAGACACAAGACTCTTTCATTGGAAGTTACACAACATCAACTAGCTAGATTATGTATGCATGCATGTGTAGATATGTGTAGATATGGATGTAGTATGTGTTGATGTGTATGTATGTACGTACGTACGTACATATGTATGTGTGCGTGTATGTATGTGTGCATGTGAGCACATGAAGGCGCATGGCTCAGTGATTAGAGCCTTGGGCTTCTAGTTACGAGGTTGAGGGTTAGATTTTCGGACCAAGCAAGGCGTTGTGCCCTTGAGCAAGACAATTTATTTCATGTTACTTTACTTCACTCAGCTTGAAAAAGATGATCACTGGTGCCGAGTTGTATTAGCCTTTACCTTTCTCTTGGACAACATCGGTGGCGCGGAGAGGGAAGAATGGCATGCATAGACAACCACAGGTCTTTACAATTTATGCCGCTATATATACATATATATATATATATATATATGTGTGTGTGTGTGTGTGTGTGTGTGTGCGTGTGTGTGTGTGTGTGTGTGTGTGTGTGTGCGTGTGTGTGCGTGTGTGTTTGTGTGCGTGTGTGTGAATTTGCGTGTGCGTGTGTGTGTGTGTGTGTGTGTGCATTATTGCAGTTGTGAGCATTTATCATATGCGTTCCCATATAGATCCTATATATTTATTCCGGCTCCCCTTCATATCTCGATTCACTTACACTTGACTCCCTAAGCAGAGTTCTGTGGTTGATAGCTGTACTGTCAACGCGCCGTGCGCGATGCCTTGCAGTATACCTTACGCATCCTGGACGATTTCTATGACATGCGACTTGTGACTTGCATGCAGATGCCACTGTCGTCCTTCCTCTGCACCACCCAAGGAACGCCTCTTCTTCTCTATGTGTTTGTATGTGTATAGATATGGTTGACAGAGCTCACATTGTTCGTTTTCTGACACATACCTATACACACACACTTAAGAAGTCAGCTTTGTCACTCCCAACACTGGTCAGCTCTCTCAACACACAGATAATAGCCTTTCATTCATGTCATGATCTTTATACATACATATTCCACCCATTTATCCTTATCTCTCCTCCGATAAATCTTTAATACACAGTCTCGTTCTGAAATACGATCTTCCAAAATGGCTGACTAACTGGACGTTTTTTCCCTGAAAACATATCCCGTTTTGTTTCATTTCTTACTTTCATCTCTTTCTCTATTGCATCTTTTTTCTCTCATTCTATCTTCCGTTCAAAACGTTAAGGGATTTTTCCTACAAAAGCAAACGTTAATCTAATAGATACCATCATTCTATTATATTGCTCTTCCACTTTGTTTTTCCTTGTTGACATTTCTCATATATATATGTGTGTGTGTGTGTGTGTGTGTGTGTGTGTGTGTGTGTGTGTGTGTGTGTGTGTGTGTGTGTGTGTGTGTGTGTGTGTGTGTGTGTGTGTGTGTGTGTGTGTGTGTGTGTGTGTGTGTGTGTGTGTGTGTGTGTGCGTGTGCGCGTGTGTGTGTATCTACTTGCTTAATCTGGAGGAAAGGGCAGGGCTCACAACCTTCACAGGGCCTCTCAGCGTGAAGAGATA
The DNA here is from genome assembly GCA_964016885.1 of Eledone cirrhosa. Lineage (NCBI taxonomy): Eukaryota > Metazoa > Mollusca > Cephalopoda > Octopoda > Eledonidae > Eledone > Eledone cirrhosa. The sequence continues at coordinate 263,354,452 of OZ024743.1, read as the reverse complement.
AATACTCTTCCTATTCTGTTTAAATTCTCTAAGAAAGACATGAGCAAAGAGGGAGTTCCAGGTGGCCGCCGACATTCTGTACAGAAAGCCCTGTGTATGGTGGTTCATTGATGGCCTGGGGTTTAGACACAATATTGTGGAGGAGGAGGAGGAGGAGGAGGAGGAGGAGGAGGAGGAGGAGGGGGAGGACGACGACGACGACGACGTCGACGTCGACATAACGAGTGAGTCGTGATTTCTGGAGTGAAAGTGGCATGAATCCAGCAAGTTCCGAGGAGCAAAAACCATTGTAGCGTTAGCAGAAGAGACAGAGAGGAGACAGTATATTTGTGAGCCAGAAGCTGACATAACCATTTTCTCGATGTATACTATGGTGGCAATGTGAACAACTATCGCCCTCGATATCGAAGCACACTTTTTGTGTCTCATCTCAACTTTATGGAGTCATTAGTTATTGTGAGTCGTAGTATAAAATTGATATTAGGCAAATGTTCTCAATTTATTTTAAATGTTAAATCATTTTAATAGACTTATTTTTTAGACTTATTCTTCAGCAGACTACTTTACAGACACTAGAGTTCATGCAAAGGTACTGAGTCAAGAGGCACATCATGCAGGAGCTTATTCTGGATTCATGAGGCATTAAGTTATTGCGATTAGAAGAATCCTCCCTGTGACACCAGCGTGTAGCAGATGTAACACTTTCTTGTCACCGGCAACCCAGGATTTTTAGCTGAGTGAAATGAAGCAATGGAAAATGGGAAACATTTCTGAAGGATGCATCGCTCTGCATGGCCTGAGAATCGAACTCCCGATTTTACAATCATGATACCAACACTCTAACCATTAAGCCGCTTGCTTGTACCACAGGAACTAAACTTCACACGTAAAAGTACACTGCTATTATACACACACTAGAATACATGGAATGGACACATTCTTATATACACATATTTTGTATACATTCTAATATACACATTTCATGCATAATCTTATATACATTTATTTTCTACACTTTCTTATATATATATATATATATATACATATTTCCTGCACATACTTATATATACACATTTAGTACATTTTCATATATACACGGATTTAAATACACATTCGTAGGTACACATATATACACTTTTGCACACTAGAGTACACAGATTTTTCTACATACATTCTTTTATAAACATTAAAGTACACACACTATAATATGTATATATTAACGTATAACAATAATGTACAAATGGTATTTTATCCTCTCGGTAATATACATGCACTATTAATCATACATTAAAGTATACACACTAATATACATATGACATTGTACATATCCAATACACACATACACATAAAGGTACATACATTAAATACTTAGATTTCTGTACAAATAAAATGGCGAACTATTTCAACTTTATAAAAAACAAAAAGCCTGTGTCGACCACGTGATTTCTGTTTATATTTCATGTTCAATCTAATGACGAAAAAACTCAAAGAGAAGCGGAATATTGTCAGATAACGCTTGACATGTGGAATATAAAATTGAAATAAAGTAAACATTATAGTGATTAATTTTTTTATATGTACCGGCATATATCAGAATATTATCAGTACGCAAACTATTTAGGAAAGAAATTGTTGCCATTCATTATACATATAGATATAGGTGCGAGAGAAAATATGTGTGTGTCATTGTTGGTGTTGGTGTATATGAGTGTGCGTGTGTGCAATTGTATATATCAATATACATCTTGTGTATGTATGCATATATATATATATATATATATATTTCTGTGTGTGCGTATAAAGAATATATATATATATATATACGTTACATATATATATATATATATATATATATATATATGAGGTGTGTGAGTGTGTATATATATATATATATATATATATATATATTAGAAAGTGAGGTTTTTTTTACAAAATGAAAAATAACCGAGGTGTCCTACACGAGTGAAAGTATAAAGAAAAAAAGATGAAATCGAAAATGCAACTGGAGTCTTATTTTAAAAAAATATATATATATTTATTTGGTTCCTTTACCGGTTTCGCAGTTCTTCTGCTTTTCAAAAGGTGAGTTGAGATGGAGGGTCTGTGGTTTTTCTCACAGATGTGAGAAAAACCACAGACCTTCCATCTCAACTCACCTTTTGAAAAGCAGAAGAACTGCGAAACCGGTAAAGGAACCAAATAAATATATATATATTTTTTTTAAATAAGACTCCAGCTGCATTTTCGATTTCATCTCTTTTTCTTTATATATATATATATATATATGTATATGTATATATATATATATATATATATACGTGCGTATGTGGGAAACATGTCGTTATGACGAGATATACGCTATAATTTCAAAATACATTGTTTTTACAAAATATAGTTAGTAGATCAAACATATACATATGTATACAAACAGATGTTAATTTATATGCATGTGTGTATGTGAAGTCTGCACTTTCTTTAAAATATTATATGCTTTATATATATATGTACAAAATACTCTATATATATGTACAAAATACTTTATATATATGTACAAAAAACAAAATAGTTTCTCAAACGATATATGGCTCTTTCTCTCTCTTTATATATATACATATATATCTTTTAATTGGAAATATATATATATTTAATAAATATATATATATATTTAATATAGAAATGTCTTCTACAGGACTAGAACTGTTTCATGCGAAGGAAATCATCCGGAAAGCTTTCCTGATTATTACCTTCGAATGAACAGTTCTAGTCCTGTAGAAACCATTTCAATATTGAATATTTATATTCTGCTATGTATTGAGTACCCTACTTACTGTGGTTACCCCTGATTGAGCCCGGGACACACACACACACACATATTTATATATATATATGTGTGTGTGTGTATGTATGTATGTCAGGTCGCTGTTCAGCGCTACTGGTAACATGTAACCCAGTACAACCTGTGCATGATTGGTTCGTCAGCGACTAAACCGGCAACCCCACCAAGGAGGCTGATTTTGAACACCCAGTGGCATGAAAAACAAAACCCATCAAAGGCCGAAGGAACTCAGGAGAGTCAACGGCCATCCAATAAAGTATTTTTTTTTTTTTATACAAAACCTGCGATTTCGTTTGCATCCAATGGTGTAGACCAGTCCTTCTTTTTTGTGTAAGTGCATTCGATGTTCAGAGAGTGGAATTGGCCCCATGCAAAGCCTTTCCTCACTTTAAAAAGCTTGAAGCACAAGCATCACTTGATATGTGACACTTTTTGCGATGCATAGCTTTGCAGGCCATAGGCAAGTCCCTAACAGAAATAAAAAGCCGCGTCCCCAATGCTCATACTTAAATATCAAGCAATTGCGTTACTCTAAATCGCGTTACAGCCATCATGAATGCGTGTATGTATGTATGTATGTATGTATGTATGTATGTATGTATGTATGTATGTATGTATGTATGTATGTATGTATGTCGGGTTACTCTTGAGTGCTACTGGTAACATGTAACCCAGTACAACCTGTCGCATGGTCGGGTCGTCGGCGACTAAACCGGCAACCCCACCATGTTTACTTGGTGTGGAGGGTGATTTTGGACACCCTACAGGACAAAAAACAAAACCTGACAAAGGACGGAAGAACTCATAAGAGTCAACGGCCATCCAAAAGTGCGTAAATATGTATATAAACATGTACATATGTATGAAGATGTATATGTGTATATACATGGGTGCATGTGTATGTAATATGCGCGGGGATATAGAAATAGACGGGCTGGACACCCAATCGCGCGGTTAAAACACTGGGTGTGAAGGACACCTAGCCTTTGTCAGGGCATTCTTCTAGGAGAAGGCAACTCAGGAAATTGGGATAATTCCGATATGAAACCTGCGGCTCAGTACTTACCGATAATGTTGATCTTTTCTTCTTTTCCGGTTATACCTACTGTCGCTCAAAGAGTGGGATTGGCTCAGGGCACAGTCTTTCCCTCTTAAAAACAAATCTTCACGCACAGGCATTGCACTATAGAATTAATTAAACATTATTAATAATGGTATATCGTACAATGGCCATACTCGATAACGAGGGGGCAGCCATTATGAACATATGTATAAAAATATGTGTGGGCGTCTTATTGTGAATGAGGAATGAAAGAAAGAGAAAGAAAAAAGAACGAAAGAATGAAATATTTGCTTTCTAAATTTGCAAATCAACTATTGAGACTCGTATTAAAATGAATATATGGATTTTTTACTTATCTTTCTTATTTTAATATCTTCAATGTTATATAACAATATATCATTTCCGTATAGTGAATCTATATACTATGCTACAAATATGTGTGCTCGTCGGCGTGTGGCTATATATATATATATATATATATATATATATATATATTTGTCGGCTCCATCATGTTGAGCTAATTTTAATGTCTTGTTAACCAGGCTGCTATTTTTAGCGGCATGGGATTTCGAGACAAGCTGGGTTCCGAAGACACGTGCGATAATTCTTATCGCACACAATTCAGTCTTCTAATATTTTTAGAAGTGAAAGGATCACTAATTTCTTAACAACTACTGAGGAGCAGAGAAAAGTGTGGACTTCACTTAATAAGATGTTGCGTAACAGTTTCCAAAACTGTCTAGTTGTTACCAGGCTTTTGCCCGATATAGGTCTGTTATTTTTCTTAATTTACTACTTAAAATTAAGTCTGACAAACCATATTGCTGTAGTTAGTATTTTTTCACCCTAGCAAACCTAGTCCTTACGATTCGAACACATGTATGTTTATATTAGTGTTCATCTCTCTTGTTTATTCAATTATATATATATATATATTTATATATATACATATATATTATGCAATAGGTAAACAGAAATAACAAAGCAAACGACATGTTTCTTTGTGTGTATGTGTGTGTTATATAAATATATATATATAATTATATATGTATACATATATACATACATATAAAGATATACATATACATATATATATATATATATATATATATATATATATATATATATATATATATATAAACGTTAGAATATGTGTAATAAGGCCAAGACAATGCAGATATGGACATAGAAAAAAGAATGCAATAGTGAGAGATATTGATGAGAATTCGTCTTTCACCTTGAATTTATTTAAATGTCCTTAATTTTCGAGATAATATCTCTTCTTCGGAGGGAAGTAAAAGTCTCAGACCAGCGTCTAAATTTCCAATGAAGCCATGCTGACCGGAAATAGTATAGAGTTCTAACTTTAATATCAAAGAATTAAAATTAGGTGGGTAAAGAGTAGTCTCCCTTTAAGAGGGGTTTGTTTATGTTTTTGTTGTGTTTTTTTAAATTTTATATGCGTGCCTGTATATGTGTGTGGGAGAAAGCATGAAGGTGTAGGTATGTGGGTGTGTGTGTGTGAGTGTGGGAAGATAGGTCTAATCGTAAAAGTGGGGGGTAGGTGTTATCTGGTGTTAGAACTGGTTTTGTGTGTGTATGTGTGAGAGAGAATAAGTGGAGGTGTGCGCGTACGTGTGTGTGGGGTGTGTAAAGTGGGGCTAGAGGCCCTATCAGGTTATAAATTGGGTGTTGAGCTCTAGTCTATTATTGATTGGTGGATGTGTTCTATCTATAATGAGTGCTTCCTTGATTCTAAGATTGCCGAGGTTTCTTTCCTTAGTTTCTATCCTAACTGTTATGTTTTTATCAGTGTTTTTGCATTTAACTAGGTGTTTCTTAAATGAGGAAGCGTTAGTATTGAGGTGTTCTTTTATTCTTATGTGGAGTGGTCTGGTGGTGCTACCTACGTAGAAGTTGTTGCATTTGTCACACTCTAGTCTGTAAACTACGTAAGCCTGGTGGCATATGTCTGTGTCGTTGATGGGGCAGTTGGCTAGTCTGCAGCAGTTGTCATGTCTGGTGGAGTGTCTCTTAGCTAGCCGTCCACGCAAAGAAGGACCCGAACGGGCCAGTTGAATATCCAGACCTTCTCGTCTGATGGCTCTGCGGATGGCTGTTGTTGTTTCTTCACTGAAGTGTGGGAGCTTCAGGAAGCAAGTGTTAGTGCCTCGGGTGTGGTGTCCTCTGTTCTTTCTGGCACGGTTTGTGGTGGATGTCGTGTATCCGTTCAGTTTGAGTACTTCCAGGAAATGTGTGGTGTGTGTGTCTCGGTCTCTGGCGTCGGTGCATTTGTTCTTGATACGTGCCAGTTCGTTCTTTATGTATCCGAACTTGGCACCGAGTGGGAGGGCCGATCTGAAATGTACGAACAGGTCCCTGCTGGCGGATTTTTTATAGAAGCAGGTGTGGATGTTGCCTTCCTCTGTTACCCTGAGTTGGAAGTCCAGCAGGGATAGGGATCCGCGGTCATCGGGGTGTTCTATGCTGAACTTTATACTGGCGTCCATGCTGGAGAATGTTGTGTATATTTTCTCTGCCTCCTCACGGGATGATGTAAGGATGAGTATGTCATCTACATATCGGGTGAAGAAGGCATGGGAATGGCAGGTGTTGAGGGCTCGGCATTCTAGCTGGTTCATGTAAGTGATGGCCAGCAGGCCAGAGAGGCTGGATCCCATGGGTAATCCTGTTGTCTGTCTGTATGTGTGGTGGTGGAAGGTGAAGTACGTGTTGTCTACTGTGAAGGACAAAAGTTAGTGTATGTCCGTCGGGTGGAGGCCGTAGCAGTGGATGTTCTCTGCGACCACGCAGTCCGTCAATAAATCGACAGCTGGGTGAGCGGGGACTGTAGTGTAGAGGGAGACAACGTCGAGGCTAAAAGCGTATTTATTAAGTTTAAGTTGTTCTGGCTGGAGTTGGTGTAATCTACGTATAACTTCGTCGGAGCTACTGACATGTCCGGGGAAGGTGGAGAGTAGAGGCTTGAGGACCTGGGAGAGAAGCCAGGAAATTTTGTATAGGGGTCCTTCTATGCTAGAGACGATGGGTCTTATATGCGTCTTAGTGCTATTCTTGTGGGTCTTGATGAGGTGGTAGAAAGTGGGCAGTCTGCTATTTCTAGTGGTGTAGTTGAGTTTAATTTTATTCGGGAGTTGTCTTCTCCTACAGATATCGAACCAAATGGAGTTGGTCTGTTTTTCGATTT